>JAYESA010000019.1:119327054-119907054 GCA_036927795.1 Iris macrosiphon | reverse complement strand
TAACTAGAACACATGTGTGTGTCCCTGTGCTAAATGCCCAGTGTCAATGTGTGTCAGTTAGGTGTGAGTTTCCTGTGTGTCTTGCCTAAGTGTCTAGGTATTAAGTGTGTAGCTAGTATCAGTAAGCATATTATCTATGTGTGTGTTTTATTTCAGAACCTCTGTCTCAGTTAATTAGAAGCTGTGTGTATGAGTTAGGAAATTAGCATCTAGTGTAGTATCTGCGTATTTTGAGTTTCTTGTGCATTGGGTTAGGTTTGATAGTGAACTGTGTAGCAGTGTCTGTGTGCAGAATGAGTGAATCAGTAATTTTCAGTGTTTGAACTGTGTGTGTGCAGTGATTTGGGAATTTTTCCAGTATAGTCAGGCTTGTGAGCAGACTGTGTGAATTATAGCAGTGTGCAGCGTGTGCAGTTTACCTGTGTGTAATTCTGAGAGTGTTTCAGTGAGTGAGTGAGAGAGCAGTGTGTAACCAGTATGTGTGTGTGTGTAGAGTGAGTACCTATGTATCCCAATATGTCTAGGCATTAGGAGTGTCTATGTGTGTCAGGTGTGTGACTGTGTGTGAGTGATGCAGTGTTATGTATCAGTATAGTGAAGTATGTGAGTACCTGTGTTCAGACTGTGGACTTGTGTACAAGAGTGTACATGTGCCTGTGTGAGAACTGAGAATGGTTCTTTGGATCAGTTTTCCTGTGTGAGTTTTCCTGTGTATCAGTTAGATTATAGTGTGTGTATTAATTAGATAGAGCCTGTGTTGTACAGTGTAGGTATTAGATACCTGTGTGTAGGTGAGATACCTGTGTGAGAGTATCTTGAGTTGTGTTGTGTCAGTAACTTATATGTGTGGGGTATTTGGTGTATCATAGTGTTCAGCACCAGTTAGAGTGCCCGAGTTTTTGAAGTATTAACTTCTCCCTAAGTATCAATTCCATCTTTACAGTGACTGTGTGTTGTGTACTCGAGTATTATGTCTGATACTTATAAGTATCAGTGACTCAGTTGATACAATGAGTCAATATATAGAAATTAGTATCAACTAGTGATTCCAGTATCAGTAGAATGATTAATTGGTTAGTGTGTTGTATATTTTGGTGTCAGTTAGTTAGTTAGCATGTCTCTATAGATCTATTAGTAGTATATATATATAAATTGTGATAGTATAAGCTAAGTATTAATTAAAATGGTATAGATGTTAGTCAAGTGTACGATCTTTAGTTTCAACCCTAAGTTAGTAATTAGGTTATACTGGTTAGTGTAGGTGTTAGTGATGTATTACCTAGAAACCTAGGTAATGACCTAGTATAGACTGAGCCATGACCTAGAAGCCCATTTTTTCTTAATTAGTTAAACATGTTTATTCCTTAATTCTGTATCTAACATTATATTTCCATAAATAGGTCATTGTGATTCCATTTTGGACCTCGATCCTCACATTTTGCTCAGGACCACAGGCGAGTACATTCTCTGACAGTTTTCATGGTTGATTACTTCTATAAATTGTAGTGTATTTCATACTTGATTCCGACACTATGGATACACGGGTTAGCACCCTAGATCCCCATCACGAGGAGTCGTGGTTGGAATCCATCGTGCTAGCTGGGGGATGGGGAACTATTAGTAGATTATGTGATCATATCCAACATTTATATGCACCATAGCTCACCCCACTTCTCACGTCGGGTGCGGCCTGACCACTTATATGCTCCATAGCTGTTATATATGATTAGCCTGACCATTATATGCACCATAGCTAACCAAGCGGTTAGCCTGACCTAAAAGAATCATAGCTAATCATATATAACCAGCCTGATCTAGTCCCAAGCCGATCACATAATAAACTGATAATTCAAACACTTAGCTAGATATTTTATCTTTATTCAGATTTACTTGTTCTAGCATTTACTACTTTGCTCATTGCTAGATGCTCTATTGTCTATTTCATTTTCTCCAGTACTTCACATGTTCAGCTTTTATTTCCATCTTGTATCTCTTACACTGTTTATAGATTTTGTCAATTAATGGAACTGCTGTTAGTGCTTGTGCTTCGCTCCAATCCTGACTGGATAACAACATTTTCAGAGAACCTGGAAGACTTTTGCCCTACTCATTACGGTCCAGGAATAGAGGAGGATTTTACCCCAGAAATCCCAGAGGAGGTGCCTATCCTAGAGGAGAACTTGCCTGCCCATGCTTAGATTATTTTTTTCTGCATTTATTGCTTTAGACTGAGACTGAGACTGAGATGTATTATTTTATTTGTGACTTTGTGAGGTCATTTAGACCCAGGTTTTGAGTTGGACTTATTGTGGATGGTTTTATTAGAACTCTTTTCAAGTCTCATCGTGCCATTATTCTTATAGCTGTGATTGAGTATATTATAGACTTGTGTTTTATTTATCATTGTCCTCCGTACGGAGTTGAGACTATTGACAGGATGTACTATTTGTGACCTAGACAGCGTTCTACCGCCGATGCTGCGGCGTAGGCTGGACGTACCCATGACTCATGCCCAAATTCTGGGTGCGGGTCGTGACACGTTTTTAGTGGTGGCCCAAGAAGGTCCCAGAGACTCGGAGCAGCAGATTCAGAGAGGTCTGCCACCTCTCGCGCTGCCGGACAGACATCAGCAGCACCTCCTACATCTCCAGGACAGGTGGGAGTGTCTGCAGCATTCGGGGGTCCTCCACCACCAGTTCAGAGGGTCCCCACAGCTACGACGGCACCATCACCTCCATCACCACCAGCTCAGCACCCAGGAGGTGTGCCCGTCGATGGGGCACAGATGTTCGCTTTGATACAGGGCATGGTCGATGCCCAGAGGACGTCGGCAGAGGCCCAGAGGAGTGCCAGGCTGCATTTGATGAGCTGAAGAAGAGGTTGACGACAGCTCCAATTTTGACGTTGCCATCAGGGACATGTGGTTTTACCATCTACAGTGACGCTTCAGGGAAGGGTCTGGGATGTGTTCTTCAACAGCACGGGAAGGTAATTGCCTATGCTTCCAGGCAGTTACGCCCTCATGAAAAGAATTATCCCACCCACGACTTAGAGTTGGCAGCAGTTATCTTCGCTCTAAAGCTGTGGAAACATTACCTGTACGGAGAGCGTGTGGAAATCTTCACAGACCACAAGAGCTTGAAGTACGTGTTCACACAGAAGGAACTGAACATGAGGCAGAGGAGATGGTTGGAGTTGATGAAGGACTTCGACATCTCATTGCAGTACCATCCAGGGAAGGCTAACGTAGTCGCCGATGCCTTGAGCAGGTATCCGATGGCTATGTACTTGACGACTGATAGACATTTGTTGGCGGATTTAGAGAGCTTGGAGATTGAGGTGTTAGTTCCCGGTACTGAAATTCAGATGTGGGGATTGCAGATACAGTCCGAACTGATGGACAGGATCAGAGCTGCGCAGTACGATGATGAGACTCTGAGGAGTATTAGAGCACAGGTTCAGATGGGATTATCGGACGACTTCACTATCGCAGATGATGGTTCCTTACGGCACGGCACAAGGATATGTGTGCCTAGCGGGGAGCTGCGCGAGGAGGTTTTACAGGAGGCACACCGCTCTCAGTACTCGATGCATCCCGGTGCCAACAAGATGTATCGAGACTTGAGGAAGCACGTATGGTGGTATGGAATGAAGCGCGAGGTAGCACGCTTCGTATCTCGGTGTTTAGTGTGCCAGCAAGTAAAGGCAGACCGGCAGAGGCCAGGAGGTTTGCTTCAACCTTTACCGATTCCAGAATGGAAATGGGAGCACGTGACCATGGATTTCGTTTCCGGGCTTCCATGTTCTCCAGGAGGGAAGGACGCGATTTGGGTCATCGTGGACAGGTTGACCAAATCAGCCCATTTCTTACCTTTCAAGGTGGGCACGTCGACAGAGAAGCTAGCAGAGATGTACGTGCGACAGATTGTTAGGATTCATGGAGTTCCTGTGAGCATCGTCTCAGATCGGGATAGTCGTTTCACTTCCCACTTCTGGAGGAGTCTGCAGGCTAGCTTGGGCACCCAGCTCAAGTTCAGTACCGCATATCACCCCCAGACAGACGGGCAGTCTGAGAGGACTATTCAGACTCTCGAGGATATGCTACGCACTTGTGTGTTAGATCTCGGAGGTTCTTGGGAGGATCATCTGCACCTGGTAGAGTTTGCTTACAACAACAGCTACCAGGCCAGCATCGAGATGTCACCATTTGAGGCTCTTTATGGACGGAGGTGTCGTACATCGCTATCGTGGGACGACGTTGGAGAGAGAGCCTTGCTAGGACCAGAAATGGTCGTGGATGCAGCAGAAAAGGTGAAACTCATCAAAGACAGACTGCGAGTGGCGCAGGACAGACAGCGGCATTGGGCCGACAGCCACCGTAGACCCCTTGAGTTTCAGGTATAGATTGTTGTTTTCTGGTTGTGTTTGTTGTTTGTTTAGATTGCGTGCTGAGACTGTTTTTGTGTTAGGTTGGCGATCTAGTATTCCTACGGATTTCTCCGACGCGTGGAACGATTCGTTTTGGTAGAGGCGGAAAGCTTAGCCCACGCTACATCGGACCCTTCGGTATTCTGGCGAGGGTAGGTGCAGTGGCATATAGACTGGACTTGCCGCCTGCATTGGAGGGAGTGCATAATATGTTCCACGTGTCACAGCTGAGGCGGTACGTGGCAGACCCTAGTCACGTACTTGATCACTCGGAGATTGAGGTTGGTCCAACGCTCAGCTACCCTGAGCAGCCCGTGGAGATCTTGGACCGCAGGGAGAAGGTGTTGCGGAACCAAACTATTCCTTTAGTTCGCGTAGCATGGAGACATCACTCTCCAGGGGAGTCGACCTGGGAGAGAGAAGACGAAATGCGCGAGCAATACCCTTATCTCTTCTAGACTTGAGGTATATTCCTTTCTGATTTCATTCTTGTTGTAGTTCAGTCCAATTTCGAGGACGAAATTTCTTTTAGGAGGGTAGACTTGTCACTACCACTTTTCCATATAAGGGGTATTTCTGTAATTTAACTATTTTTAAATAATTATGAATTTAATTAATCTGCTGAGTTATATAAACTATTCATATTGTTAGTGATTTTTGGTTTAGGTCAAGCCCTAGAACCCATTAGGTCAAACCTTGTTGACTAAACCCTAATTTGGAAACCAGTTCTAGTGAAACCCTAGAATTCACATTTTAGGGTGAACCCTCAAACTCTAGACTGGCTAAACCTTAGCTAATTAGGTTCTACATGACCTAACCTAGGGGTTAAACCTAGGCCATACACTAAAAACCCTAACTGGGCCTATATATATATAAAAGGAACCCTCTTGTTCTTCATATAGAGAGAGAAACCCTAGCCTCCACTAGAGAGAAACCATCTCCCATCCAAAAATTTGAAACCCTAACCCTAGGTTCCATTTTCTCCTCCTCCAAAGCAAGAAAAGCAAAGAACGTGGGTCAGGGAGCCTTGGAGAAGAAGAGCTTCGTTGAAGAAACCTTCCCTGCAGGTAAAACCCTAGTTTCTATTCCTTTAATTCCTGTTTTTAGGTGAAAATGGTCATTAGGAAACACCCTTGGCTGTGTAATTCGAATTTAGGATTTTGGATTAAGTTTTGGTGGCCCACATGGGGTTTTCCCCAATTATTAAGAACCCTAACCCTAGATTTTGGTTTGTAGACTGTTTGCATCTCATCTGTGTATGTTGAACCCGAGTTTTAGGGTTTTTGGTTAGAGAGATTCATAGGTTTTAAGTGATTTCGTTTCTGAACTGCATCTGTTCGATGAAATGCCCAAAAAGGGTTGAACATCTATTTTTCCTATTCTAATAAAGTCTAAATTGATGATTGATGAATGATGTATGATGTCTATATATATATTTATACATATAGATTGATGTGTGTTTGTGTATACATCTAGGTTTGTAGATGTGGGCGTGTTTTGTAGAGGGGGAATTTTCTGTGAAATCGGGTTTTGAGAGATGCTGTGAGCACTGTGTGGGTTCCTGGTGTACTCGGGTTTGAGGGGATACTGTACTGTGTATTAGATTAGGTGAGTAGATGGTTACTGTTAGATAGTGTGTGTTTACCTGTGCAGTCGGGTTTCATGTGTGAGATTTCTGTGTCTCAGTAGGTGTGTATCAGAGTTCCTATGTATCAGTAACTAGAACACATGTGTGTGTCCCTGTGCTAAATGCCCAGTGTCAATGTGTGTCAGTTAGGTGTGAGTTTCCTGTGTGTCTTGCCTAAGTGTCTAGGTATTAAGTGTGTAGCTAGTATCAGTAAGCATATTATCTATGTGTGTGTTTTATTTCAGAACCTCTGTCTCAGTTAATTAGAAGCTGTGTGTATGAGTTAGGAAATTAGCATCTAGTGTAGTATCTGCGTATTTTGAGTTTCTTGTGCATTGGGTTAGGTTTGATAGTGAACTGTGTAGCAGTGTCTGTGTGCAGAATGAGTGAATCAGTAATTTTTAGTGTTTGAACTGTGTGTGTGCAGTGATTTGGGAATTTTTCCAGTATAGTCAGGCTTGTGAGCAGACTGTGTGAATTATAGCAGTGTGCAGCGTGTGCAGTTTACCTGTGTGTAATTCTGAGAGTGTTTCAGTGAGTGAGTGAGAGAGCAGTGTGTAACCAGTATGTGTGTGTGTGTAGAGTGAGTACCTATGTATCCCAATATGTCTAGGCATTAGGAGTGTCTATGTGTGTCAGGTGTGTGACTGTGTGTGAGTGATGCAGTGTTATGTATCAGTATAGTGAAGTATGTGAGTACCTGTGTTCAGACTGTGGACATGTGTACAAGAGTGTACATGTGCCTGTGTGAGAACTGAGAATGGTTCTTTGGATCAGTTTTCCTGTGTGAGTTTTCCTGTGTATCAGTTAGATTATAGTGTGTGTATTAATTAGATAGAGCCTGTGTTGTACAGTGTAGGTATTAGATACCTGTGTGTAGGTGAGATACCTGTGTGAGAGTATCTTGAGTTGTGTTGTGTCAGTAACTTATATGTGTGGGGTATTTGGTGTATCATAGTGTTCAGCACCAGTTAGAGTGCCCGAGTTTTTGAAGTATTAACTTCTCCCTAAGTATCAATTCCATCTTTACAGTGACTGTGTGTTGTGTACTCGAGTATTATGTCTGATACTTATAAGTATCAGTGACTCAGTTGATACAATGAGTCAATATATAGAAATTAGTATCAACTAGTGATTCCAGTATCAGTAGAATGATTAATTGGTTAGTGTGTTGTATATTTTGGTGTCAGTTAGTTAGTTAGCATGTCTCTATAGATCTATTAGTAGTATATATATATAAATTGTGATAGTATAAGCTAAGTATTAATTAAAATGGTATAGATGTTAGTCAAGTGTACGATCTTTAGTTTCAACCCTAAGTTAGTAATTAGGTTATACTGGTTAGTGTAGGTGTTAGTGATGTATTACCTAGAAACCTAGGTAATGACCTAGTATAGACTGAGCCATGACCTAGAAGCCCATTTTTTCTTAATTAGTTAAACATGTTTATTCCTTAATTCTGTATCTAACATTATATTTCCATAAATAGGTCATTGTGATTCCATTTTGGACCTCGATCCTCACATTTTGCTCAGGACCACAGGCGAGTACATTCTCTGACAGTTTTCATGGTTGATTACTTCTATAAATTGTAGTGTATTTCATACTTGATTCCGACACTATGGATACACGGGTTAGCACCCTAGATCCCCATCACGAGGAGTCGTGGTTGGAATCCATCGTGCTAGCTGGGGGATGGGGAACTATTAGTAGATTATGTGATCATATCCAACATTTATATGCACCATAGCTCACCCCACTTCTCACGTCGGGTGCGGCCTGACCACTTATATGCTCCATAGCTGTTATATATGATTAGCCTGACCATTATATGCACCATAGCTAACCAAGCGGTTAGCCTGACCTAAAAGAATCATAGCTAATCATATATAACCAGCCTGATCTAGTCCCAAGCCGATCACATAATAAACTGATAATTCAAACACTTAGCTAGATGTTTTATCTTTATTCAGATTTACTTGTTCTAGCATTTACTACTTTGCTCATTGCTAGATGCTCTATTGTCTATTTCATTTTCTCCAGTACTTCACATGTTCAGCTTTTATTTCCATCTTGTATCTCTTACACTGTTTATAGATTTTGTCAATTAATGGAACTGCTGTTAGTGCTTGTGCTTCGCTCCAATCCTGACTGGATAACAATATTTTCAGAGAACCTGGAAGACTTTTGCCCTACTCATTACGGTCCAGGAATAGAGGAGGATTTTACCCCAGAAATCCCAGAGGAGGTGCCTATCCTAGAGGAGAACTTGCCTGCCCATGCTTAGATTATTTTTTTCTGCATTTATTGCTTTAGACTGAGACTGAGACTGAGATGTATTATTTTATTTGTGACTTTGTGAGGTCATTTAGACCCAGGTTTTGAGTTGGACTTATTGTGGATGGTTTTATTAGAACTCTTTTCAAGTCTCATCGTGCCATTATTCTTATAGCTGTGATTGAGTATATTATAGACTTGTGTTTTATTTATCATTGTCCTCCGTACGGAGTTGAGACTATTGACAGGATGTACTATTTGTGACCTAGACAGCGTTCTACCGCCGATGCTGCGGCGTAGGCTGGACGTACCCACGACTCATGCCCAAATTCCGGGTGCGGGTCGTGACACACTCTAACTAATCCAAAAATAACCCAACTAACTAAATAAAATATAATAACTATTCTAAACCCATAAATAAGTTTGGCAAGGGTGTTGGTTGGGTCTGACATGGGTCCACTAGGGTCTGACATAGGTCCAGACTAGCCAAAACCCTAAAATAACCAATAAAAAATAATACAATCATCAATTAAATATAAATATAAATATAAATAATTATGAACAATACACAATTTACCAAATAAAAATAAAAAAATTCTATTTTCTAGAATCTGGTAGTGACAGTAAACATGTGATGCTATCTGAAAAGATGTCATTAAACTCTAAAATAATAGGGTGATAAATGATATCGTCCAATGCCATCGTAACACAATTAAGAACCTCTGTAGATCCTTGTGCAAACTCAAGCTCCCACTGGGATAGTAACTTAAAGAGAATGCTTCCTCCATAGTAGTCGAAGAAAGCATAGTACTAGCTTAGCCAGTCTATCCCAAGCACAACATCAAAGTTCGTCATGGGAAAGACTAAGAGTTGAGCCTGCATCTCCCTGCCGCAAATCACTATAGAACAAGATCTACAAACATGACTAACGGGTACAACTTCTCCCCCATTCTAACACAACTAGGGAAAGATGTAGTGGCAATATTGTTCTTGGCAACAAAACTAGAAGATATGAACGAGTATGTATCTCCTATATCAAATAATCTCACAACAGGAATAGTAGAAATAAGAGTAATACCTTTTATAACATCAATCTCCTACTCTATGTCATCCATCTCCATATCAAAAGACTGTCAAGTCCTCAGTGGAGGTCCCTGTGGCCTGGCCCTCGTAAACTGGTCCCCCTGAGTAGGTAGCGGTAGTCCTCATTAAAATCCTCCATCTACTAGAGGTCGAGGTGCTCCCGCTCCTGCTACTCCGAGCCTCGTCATCTGATGAGCTGGTCGCAATGTTGGACGTGCTAGCCTCTGCATCAGTTGAGGAAGTGCCAAAGTCTGCTGCTCTAGACAATCTTGGGCCATATGTTATCCAGAATCACATCTAATACATTGTACTAAGCGAAACCGGCAATCTCTCTGAATATGCCCTAACTTCCCACAATGATGGCAAAGGGGCTTCTCTGGGGACTAATAGGGTCCCGCTCTCTGCTATTGAGGTTTCTGCCGATGTACCAGATGGCGTCTAATAGGCCCTAAATTTGGCATCCTTGATAGTCCTTGTTGTATTCTAGGTTGCTTCCTTTTCCCATTACTAATGGACTCCTGAATCTTGGCTTCTGCCAATAACTCGGCATACGAGATTCGGGACTGTGAGCTAGTATAGTGCTGAAGCTCCTGAGTCAGCCTATGATAAAATCTCTTAGCTTTCTCCAAGTCATTGGGTATCAGGCTGGGGCCATATTTACTGGGGCGGCTGAACTCCGAATCATACTCATTGAGCATCTTGTTCCCCTGCTCTAGATGGAGGAACCGATCGTACCATACATCCTTTGGCGTGGCCAGAAAATATTTTCTCTCAAAGTACTCCAAGAACTACTCCCAAGTCTGCCGTGTACCCAATTGACGCTTCATCGATTCCCACCAGTGATGATCGTTTCCTTCTAGCTATGTCCTCACGCTTGCCATCCATAAGTCCGGAGGTAACTGTGATGCCTCCAATTGCTTCTTATGCTAGTTATTCATGTTGTGGTCTCCTCTGGGCGCTCATTGCCTTTATACGGCTTGGGGCCGATCTACCCAAAATCTTTTACTGAACCAACATTCGCTTGTGGAACTTGAAATAGTGCTTGAGCTGGTACCGGTGCTGGGGCAGCCATCCTCTCAAGTGCTACCAAAAATTCCTGTCTCATTTCGGAGGCTGCCAGTTCTAGTCGGCAGCCATTGCGGCGGTCTGCTGCTTCTGTTCCTGCATCATCATCAGAAAGAATTGGAACAACTGCGTTTGGCCATCCTGGGGTGCAGGTGGATCTGGGTGAGCTCTATTAGGCACTATGGGAGGAACTGGTGGAACCAAATTGTTATTCTATCCATCTTATCTTGGAAGTCGAGGTGTCATTGAGGCCTCTCCTGGTGATTGGCCATTAACCCCTAGAGACTGGTCATCCCCGGTGGCAGCATATTTGCTATGTAAATTCTTCTCTCTGCAAAAGATGGATGAAAGATTAGAAAGAGTACTTGAATCAAGCAGGATGCAAGAATTTAAATACGATAGGTTTGGATGGAAGGAGATTTATATTCAAGTATTGATGAGATCCTATTTACAGGCTTGCTCGGTACAGTAACGTAATCGAAATAATATACTCTTAACCTTAATATACTCTTAACCTGCATAGGCCACCACAAAAATATGTTATGTCCCAGTCCTAAAATACGTAGGACTAGGAATACGTAGAATGCCAGCCGTATATATATGATACTCCAATATGTTAAAAAAATCATAACACGCACATACACTGTATATGAATAAAGAATTGACAAGTGGTATATATATTGTCAACACAAGTCACAAGCATCTATATCTCATCTACAAGCACAAGTAAGAAATATTAAAATAAATAGCTAAATGTTCAAGCATGAAGTATCAAGAAAATAATAGTCGGGTGGAGACAAATCCACTACCAATCGACTCTATCAACTAAAATGATAGAGTATGACGGAACTCTAATATAAAATAAGAATCCCATAAGAAAAAAAAGCATATGTAAGACCCATCATCTATAAAGTAATCATGGATACTCCTAGGGTAAGACCTCCTCGACCGAAAATGCTGTGTCAGGTCCCGGTCCGTACTCCTACGGATAATCCTGCTCGTCTATACCTGAAAAGGGACCAGGTCCTCGGAGGGAGGTAACAAGATACATAGAACCATGCCAATAATGTACTGAAAGTAAACATCCAATATGGTCGCCTAACCAGTCTATGTGATATGTAATTTGAGAAGAACTTTCTCTCATATGAACTATCTGGCTGAAATAATGGGATGGGTATAGATCTCTCGAAGATCCAGGGACCACGTGCATAACATCACGGACGCTAGGGGCCGCGTGCTAATAACACAAGGGTCATCTCACCATGCATCTTTGATGGAGCGTACTGGTTACAAAAAGGGAAAGTTTAAAAGATTCACATACGCTTAGTTATTGTTCTCCCCACCCCATGCTCTATACTTGTTGCATCCATAACACGTTTTAGCTACTACGCTGAGATAGAGCGCATGTATCGGCATCGTAAATTTGGTTCATAGCCAATCGTTTGTACCATAGCCCAACCCTACAACCAAACAGGGATAAGGATTCAACCACCATACCACAATAGTCTATGTTCTTGGACCACTAATAACTTCTAAGTCTTCTAACATACATCACTATTAGCAGTTATACCCTATTCATCGCATGACCTATAGGTATAGGTGGCCAGCCGAATACGCAAGTCTGTATTCTACATGAGACTCACAACTCGTATAAAAAATATGTCACAGCCAATGAAATATAATAATATCTCAACTTATGGGGTGGTCTCGTAAAACTAGGTCGACATGCGTAATATATAATAAGAAATAAAAATACGACACAACCGTCTTTGCACCCAAGTTATTCTTGGACGCGCAGTTTTATAAAGCAAAATAAATAGAAATGAACAACATAAATTAAATATACAGCAAAGGAATATAACTAAATAGTACTATGGCAAGGTATAGTTGCCTGGCAAGTAAGAAGTGTAATGTAGATATCCAAACGATGATCCGAAGGAACCAAAAAGTAGGGCCTCTGAATGTAGGTTTCCAAAAGCTAAATTAAGCATCAATAACTTCTCCAGAATCAGTAAGATTCAGAAAACTCTACCCTTTTGCCCAATTTGGACACATGGCAAAACGGTAATTTTTGGTCAAAGCGGGGTCCACCTGTAGCCCACTTTGCACCAAAATACGTGCAAGGGGTAAAGGTCTCTAAATGGGATAAATTATAGGTAAAACAAATTCTAAAAGTCAATACAAACTCAACAATATATCAAATTTTGTATTTCGGTGAGCCGATCACAAAATCGCTCGTCAAGTCAACTCGGGGTGGCCCACGAATAGGTAGTTCGGTCAAATATCTCAGAATCGCGTGAAACCTGGGTCACAGGATCAGCACGATACCAAAGATCCGTTGGTTCAAGTTTCGTTGTATTCCGATGAGCGTACATCAAACAATGGAGAAATTTGCAAATTATAATACAGAGAAACTTTTATAGATACAGGTTAATTTCGACATGGACACACGTCCAAATCAACTTTTGTGAAAGCTCGCACATCAAAAAATACCATACGTACATTTTGGTGCAACTGGTATGTGACATGGTGGTCAAGTTTGTCAGGACGTACTACGTATCGCTAGATTCTAAGTTTTCTATAAAATAATTTTTGTAGTTTTTTCCTAATTTTAAACACAGTTTTTAATGCAAAAATAATGATAAAAAATATAAAACTAATACTTCGTTGCGATCCTGGTTATAATAAATTTGCGTTATAAAAATAAAACTATATTTGGTCGAGCAATCAGAAGATATTTGCCTTAAAAAATAGGTCGTTAATCCTAAAACTGTTAACTCAAAACTGATTTTAAAAATAGTTTTTATTGTAATTTCAAACCAATTTTTTATGTCGATTTAAGCAGAAGTTTTCCACAAATATTATATGATCAAAAACTAGATGATGGAGGCTGTCCATAGGATTAAACAGATAGAGAATTGGTCGAGCATGTATCAAGAAAAGGACTCGTGAAGGAGGGTACCTTGTTATGTTCAACAGAATAGGGCACGGGTTCGCGGTATTTCCGGTGTCGTCGACTGTCATAGGTGGCCGGAGGACGGCGGGCAGGGGTCGGGTATGTGGTCGCAGGGGAAGGAAAGGTGAGAAAGAGTCTATGGTTAGGGTTTTCATTTTTGCTGTAAACACACACACACAGACACACACACACACAAACACACATTATATATATATATATATATATATATATATATATATATATATATAGAGAGAGAGAGAGAGAGAGAGAGAGAGAGAGCTCGGGAAGGGGGACTCTGAGCCGCTGGGTTCGCGGGTCATGGGGGTAGACTTTAGGATTTCAAATTTTTTTCTTTTATTATTAACATTATTATTATTAGTTTTATTATTATAAAAAATTTATTATTATATTTTTATTCTATTTATTTCAAAAAAATCGCTTCTAATATATTAATGTACTAGTAGACATCTTCATGTACTGCCATAAGTATGAAACCTAGTATTTTATCTTTTAATAATCAATTAAAAATTTTAGGGTGGTTACAGTTTTCCAATACGTGTAGTTAGTACCATCAAATAGGGGTGGACTAATAAGGGATTAGCCTTCACCATTATTGGTGTAGATAGATTTGATAGTTGCCATAGATCTACTCAAGGAAATCATTCTTGTTCAAGGGACCAGGCTCTGATACCAAATATAGGCAACTCTATCGGGGGTTGAATAAAGTGAAAATACTATTAAAGAAATATAGCAATGCTAATGACAAATTTAAAAATTCAACAAGTAAACAACCGTAGTATAAGAAGTCAACGAGAAAAAACTACGATGTATCCTGGTATCCTTCGTGAAATGTAGTCTAGTCCCAGAAAGTCTTATCCGAATTTAATCCACTATTGAATTATAGCATCACCATGAGCTTTTGATCTGAAGTGCTCACCGACTTCTTACAACCACGTGCTTTGATCTGAAGGGCACGCTGACTTCAAACACTTGATTGAAAGAAAATTGGAAACCAAGTTTTACAACTCTAGCCGACTTCTAATCGGAATCGCGTTGGCACTAGAAAGGTGGAGAGGTAATCTTGGGAATAGAAATATTGAATAATTCTGAATAAATAAGTGAATGAATAAGTGAATTTGTTAGATTCAAAGGAAGATTCAATGTCTATTTATTGGTTTTCAATCTAGTCTCTAGGAACCGAATTCGGCCTGAACTCGGTTACGCAAAAATTTAAAAAATCCAAACGTTAGAGACCAGTTCTTCAGGAGGAACGAGAAATTCTGAAAGTAGGTCAAAGGGACCAAATTCTGCCAATGTCCGGCTTGAGTTCGGCCCCAGTTCGGTTGGCCTTATTCCTGAATAGTTTTGATTTTGGTCAGGTTCCTTTTTGTGGACTAGGAAATGGTTTAGGCTTGGGTTTGAGCTTTCTAGTGCCAATACGACCCGATGTACATTTGGTCCTATAAAAAAATAGACATAAAAATTACAGCGACCATAGTACCGTTTCCTGAGATGAACATATCGAACTTGCATTCAATCTTTATATGCTGCTTTTATTATGCTATTTTGCACCAAGTCAGATCAAGACATGGTTACTCGAATATCAAAATTAGGTTGTTTATTGAATGGTTGGGCCAATAGTTCCTCCCTAGGTTGTTTCTATGAAAATTGTCATTGTTTGGGCACTTGTGTTCGTTGTGACCTCATGCGATACTAGGGCACTTGTGGTTAGGAATTTTTACAACGCAGAACAAGCTGGAGGGTATTACATCTATAGGGAGAGGGCATGGTTGTGTACCTCTTTCACCGTCTAATACATCTAAACAACAACATGTGTATGAATGACATACTGCAAATAACCCTCAAATATTCTGGCACGACTTGCCGTATTTGGTAGGTAGGAGTTGGCAAACTTGGCGAGTCTGTTGAATTTTATTGTGTAATGATGCATTGTCATACTTTATTGCCTGAGTGTATGAAATTATCCTCTTTTGATGCGGAATAACTGGGGTAGGTACTCATCTTCAAAGGCCATCCGAAATATGGCCTATGAGATTTTCTTATTATTATCGTTAGCAAGGATAGATCTTCAATCCACATCCTTGTAACCCCTGATTTCTGATCTTTCTAAATTTTTGGATTTTTTATAAATTAACTTTCAAATATCATTTTTAGAAAATGATTTATCCTTGAATTTTTATTAATGGAATTATTAAAAGATGTCTTGTTATTATTTTTGAGTTTTAAAAGTTGTTTTAAGAAAATGGTTTAAAAATCATAAATCTTTCACTAATAAAATAATTTATTTTTAATTATTATTAAAGAATAGGTTTTGAAATAATTTTAGGTTAAGTTGGATTAATTAAATTTTTGGATTAATTGACATTAACTAATTATGAGAATAGTTATTCACTAGGTGATTAGTCAACCTCTAGAAATTTCTAGAAGGATCACTTTTGATCCTCATCCATATCCTTTTTAGAAATTTAACATAGTGCCACTCACCTAGCTTCGAAAGAAAGCTCAACCTACTAGAGAGACCTATCTTTGCATTTCTTCTCAAAGCCATTCCTAAACATTTCCTATAGCCACCACCTCTATATTCTTACTGTGTCTACCGTGTCTGTTTCCACCATCACCACTGTATCAGTCATGTTCGGCCTTGGGTCCAACCCTGGGTAGGGAATTTACTATTCTAAGGTCATACATGATCAGCACATTATCCTCATGTTAGACACGATACTGTTTGCGATGAACAAAAGTTGTGCAAAACTTGTATTATAAACTTTTAAAAGAAAGAAGCGTACAAAAGAACCTAGCCAAGAATCTAATTATAATTGATTATGGGTAAGTATAGCTTGAGATCTGATATATGGACGATCACTTTACTCCTTGGACCACACAACGATGAAGAAATGCAAAGATGATGGGAACAACTTGAAGAGTTGAGAATGAAAAAGCATTAGCAACAACGGCATGGAAAGCTTCTATTTTTCTCCTTCTATTCTTGAATATAAAAGACTTAAAATTCCAACCGTTTTAACCTACACAATGATCTTATATTTATAGGATTTAAGAGCAGTTATGACAGTGTGAGCATAATTTAGATAGTTCGCACTATGCCCACAGTGTGAGCGTAGGTCATGGAACAATTATTCTTGCATGTTTTATAAGGAACATGTTATGTAGGACACGTAATCGTAACTTCTCTTTATTAGTTAGGATCGTATGCGCTTTAGAAGTGGTTTGGAGACTGACGCACTTTTAAGGACGTAGCCATATTGGCACACTTTTGAGGAAGTAGCCATGATGGAGCACTTTGGAAGAAGTAGCCATGATGGCATACTTTTGAGGAAATTGGTCATGATGGCTCTTTTTTGAGAAAGTTTCCCGTGAAGGCGCACTTTTGAGGAAGTTGGCCGTGATGGCACAGTTTTGAGGAAATTGGCCGTCAAGTCCCATTACCGAAATATGGAGACAGACATTACCAGATCTCCTGTATAAGGTATAGAACGTCGTACGACGGTCAAGGTTGTAACTAGACAAGGGGGTGCATATTACAAGCAAGTCACTTAGGGCCACACAGAACATCTAATGTCTCAATCAGTCAAGTAAGGCTAGTAAACACGGAATATATATGACAAGAAAGTAAGACGTTCCAAATGCCGTACAACAATTGTTAAACCCCTCACCCAAAAATTAATATTTTGTGTTTAATTTATATTTATTCTAATAATCAATTAAAATCTAATTATTTTATTAGGATACTTTACCATAGTTTGGACATTAGTGACGTAGGACGAACCAAAAATCTATATCGCCCTTCGTAGGAAGTAGCCTACACAGGAGACAACTCGTAGGATTTTTGCATGATACAAAGTTCGATCATTTAAAATTAGTATGACACTAGTATAACAACCGTAGTTTCTTGTATTTATTATTTAGATATATATATATATATATATATATATATATATATATATATATATATATATATATATAATTTATTTGTGGTTATTTTTAATCCAAATACCCAACCCAAAGCCATAAATTAAATTATTGGACACTAGTGGCTTAAAATTATGTATATATATATATATATATATATATATATATATATATATATATATATATATATATATATATATATATATATATTGTAGAATTTAATTTAGGAGGATAGAATTTGAAACCTTCTTGAGATAGGATAAACCTTTGCACCTTATCCACTTTTAGAGCCAATCTGATTCTAATGTTTCCATATTTGAAAATCCTCTACATTAAATATTCTATCCATCCATTTTTGGTAGGATCCATATATTTAAATTCATGAATTAAATCTTTGATTTATTCTCCAATAAATTAGGATCTTAATTAAATATGTAGTTTCCAAATTATGAAAGACCCCTATGCAATCTCGTTGCATATCGATTTAAATCTAAGATAAATATTTTAAAATATAGTTTTAATATTCTAGAATATTCTCTCATCCTATTTTAGCATCTTTAAATCCTATCCATAGATGAAAATTCTAAATCAAATCCTAACCACCCACCTATTTAAACTACTTATATTTATCAAGGCCCCAATACCTAAACCTAATATCCGACCTCCCCCTCTCTCAAACCCATAACCAAAAAGCCTCTACCCCTTCCTCTCTTCTCTCTTTTTTATATCCTTCCTTTCCTCCATCTTTCCCTTGAAGGCCACACATCCAAAGCCCTTGGCCGAACCCATTAGGCTGACCAAAAATACCCCTTTAGGATGGCTGCTACTGCAGCAGATCTGGACAATTTATAGCATTAAAACTAACCCCAAAACTTTATATTCTTTATGTATTAGAATTCATATAGAACACTCTCAAGTTTCATAGATTTTGGAGTCCGTTTGGCTCACCAAAAGTTCCGTGTCGCAAGAATAAGCTCCATCGTAATCACGATCTAGTAAGTTTTTGAATTTCTTTTAAATAATTAATTTTCCATGTATAAACCCTTGTGAGAACTAATAAATATGTTAGATGACAAATAAAGAAACCTCCATGCATATGAAATCCTAATTTTTACATAAAAACTTCTCTTAGATGACACAAAACCAATTCTTGGCAATGTCGTGATCATATTAAATTAGTATTATTGTATGTTGATATTTTATTACTAAAATATAATTTTCTAGAAATTAAATAATTATTTTAAGAATTTAAAATAATATTTTTATTATTAAATAAAAATAAATTTGCTAGTAATTAAACTCCATCTTTGATGTACCATCCTTTGACATGTATACTAGCAAAGCTTGTTACCAATCCTAATAGAACTGTTATTGAGAAAACCCTAACCAAAAACCCATATTTTTAGATATATTATTATATTTTAATTCTAAATTTTTAAGTATTATTCTATATTTACTTTTTTGTCAAAAATTGATTCTTGTTGACTAGTAGGTAACATGTTATGACCTAGTTTTGGTTTCTACTTGGTTTTGGACTCATATAATTTATAGGAGATGACCCTATCACTAAAAATCCTATTTTTCCAACAAATTCTAGAATTATTAGTTTTATTAAATAATGTTTTTAAAATAGTTTTTTATAATATTTAATGGTTAGTAATATTTTGGTGTGGAGTTACATGCATGTGCAACCAATGTAGGAGTATTAACTTAATAATAACTTAATTTGACTAGAAGAAAAAGAGTCTAATTAGTGTAATAATTAATTGGTAGGTGTTCAAGATGTTTCTATGGATAGTTTCGGACCAGATTCTTTGTGCCCGCAACTTGAATTGGAAGGCAAGTACACTTTGCTTGATTGTATTGTTCAGTTTACATATGCCTAGTTTTTATTTGTTTAGTTGTGTACACACGTCTTAGAGTAGCAGACTTATCCAGTATCTTATGAAGATACAAGGTATCTTCTAACCTGACACATGGTATGGTTGTCCAACCCTTGTCATTGTCTGGTTGTGGGGTTGGATTATTATGAAGGTACGAGGTATCTTCTGACCTGATACTGTTTGAAACTCTTTAACTGAGTGAGTGAGTGCATGTACCTATGTGTCGACTGATCATCGATACTTGAGTTCGAGTCTTGGTTTAGTAGTTGGTATTGGTATAGTTCCTAGAGTTTATTGACGTCTTGCATTATGTCTGTACCACGTATACGGTTCGAATAGTTCATTGGGAGGGGAGAATCTACTAGTGAGCGTATGTGATTTTTGTTTCTTATGGTTTATATGGTACAAATGGTGTACCCCTGAGTTCTATCGAATGCCTGGTGGAATAAAGGATTCTTCTATTTCTCCCCCTTCATGCGCCACTAGAGATGTCTCGAGTGCATTCACATAGATGGTTAGTTACCCTATTTATTGTTTACTACTTTACTTTCTTGTATGTCAATTTCTTGTGTACTTGTTATGTCTCTCTGAGGACCTGGCACCCTTTCCAGGTATAAATGATCATGATTATTTGCAGGAGCACGGATCAGGACTGGCTACTTCTTTCTCTTTCGAGGAGGTATTCCCTTTGAGCTACTCTGATCATTAGATGATGTACTTATTATATTTCTTTCATAATCTAGTTTTGTAGTGGATCTGTCTCCACCCGACTATTAGTTTTTTATGACTATTTTATACTTGGTTAATTGTCATATTTGGTTATTTATTACTATTTGGTTTTGTGGATGAGATTAGTATTTATTGTGACTTAGGTAATTATATACCACTTATGAATTATTATTTATAAAATATCGTACGTATGTGTATAGTTTCCATATATTGGAGTTTCCATCTATACACGACTGGCATACTCACATATTCCTAGTCCAACATATTTTGGGACTGGGTATGACATATTTTTAGTGGTGGCCCATGCAGGTTGAGAGTATATTATCTCGGTTACGTTATTGTACCGAGCAAGCCTACAAATAGGATTAGAGTATAGGATCTCATCCACATACTTGATTTCCCTTTTTATGTCTATTTTTAATTCTTGACTCACCAACCTTCCTTGACCTTCAAAATTGTACTCGCTTAATTATATTGACATCGGTATCCTTATTTTCTTACCTCTTCCTATTTAATGTACTGTCCTAATAGTTCCTTGAGTATATCCTTCTGCCAGAATATAGGAATTCTTGTTGTTAAAAGATAATTATGATAGCATACCTACTTAGAAAAATAAATTAGAATATTGGCAGCTCCCAAAAGTTTAGCATACCTAATGAACCCTAGCATCCAACACCTGTAAATTGATTGACCATTATCCCTTGATATATTTAGGAATGACTTTAGGGTAGTATAGACACTACAGGGCTACTTAGAAATTTGACCATATTGTTTGACCCTAGTATTGAGGAACCAATAGAAATCCAAGGTTGAATATTAGGACTAATCTTAACTTTTATAGTGAGATAATATAAGTGGACTATAAATTTATATTCTTGTCTTGATATTAGTAGAGCAGTACATTAGAAAACCAAAAGGAATGAACCAATACCTTATTAAGAGCAAGGGTACCCTACCTTAAGCTTAGTAGATCCCCTAGAATCATAGATCAATTGAGTTAATCCCTCCCTCCATCATAGATCAATTGTCATAGTTTTTACCAATTAAAACCTATTAAATGATTAAAACCTTTTTCTTGATCATACCACGAACGTTGAGACTAGCATACCACCTTCCATTAGGAAACCATAATATTATCAAGTGTCTCTCTATTTACGTTCATATCTTCTTTCTCCGAAATCTTAACGCTCGATATTTATGCGATGAATTAAATTTTCCTTCATCTTTCAAATTGTGACACCTTACCCTTTTAATGGTAGGCCTAGTGATTTCTGTTATGTTAGGATATATAGTTTGGTAGGATTATAGTTTGTTAATCTTGAATTTTAAAATTGTTGTGGTTAGTAGTTAGAACTTGATAGTTTAAGTTAATCATTTAGATTATGATGTTATGATTATCCTTTAGTTTCAAATCAAGTAATTTGTTCTACATATCTTAATACAGGTTATATTATCTCTCACTAGAGAACCATTAACTTCTCCATTCTTTAGTTATAATTTAGTTGATTATTGTAAGTTAGGTAGCATGCGTCACAACCTAGTATCACATAGTCCTTTTTAACCCATTAATGAAGTGTAATATAATGGCACATGAATATATGATAGCATAAGAATATAGTGTTTATCCAGACTGTAGAACATAAGAGGCCCATACTCCCATTTAGCCGATCAGAGACTTAGACAAAGTTAGCATGGCAACTGTAGGGGCACAAACATCGGACGAGTTTTAGATTCTTGATGAACTTAAATTATTTTGTACATTCCTTCATCATATTCCAACATGCTTATATTTTTGACTATCTTGACTTATGCTGCCATTATATTCTAGTTTTGTAAGCTTATTCTTCTATCGAGCATGATCATGACATATGTATTATTGGGTGCACACACGGATACATTTGTCTAATTAGAATTAATGTATTATGGTCTGATCAACTTTAGTGCACTTGGTTCACCTTTCGTATGACTATTTTATGTGGATTGAGACATAGTTGACTAGTAAACGAATATACTTGCTCTCTAAACATGTTCCAGCATATCGTATCGATTACGTAACTGTACTGATCCGAGCTTGTGAATAGAAACTTACCAAAAAAATAGAATTTTGATCCACAACTGCCTTGACAACTCTCTTTTGAATTCTCCAATCACCCTTGAACCCCGTATTTGTATTCTTTCACCTCCTTTTTAAACACTTTATTGTTGTTTTTCGTGTTTTTCTCTTTCGGAAAGATGAACACTCATACTTGATATAAGTTTGACATACGGATAGTACTAGGTATACCCCATAGGCCAATCACATTACTTTGTGACTCTCTTTTGTAATTAAGGGCATATAACATGTGTTATGTTTATATTAAGTTTTGAGGATTAGTAAGCACTATTGAATGATTGAGAAATTTTTTTTTATAGCCTTGTGATTATGAAAGATTGGTAAATTAAAAGTTGGATAGAAATTGCATTGTCAACTTGAGCCAAATTTTTTTATAAAGGTAAAATCTTAGATCTTGATCAAGTATGATAAGATTTAGAGATTTAAGCCATTTAATTTTGAGGATTTTTTTGGATAATTATAAGGATGAGGATTTAACTTTAAAGATAAGAAATTCTTATAGAATAAATTTTAAAATATTGATATTGCATAAGATTCAAATTTTGAATATGGGAGGTTGGATTATTGAGTTAAATTTTGAGGATAAATATAAAATTCCAAAAGTGAGCATTGAGGAATGGAATTTAAAAATTTACAATTTGATGATTTGAATTTAAAGTTAAATTTTGATTATTGGATCACCTATTTGAAATATTGAGGATGGAAATTGAATTTAAAATTTGATGAGTACGAAATTCTTAAGTTTGAAACTAGGAACAAGATTTAATTAGAGTTGTTATTATTTAAAAATTTAGAGGAGATTATGATAGATGGAACCATAATTAAAATTTTGATGTGGATTATTTAAATTTGACGATGTATTTAGATTTGATTTAAATTTTGTTTATTAAAAATTCGAGAAGAGATTATGATAGGTTAAATTTTGATTTAAACAAGGGTTATTTTAATTTTGAAAAGATTACAATGGATTTGAATTGATTTTGAGATGATTACGGTTGACTTGACTTAGATACGAATTCGAAAGATTTAACAAATCGTACTTTATTTTTTTATTTTTGAGGATAAAATTTTTATATGTTGGGTAGATTGTAAACCCCCTCACCCAAAAATATATCTTTTATGTGTATTTTATATTTATTTACTCCTAATAATCAATTAAAAACCAATTCTTTTATTGGGATACTTCACCATAGTTTGGACATTAGTGATGTAGGACGACCCCACAATCTATATCGTCTTTCGTAGGAAGTAGCCTACACGGGAGAAACAATTTGTAGGATCTTCGCGTGATACAAAATTTGATCATTTAACATTAGTATGGCACTATTGTAACAACCATAGGTACTTGTATTTAAAATTTAGAGATTATATATATAATTTATTTATGGTTATTTTCTAATCCAAATACCCAACCCAAAGTCATGAATTAATTTATTGGACACTAGTGGCTTAAAATAGGGTAATTAATTTTATATATATATATATATATATATATATATATATATATATATATATATATATATATATATATAATTTATTTTAGGAGGATAGAATTTGAAACTTTCTTGAGATAGGGTCAACCTTTGCACCTTATCCACTTTTAGAGCAAATCCATTTCTAATGTTTTCATAGACCTAGAATGAAAAAGAGGTCTGTGCTACTAAGACCTCTAAAATCCTCCCTCATGACACTATTGCGTTGCCATGGAGACGGGGTACCCCAACTTCTATTGGTCCTTGGTCGACCTCCTAATGAGAATTGAGGTCCTTGCGCGGACCGTGCCGCCTCTGACCATTCTCGCAAAGTCTTTCAATGGCTGGGAAGCCAACGTATATATCAAATTATGTGCCCCTATGAATTTTTCTTTAGATCTAAAAAAAAACTCTTAAAACTGGATATTCAACTCAGACTACTTGTCTCCTTGTGGTTGGACCTCCAAGTTTTTGGAATGCTCCAAATTCTACTTGATCTTCCAAACCATAATCAATACCAGCAAAAACATCAGTGGCAAGATTGGATACCAGCATCAGATCAAAATTCTATTTTAGTGCCTCCCTAAAAGGAGAGCAGTTTCTAGGTGGGTCGCTTCACGAAAGATATTGCTTAGGACCAACGAGTCAACGAAGGGGTGGGAATGAGATTCAGAATGAGATGCACGATCCTTGGCTCCTAATGTGGAGAATAGACTTATTTGCAAATCCATTGACAGGTCGATTGGGTGCGTCGGTAAAGTTTTTCATCCAAAGGACCATACCACTCACTCGATCTCAGAAGAAAAGATTACATCGGGCCCTTTTCCTGAGGGCCATGCCTATATGCATAATATCAATTCTTCTTTTATCTCCCTAACGATTACCTTCCTTCTCCAAGCCTGTCTCACCTGCCAAATCAAGGTATAAACTAGACGCAGATTCCCTTGCATTATCCGAGATACGATAAGAAAAAACACCTTTCCCTAAGCCATTTTTTTCAAAAAGGGGAGCATAGCCCGTTTTTGGATCCTTCTATTAATAGATTAGGGGCCCTCCTGCCTGCCTAAATGAAACCACTTTCAGGAAGTAGTCCCATCACCCACAGTAGAAAGTGGATCAGGCATATCATGCTTCAAAACATAGATAATCCAAACCAGCTGATCTAGCTTATTTTTCTTTTACGAGATCTCGACCCTTTGGAATGGTTGAAGAGAGACCCGCCTCCTCTTGGTTAGGTCCTAAATCCTTTGTTCTCACTTCGCTCACCTTTTCTCCTCCAGTTATTATTTTATATGATAGGGGGGGATAATACAAACCTATCAAGAATCAAAAAAATAAAATTTGCAAATGGTTTCTCTATAAGCTGTTGGTCGATCAATGGATGATTAACCCACCAAGGAACGGAGATTCGAGATTGAAAATCTTCTCATAGGGCACTCCTATAAAAATGAACTTCATATATCCCTTTTCTACTCAATCAAGAAACAAGATCGGACATGATTTTGGTTCATCGTTGACTATAAAAATAGTCGTGACCGACTATAAAGATCCTTGCGACTGTGGCAGGGCGGTATGCTCTGCTCTCTCGTGACCCCTACTCACATTAAATAAAGGTGATGAAATTCCTTAAGATAAAAAAGGTGATGGGGAGAATGGTTTGCCATCACAACACAACATAATCAACAGGTGTCATATATTCTCATATTTGAGACAGTTGAAGCAGATTATGTAATAATCGATTCGAGCAAGAAGATCAACCGGCTATAGGCGTTGAAAAGGATCTTGAACTTTCTATGATTACTATAAGGTGATTGTCAAATTGGGATGGGGTCTTATGGGTTTACAAGTCCTTAGAATTTTTTTCAAATGTAATAGATAACTCTTTATATTTTTCTCATAGGAGTCACTATAACATGGCTAGGAGTAGCTGTAACACAGTGATTAATTGATTAAGCTTGATTATGGGCCCTGGGATGGGAGTTTTAGTAGGGCTTTCATATATAAAATATGAACTCTACCGCTCGTATTGTGTCAATGTGAATTTAGTAAAGTTTAATGGACATTCAACGAACAGTTCAGTTGCTAGTTGTCCTGTTGTTCGGTGATGTAGTTGGTAGGTCAAGGTGACATGTAGGCTTCGACGATTCTTACAGCTCGATTGGCAGATGACGAAAGTTAGCAAGCTACCGTTGTCCTGTTATGATCGCTCATCTCTACAAGGGACTGAGCGAACTCGTGATGCCAATAAGGTAAGGGTTATCTTGCTTTCTATGTCCAACATGAACAGCTTCCAATATATCACATGATCTTTTTGCATTATATATTCAAGGATCATTATGTCTTATCTCATATAATCTAAGAACATTTTTTCATACTTCCCACATTTGACACATTCACATCATAGGGGATAGAGCCTTTTTGTTCATTTCTCAGGTCTCGAGGGCCCAATCCACGTCATCTAACGCAAAATGGAATAAAATAGGACCGACATGTTATATGGGGGTATGCATGTCTCAAGCACCCATTCCTATCGTGCGTGGTATATTCGTAATTCGTACAAAACCTTATTTGGTATCATAGATCTCATCTCTTTCCATCAAGCAGTAAACCAGGGATTTTGTCCTTAAAACATTCCTAATGGTAACATGATTTATTGAGTCTGACACCTGCCCGGTGCTGGAAGGGCAGAAGGAGAAGTATAATAAGCTTTGAATGGAAGTCCCAGTAAACGGCGGTAGTAACTATTATATCGAAGCAAGAGACAAAATCGGCTTTGTTGATAGCCTGTAAATGCCCCAAGGCCTTTCTTGATTATTTTGATTTCTCAGAGGGTCAACCGAGATAATACAGATTCACCACTTACCAGAGAAGTGATCAAACAAAGGTGCCTTGCACTAATCAATTTATCTCAAAAGGATGACCGAAACCTTTCTTTTTTGCTTAGTTTGTTCTTTCGCTATGCTTTGCCCAATACTATGCGCCTATAAGAAATATATAGTATATGTTTTTCTGTACGGAGAAAAAAGAAAAGCAAATAGGAATATGGAAAGTTTATTTTTTTATGGGTTTACTCGAAGGGTAGCTGACTCTTCTCTCTTTATTTACCGTCAGACTCAGGGCATAGTTGTTCTTCCAGTCTATGTGGATGATATTGTCATTAAGATGCGGTTGAATAGGATAACCTTGTGGTTTCATCCCAGGTTACTGATGATTGTAAAGGTTTCTTTTGACTTCAGCCATATTTTATTTTTTTGGAGAGTCATCATTTTCTATCAGGAACGCTATGTCATTTACAATCCCAGCATATTTCAGATGCTTTTATTCCTTCCAGATATTTTACATGGAAATACGAAATTTTATCGATACTAAAAAAAATCTAAATAGCGGGTTCCGTCGTTTCTATGGTTACTTTGTCTTACTATGTTTTCATTAAAGTGACGAACTATCTAAATGGAAATCGAAAATCGAATCTAGTAGAAGGACCTAACCCTTAATGCCAGTAGTCTTTCTTGTTTGTGTATTGAAGTGGAAGCTCTCTTATATGGAAAGTCATTTAGCATTTCGGTCGTAACACTTAGAAAAAAAAAATTCTTTAACCCAACAAGTGCTCTCCGAACCAAGCTAGATAATCTCCTATCACTAGGCTCACCAACCAACCTGGACTTTAATTCTTATTATTCGTACCAGATATGAAAAGAATAAAAAGATGTTAATCATAAATAAGAAAATTGTTTGCAAAAAAAAACTAATAAACATTCACAATCAGATACATAAGAATTGTATAGGAACCCAAAAAGTCGGTTTGGGTTCAAGGTTTTTCCAGGTATCAACCAATTTTTACAACTAGAAATAGAATTCACCATGCCATACTTAGGTGAAAGTGGCTCCATACGGGGAATCAGGTTAATCAGAGCTCGACGAGGACAGACTGGCACCAAAGGTCGCAGGCTTTGCGGCCGCCTTCACTATCTTCTTCTGAAGGCTCCACATCGCCGTCTGCGCCTCTTAAGTCTCCTCAGCCGACCGCTGAGCCGCCTTTGCTACATATCTTTCAAGCGCCTCTCTCTTCCTTTGATAGTCGTAATGACCGTACAAAAGCCTATCATCGGATGGACGGTTAGGAACCTCTCTCTTTCTCCTCAATAGCAAATTCTTTTCTTTGTATGGCGCAAGGCCAATCAAAATCATAGACAAGCTTCCTCTCTGGATTTGGAAAGTGCAGATTTGGAAGAACGGGAATCTCTTATTTATGAGTTTTATCTATGCTTGAAAAATATCTTTGATAAACATATTTTATCTTTACTGACTCAATTAAGGTATGCGTGTTTGTTCTTTTAGACAAAAAGGATCGCATTTTTTGCACTTCCTGCGGCTATTCTACGTTCTAGAGTTCTTCATTTTTGCCGATTGAGAGCCAGCCCAGAGTTCGGTTAAGAATTACGAGTTGCTTGTTCGGGTAGTTAACTAGTAAAGAAGAAAAAGAAGGTGAGAAAGGACTAAGGTAGAGTTCTGTCTGCTATGGCTTGCCTTGATGATGTTTGTATCTTGCATTTTTTACTTTTAGTCTTTGTATTCTGGATTTGGATCCTGTATGACCGATGTAGTGATTGAAGATAACTCTAAGTAAATGCTATTCTATTGTAAGGTTTTTAATGCTGGTTATCCTGTTGCAGAAGCAACCCCATAGGCTTTCGCTTTTGCCTCTTTGGAAACTCTCTACTTTAAATATTACATCCATCCATTTTTGGAAGAATCCACCTATTTCAATTTTTGAATCAAATTATTAATTTATTCTCCTACAAATTAGGATCTTAATGAAATATATAGTTACCAAATTAGCAAAGACCCTTATACGATCTTGTTGCATATCAATTTAAATCTAAAATAAATCTTTTAAAATCTAATTTAATGACTCTAAAGTATCCTTTACCCTATTTTAGCCTCTTTAAATTCTATCCATAGATGGAAACACTAAATCAAATCCTAACCATCGACCTATTTAAACTACTTATATTTATCAACCCCCCCCCCCCAACACCTAAACCTAATTGTCGGCCTCCCCCCTCTCTCAAAACCACGACCAAGAAGCCTTTCCACCTCCCTCTCTTCTTTCTTTTTCATCTCCTCCCTTCCCTCCATCTTTCCTCTCAAGGCCGACCACCCAAAGCCCTTAGCCGAACTTCTTAGGCCGACCAAAAATACCACTTGAGGCCTACTACTATTGGTGAAGATCTGGACAATTTACAACATTAAAACTACCCCAAAACTTATATTCTTAATCTATTATAAGTCATATTGAGCCCTTTCATGTTTTGTGGAGTTTGAAGTCCGTTTGGCCCTCCAAGCGGCCAGTATCGCAAGAAGAAGCTCTGTCATAATCAAAATCTAGTATGTTTTTGAATTTCTTTTAAATAATTATTTTTTCATGAATAAACCCTCGTGACAACTCATAAATATGTTAGATGACAAATAAAAAAATCTCCACGCATGTGAAACCCTATTTTTTACATAAAAACTCCTCTTAGATGACACGAAATCAATTCTTGGCAATGTCGTAATCATATTAAATTAGTATTGTTGCATGTAAATATTTTATTATTAAAATATAATTTTCTAGAAATTAAATATTTAATTTTAGAATAAAAAATATTTTGTTATTATTAAATAAAAAATAATTTTGTTAGTAATTAAACAGTATCATTGATGTACCATCCTTTGACGTATAAACTAGCAAAGCTTGTTGTCAACCCTACTAGAATTGTTATAGAGTAAACTCCGACCAAAAATCCATACTTTTAGCATTTAAAATTATATTATTATATTTAAATTCTGAATTCTTAAGTATTATTCCATATTTACTTATTTGTCAAAAAATAATTTTTGTGACTAGTAGGTAACCTGTTATGACCTAGTTTTGGTTTTAGTTGGTTTTGGACATGTATAATTTATAGGAGACGACCATATCACTAAAAACCATATTTTTCTAATAAATTCTAGAATTAATAGTTTTTATTAAATAATATTTTAAAAATCATTTTTGATAATATTTGATGGTTAGTAATATTTTGGTGTGGAGTTACTTGCATGTGCAACCAACGTAGGAGTATTAACTAGATAATAAATTAATTTGACTAGAAGAATTAGAGTCTAATTAGTGTAATAATTAATTGGTAGGTGTTCGAGACGTTCCTGTGAATAGCTCCGGAGTAGATTTGTTGTGCTCGCAGCTTGACTTTGAAGGCACGTACACCTTGCTTGATTGTATTCTTCAGTTTACATATGCCTAGTTTTTATTTGTTTAGTTGTGTGTATACATCTTAGAGTAGCAGACTTATCCAGTATCTTATGAAGATATAAGGTATCTTTTGACCTGACACATGGTATGGTGGTCCAACCCTTGTCCTTGTCTGGTTGTACGATTGGATTATTATGAAGGTACGGGGTATCTTCTGACCTGACACTGTTTCAAACACGTATACTGAGTGAGTGAGTGAGTGCTTGGACCTACATGTCGACTGATCATCGATAAGTGAGTTCGAATATTGGTTTAGTAGTTGGTATTGGTATAGTTTCGAGAGTTTATTGACATCTTACATTATGTCTGCACCGCATATATAGTTAAGATAGATCATTGGAAGGGAAGAATCTACTAGTGAGCGTATGAGATTTCTATTTCTTATGGTTTATATGGTGTAAATGGTTTACCGCCGAGTTCTATCGAATGCCAGCTGGGATGACGGATTCTTTTATTGCTCCCCCTTCATGCGCTACTAGAGATGTCTCAAGTGCATTCACATAGATGGTTAGTTACCATATTTATTGTTTACTAGTTTACTTTCATGCATGTCGATTTCTTGTATACTTGTTATGTCCCTCTGAAGACCTGGCTCCCTTTCCAGGTATAGAAGATCATGATTATTTGTAGGAGCACGGATCAAGACTGGCTACTTCTTTCTCTTTAAAGGAGGTATTCCCTTCGAGCCTCTTTGATCATTAAATGATGTACTCATTATGTTTTATATTCTAGTTTGATAGTGGATCTGTCTCTACCCGACAATTAGTTTATTCTCGACTATTTCATACTTGGTTAATTGTCATATTTGGTTATTTATTATTATTTGGTTTTGTGGATGAAATTTGTATTGCCTGTGACTGGTGTAATTATATACCACTTATAAATTATTATTCATAAAATAGCGTACGTATATGTTTGGTTTCCATATATTGGAGTTTCCATATATATACGGCTGACATGCTCATATATTCCTAGTCCTATGTATTTTGAGACTCGGACGTGACAATAATATTCTGGAAACCAGCTGCACAAAATAATAAGTTGGCAGAGTAGCAAAAGTACATGACCCTAATCAGTTGTTGTTTGATTAGTTATAATAATGGAAGAAGGCTAAATATCCAGATTTATGGCTAACAAATGTCGATGGCTAAATGCCCAAAAAAGTAAAATGTGCAATAAGCAGTGATCAAGAAACCTACTCGTGTCCCTCAACGGCCATCTGCCTAGTGTGCGCCATTATTCAGGGGAAGTACGCTTGATCCTCGGGTACTGGCTTTAAACCTGGCCATGCAAAACCAGTGTGGTTAGATCCCAAATAGAAAGTGCCACAAAGGAAGCACGAATGAAGAAACAAAACAAGGAAGAATAAACTTATACATATATATATAGTCAAGTCCCATAGTTTTGGTTTATAGCCTATCGTGATACAACAATCTAATCCTACAACCAAACAAGGGCAAAGGTTATACCATCGCATCATCATAGTCCATGTCCCTAAACTAATTAACAGAAGGTACAATGCGCAATCAAGTTCAGTTACATAATCGACCAATCACTTCTACATCTTACTAGGTGGAATCTGGGTTATCTCAAAAATATGCATATAAAAGGAATCCTCAGGTCAAGCCATATTCTAGTAGGGGATAGCCGAGCCATAAATCGTCGCGTAGCACATAGTAGTATGCAATGTTCCCTTGGATGGCCACAATGTTAAGATCGCATAGAATATACAGTAAAATATAATAAATGGATATTGCCATCCACTAATGAGGATTTAAAAATATCCTTGGAGGCCAGCCTTCACTATCCATATGATTCATGGTGACTAGTTAAGAACGATCTCGAGATTTTATCCCTTCCAATGCTCTAAATATTTTAGTTGCCTAAGGTTAGTTGGAATCACATGGCGTGGTCCCATGTTATTCCCCTTATATGTCGTACCGTAGTACGGGCATGCTAGATACGAATTCACTTTGTCCCTTGGCAGTTCAATTTGGATTCACCCCAGGGTTATACAACAATCAACACAAGTCCTAGCCATGCTTGGTTATTAACCAACTATCATGTCCATGCTGGAGGAATTGTATTATATCACATATCACATAGTACATAGGCACACCTCGGTGTAACATATGTAACCTAATTACGTAAGAATACTTAGCACATAGGAACACATAAAACGTTCTAAGTTTATCAGTATGGATACCAATAATTGAGTCAAGTCATCAATAATTGGTAAATCACATGAGTTCTAGCACATAGCAACACACGGGTTGAGTCACACACATAGGTAGTCATAGTCACTTTGCCGTATAATCTATTTCTACTCATAATCAGGTTAAGCATATAGTTAGGTACAACACATTGTTATTTAGTTCTCATATATTTACAATCATTTATAACACGCATAGAATCAAAAAATCCAATAAAACATCCAACTAAGCAAAATAATAAAACTTGCACATAGGGCCGCATAAGAACCTGGGATGCATGGGATCAATGTCGCATAGGTCAAGGCCGGATAGAGGTCGGTGCCACATAGGGGTCAGGCCTTATAGGAGTCAGGCCGTATAGGTCAAGGCAAAGTCCACTCCTTGGGACAAGTGCCGAGTGACGTACACTAAATACGTGTCAGTGAAGTGACTGAAGTGATGGATGTCATAAGCCATAAAGTATGTTAGAGAAAAGACAAAATTATTGAAATATATGCAAGAACGAAGCAGAGTTATGCGTCAAAAAAGAAGAGGCGCATAGTGCCAATGCCGCATTAGTTTAACTATCTCATGCTCTGCTTACCGCATGCTCTACTTGCCGTATAGATGTCTCTTGGACTTAGTAGAATTTTTATTTGTTCAACTAGTAATTCACAAGGAGTTCCGTTATTTAGGACTATTCCAAGTGCTTAGCTTATGAACACTTTGTGTAATAATCAGTCATGTATTCAACAAGATGGACTCATGCTGGAAGAAATATGTGGTACAGAGCTCAGGCTGCATAGCACTCAGGCCGTATAGCACTCTCTGCTGCATATGGTATTGGCCGCATGAGCACTTTGTCTTCTCCAAATATCATGTTCAGCCATGGAAGAAAAGCTCCAAAAACCAAAAAAATGTTTTCTCTATAAAATCTTTATTTCAACTCCAAATCAAGTGAACCAAAAGCCAAAATGCCAGAAAAAGATTGCTCAATCACCCAAAAAATTAGTTTTTCTAAAATACCATATTTTAATATATCAAAACCAAGAAAAACTTTTGGAACCCATAAAAATCCATAACTAAAAAGCAGATCTACTAAATTCCATCCATAAAAACTAAAAAATCTATTAAAATTGATTAGAATCATAATGTATACATATTAGACTAATAAAATGCAAGGGAAAAATAAGAATAAAACTTTAGAGTTTTTCCATCTCATGCAAGTTGTACTTGCCTAAAAATGAAAAAAAGAGGAGAAAATAAAGAATGAGGGAAGAGAGAGAAAAAAGTTAGCTTATATAGCTAGGGTTGAGGTTTGGACCATGGGTTCTCTCAAGATTAAATCAACCCAACAATTAAACCAAGATTCTAATTGAAACAAAGAATTGGTCTATTCTCCATAACATGCAACCTAATTAACCATGCAAGTAAGAAATAATATAAGCAGAAAAACTAATAAGTTCCAAATACGTATATCGGGAACGGGGAGTAACATATTTACCCACCTTAGAATAATTATGTCCTAAAAATTCAACCCCAAGGCTAGCTAGAGAAATCAAGCAATGCGCTAACTACAAGCACATCTATACATATAATCAAATTCAAGCATATAAAGCAATATCATATAGCATGGATGGGCGAATCACGAGATTCAAAATACGAAGGTATAAGGACAAATATATCTTTCCAGTCGAAGAAGTCCGAATACTGATACCAGATATTGTCCATGCACTCCCATGTTGACCCTGCTAAAGGGTGATGACCGCAAGCAACTCGGACGAGACGAATAGTCTGATTTTTGAGTACCTTCTCCCTTCGGCCGAAAATAGAAATGAGTTGCTCCTCATAGACAAGTCGATACCAACGACTAGCTCAAAATTGTCGAGGATATGACTCAGATCTGGGACATACCTACGCAACTGAGACACATAAAATATATCGTGCATCTCACGTAGCGAAGGCAAAAGGACAAGACGATAAGAAATATCGCTTACCCGCTCAAGGATATCGAATGGACCGGCAACGGACTAAGCTTCTTGTGAAAACCAAATCTAATAACTCCACGGGTCGACAAAATTCACAAGAATATGTGGTAGCCAACATAAAACTCTAAAGGCCTACTATGTTGTTCTGCCCAATACCGATGCCTATCTTGCGCAACCCAAAGTCGCTCTATAATTTATTTGACAACTTTTACTATTTATGTGATCATCTTTGGGCCTAATATCTTTCATTCACCAATATAACCCCATGCCAATGGTGACCTGCACTTTCTCCCATATAACGCCTCGAATGGTTCCATCTGAATACTCGCCTAATAAATATTATTGTACGAGAACTTGATTAGATGAAGGTGATCTCCCTAAGACCGTCCAAAATCTAAGGTACATAACCATAACATATCTTCTAGTATCTGTATAGTTCTCTTTGATTGCCCATATGTTTGAGGATGCTAAGCGGTACTGAATATCAACTTGGTGCCCAAAATCTGGTACAAGCTCTTCCAAAAATATGAAGTGAACCGAGTGGCTCACTATCTGGCACATATATATTTCTGCTAATTGCTTTATGGACTGCCCTACTCGAAAAGGAAAAAATAATCTACTTTCGTGACACGATCTACTACCACCTAAACTATATCATGACCAGTCGAAGATCTTGGTAAACTTGTCACAAAGTCCATTGTAATATGTTTCCACTTCCACTCCGGGATAGGAATCGACTATAATAATTCTACTAGTCTTTGCTGGTCGGCCTTCACTTGCTGACATACCAAATACTAGAAAATAAATCGTTCTATCTCCCTCTTTATTTTGTTCCACCAGAAATATTGCCTGATATCTTGATACATCTTGGACCCTCCTAGATGAATCAAATACTGGGAACTATGCATCTTGTTCATAACTTCTTGACGGATATATCTGCTTGGTACACAAAGACTGTTTCTAAATTTAAGAGTTCCATCATCATGAATTGTCAACTCCTTCCTTAGACCATACTCACATTCTGCCCGAAGCTTCTGAATCTTCGGGTCCTCTGCATGAGCTGCCTTAATATTCTCAACCAAGGTAGACTAAATTTGTAAACTGGACAATACTCGCATGTCTTACGGAAGTACTAACTCTATAGCCATCTCGTGTAGGTCTTCTAAGATATGCCGCTGTGATGTTAACATATATGCACTACATATCATAATAAGAGCATCTGCTACCACGTTTACTTTCCTTAGATGGTTATGGAGCTCCATGTCATAGTCCTTCAACAGTTCTAGCCACATCATTTGTCTCATATTCAAGTCCTTCTGGGTGAATACATACTTCAAGCTCTTATGATCCATGAATATTTCTATCCGATCTCCATATAAGTAGTGTCTTTATAACTTAAGTGCAAATACCACTGCCGCTAACTCCAAGTCGTGTGTTGGATAGTTCTTCTCATGATATCGAAGCTGTCGAGATGCATAAGTTATCACTCTTCCATATTACATTAATATACACCCAGCCCCTTGTGTGATGACCTGCACCAGGTGCAAGGGCATGAGTACGTGGGTACGTCCAGCCTACTCCGTAACATCGATTATAGAACGTTGTATAGGTCAATAATACTATCTATAAATTTTACACAATATATATAAGGTACTTGTCATGCTATCTCAGCTCCAAATGGAGGACAATATGATAATATGGTAATGGTAAACAATACTCAATAACAATAACAAACTAGAGGATGATAAGGCACGATATGGAATAGAATAATAGAAAATACGTCATAATAGATCTAAAGTCCAAGTCTAATCTCAACAAAAGTCTTCAAATAATAATACAATTCCAAAGTCTAATTGACATATATAAGCTCCTGAATAAACTAACTATGCCTCATCAACTGTTGGCGCTAACTCAACAGGGTCTACGGATGATAACTCAACTAGCTCGCCATCCTATGTCCCATAGTGTATAGGACACCAGTCCTCTAATGAATTATCTGAAAAATTTATTCAGTCAAAATTGGAGAAAAGTACAACCCAAATAGCAGTTCCAATAATTGACAAAAACTATAAAACAGTAATAGCATTAAACATAAATGATGAAAGTAACAGAACTAGCATGTATCATAAGAAAGCGCATCATGATAAATAATAGCAAGAACTGAGAACAATATGGTAAAAAGCAATAATATAATAAACTGGAATAGAGAAAAAAAAATATAAATGTGTCTTAAAATATTAGTAAGATAATATGATCGGCTTAGGCCTAACACGGACTATATATAAAAAGGTGAGCTAGCGTGATCACGCGTGAGTGACAAGATCTGTTAACTATCACGGGCTATAATAAATCACGGGCTATAAGGTATGATCACATATCCAACATAAAAGTCTCAACATGAGTACAATCCAAGACTCATGTTTAGAATAAATAATACATAGATAGAATTGTCTAAACGACTGCAGGTGGTGTCTCCTCTAAGGAGAGTGACTCCTCTAGGATTTTCGATATATAGTCACCCTCTACTCCTGGGCCATAGTGAGTAGGACAAAAGTCCTCAAGGTCCTCTAAAAAATATTATCCAGTCAGCACAAGCACAAGCACTAAACAGCAGTTTCATTTATATTGACAAAAATAATAAGACAGTATAAGAAAATACAAGATGAAGAAATACTAGAAATATGAAATACTAAAAAATATGTAATTAGCAATAGTATAAACTAGCAATGAACAAAAATATGTGACTGCTAAAAATTCATGAACTGGAATAAAGAAATAGAATCTCTAGCTAAGTATTTGAAATATCAGTTTATTATGTGATCGGCTTAGGACGAGATCAGGCTTGTTATATATGATTGGCTATGATACATATGAGGTCAGGCTAACCATCTTGTTAGCTATGATGTAAGCAATAGTCAGGCTAATCATATATAACAGGCTATGAGGCATGTAAATGGTCAGTCTACACCCAACGTGATATATGGGGTGAGCTATAATGCATGTAAAGTGGGCTATGTCACTACCATATATTCTAGAAAAGGGTATTTTAGTAATTTTAAATTAATTAAATATTTTGCATGATAAATAATTATTTGTTGTATTATTTAATTGATGTTAGATGTTAGTTATTTATTTTAGACTTGTGGTAGTGGACCAAACTAGTTTAGTTTAGACTCATGGACCAATATGTAGTAATTGTTAGATTTGAGGCCAATTAGAAAGCCCATTGATTAGGAGATGGATTAAAATTAATTAAACCATTAGAATAGAAGCTTTCCTCCTTAATTATTTTTCATGAGAGGCCCAAGGGGTATATTGGACAATTCATAGTAGCTTGAGGAAGGGGAAAGGGGGCCGGCCTATATATACAGGGAAAAAATTATTCTCTCTCCTCTTTTTATTTCAAAACTAGATCTAGAATTTTTCTCAACCAAATTTCTTCATTTCCTACCAAATTTTATCCTAAGTCCTTTCTAAATCACCATTGGAGGCTAGTGATCAAGGATCTAGAAGGAGGAAGCAAGGATCAACAAATAGGAGCAAGTATCTACAAGTTGGAGGCCAATTTCATCATATTTGGTGGTTGCATTAGGAATCTATCTTCCAATATGTACAATTCAGCTTTTTTCCTTAAATTAGGTTCTAACTCTGAGATTTAACTATGAGAAATCAACCCATAGGATTTGATTTTGTGTTCATAAGAGGCCTATTGTAAAAGTTATGGTGCTTTTGTGTCAATTTTTGGGGAATTCCGAGATTGACATTCGTTGTGTGTGTCAATTGGTCCTATAGATCAATTTGGCATGTGCTTATTTGTTTGGGGCTAGTGACATATCCATATTTGGGTACGTGTAGGTCGTATCCCAATAATTTGGTGATACGTGTTGATTTGGGAATTTTTCCTCCGATACGGGACTTTGATAATGCCATATTTTGATACGGATACGTAGAATTGTATTTGACTCTTCGTATTGTTCATAAATAATGTATATGACTTATTCGTGTCCTTCGGGGTATGTTTGGATGTGTGGTGGACTCGTGTTGCAAGCGTATCCTAGATCTAGTGGGATACAGAGTGAGACGTTTCATGTGTTTGTGCAATTCATAGATAGATCTATTTTCTTGTATTCTTATTCTGGGTATTGTATAATTATATATATATATATATATATATATATATATATATATATATATATATATATATATATATATATTGTTATATATATTATTGTTACATATATTTATGTGTTAGATCTATATATCTATTATATATATATATATATATATATATATATATATATGTGTGTTATATATTTATGTAGTCATTTTTTACATATGTAAGATCTACTAGTTATAGTATATACATATGTGGTTGTTGTGTGTATATGTGTATGGTAGTGGATATATATATATATATATATATATATATATATATATATATATATATATATATATATATATATATATATATATATATATATATATATATATATATATATATATATATAATTATGTTTCTTGTGTCTTATATCTATGTATCTATTTATGTATATTGCATGTAGCTATTATTCTACATATGTAGGAGCTCTTTAATAGTGTAGTGCATGTGTATATATATTATAGTATATATATGTTGTAGTTATGAATTATGTATATGTATATATAAGTTGTTATATTATTTGTATATACTTATATAATACATGTATGCATATTATCCTATGATTATATATACATATGCATGTATGTGTAATTATATATAAATATTAGTATATATGTATGGGTGTATGTATTGTTCATATATAGTAATTATATATATTAGTAATTATAGATATAAGTATAATTATATAGTTGTATATATATATATATATATATATATATATATATATAAGTGTTTTAGCAACAGCAGCAAAGGCGACAGCAGTAGCGTCACAATATTACAGCAGCAGCAAAGGCGACAGCAGTAACAGCGTCGCAACAGCACAGCACAACAGCAGTAGCATTCAACAGCAGCAGCGACAGCAGTTTAGCGACAGCAGAACCGTTGCTAAAGCAGCAGCAGCAGCAGCCGCAGCAAGTACATACAGCAGCAGCAGCGACAACAATTTAGCGACAACAGCAGAACTGTCGCTAAAACAACAGAGTATCAGAGTATCGAAGATTTTAGCGACGGTCAGCAGCAGTTATTAGTGACAGTTTGGCAATTTTCTTAAATATTAGATATTTATATATATATATATATATATATATATATATGGTATTTAATATATATGTAAATATATTCCTAATTTGCTAATTGCATTATAGTATATGTATAATAATTAGTGTAGCATATATATATTTACGGGTAGTTAGTATAACAAGTATTAGGCATTACCTTGAGATACTAAGGTAAGTACCAAGGTAATTGGGGATACCCAAGATATTGGATTTGGGTATCAATATTATAGGTTAGTTTGGTGATACCAGGTTGGTTCAAAACCAAGGCACCTATTTAATGTTTGTCATTAAGATTTTATTTAAATAATATTGTTTTGGCATTTGTATGTGATATTTTTTGACCTAGACTTTAGTATTTAAACCCAATATCCTTGTGTTAGACTTTTGTAACCTAGAATTAGGTGACCACAGTTGACCATAGTTTGACCATAGTTGACCATAGTTGACCTTATAGTTGACCATAGTTTGACTTGTGACTTAGAGTTTACTTGTAGACCTAGAAATTGACTAGTTTAACTTATTCGCTTTCCATAACCTTGTATTGATGTTGTATTTCATATATAGATCTTTGAGGTACTGTATCAGACATCTGTGAGACTATTCATTGGACTTCAGGCGAGTACATGCTCTGATAGTTTCTCATTTATGACATCCTCTATGTTCATTGTATCTAGTATAGATATCCATATTTTTTGACACGATGGTTACACGGATTAGTATATCAGGATCTCATCAAGAGATGTTATTCCTTGTATATGGTGTATCTTGTGCAAGTCTTGTTTTATTAATTATCTTGTGCATGTACAAATACTGATTCTCTGGGAGATTTGCTACCTTCCTAGAAAATCCTGTGCCATACCATGGTTGGATCTATTATACCAGTCGAGAGTGGGGAGTATTTTAGTGTAGATATATGATCATACCCTTCTTATGTATATCTTGTTTTATGAGTGTTGATCATACATCGCACGTATGATCAGCCAGGCCATTATACTCTTGTGCAAGTTCCCAAGCCGTTCACATGTTAAAACTAGTACTCACACACTTAGATATTAGTATCCTTGTTCATTGACATATTGTTTATTATTGCATTTATTCAAGTATTTCCTTATTGTGTATCTCTTGTATCTATTGTGCATCTTATATATTCACATCTATTTACTGTTACATAGTTTTTATCATTAATTAGAACTGTTGTTAGAGATGTACTATGCTTCTTTCCTGACTAGATATATTTTCCCAGATGACACTGAGGACTGGTACCCTACACATTATAGACCCCAGGATATTATGGGTTTAGAGTCAGAAACCCTGGCTCAGGAGGGACTTATCCCGACTGAGACAGATGACCCGGGTTTAGTAGCTTCTTAGTATTCTTGTATTGGATTTGTGTCTTCGGCTTATTTATTAGTATTCTTTTAGACTCATTGATGTATTATTTTTGACTCATGAGTTGTATGTGACTATTCTATTCTTTATCATATTCGTGCTCGTTCCACTTAGATCTGTGATTGAGTATATTATTATTATTGGTGGTTCATTATATTGCTAGATAGATTACCTAGACAGCGTTCTACCGTCGATTCTGCAGCGTAGGCTGGGCGTTGTTCCCGACTTATACCCTTACATCGGGTGTGGGTCGTGACACGGTGGTCCTTGCAGGTTAGGCTTCGAAAGTTGTGCGATATCGTAGTAGTATGACGACTTAGTTGTACTACCGCAAGCCTGATTTAGGATGTAGGCTATAGGCTATAGGCTGAGAATACTCAATCACATCTAGGAAAAATTCTTTTGATTCATTCAACTATTCTCCTTTTTATATTGATACTTGATCTCTTAAATTGTTCTTTCTTTGAGTGTCTTACATCATTGGCCATATTGATTCTTTCTTTCGCTTTATCTTAGGATGTCGTCTAAGACTAGATCGCGGCAGAGGAGAGCAGTTTCTGAGAGATTTGCGTCATCCCGAGGGCCTGCACCAGTCACTTATTCGGTATTTGGAGTGTCTAAATACTTAACAATTAACCTATGGTCGTTACACTAATGTCATACTAACACCAAGGGATCAAATTTTTTGTGCCACGAGAAGATCCTACAAGTAGTGTCTCTTGTGTAGTCTACTTCCTATGAAGGTGATACAGATTTTTGGGGCCATCCTATATTATTAATGTTCAAACCACGGTATTGTATCCTAATAAAATCATTGGGTTTTAATTGTTTTGAAAAATAATCTAAAACAAATACAAGAAATACAAAAACACACGAAATACCTATTTTTAGGTGAGGGGGTTTACAAGAATCCTCGCTGTGCCAACTAGTATAGCTGTGAGAAATTATAAATTTCCTAATTAAGATATGTATATCCGAAGTCAGGTTCCTATATTTCTATCACGCCAGCTAATATGGCTACGATAAACTTTAGGCTCCATAACCAAAGTAGACGTTTCATCTTTCTCACTGCCATCATCAACATATGTTATCAGATGATACCATAATTTATAGTCCATAAAATTTATCTCGACATGAAATTAAACTCAACAATGACACAAAGAATTAAATTTAACAACCGATCACCAAGAATCAAATTCAATAACAACAAGTGAGAACGGACGGAAATAAGGGAAAATATTTTGAATTAGAAATTATAATAATATTCTCGAGGGTCGTCCCAAGAATCTCTCAAGAAATTTATGATTAAGTATCCTCTCTCATCCTAGTGTCTCATGTCCTATATCCTATCCCAGGGTCGTAGTAGTACAACTAACTCATCGTACTACCACGATATCATACAACTTGCGAAGCCTGACCTGCATGGGCCACCAATAAAAATGTGTCACGACCCGCACACGGTGAAGGGGCACGAGTACATAGGTATGTCCAGCCTACGCCGGCAGCATCGATGGTAGAACGCTGTCTAAGTCAACTATACTAACTAATTATCTCACAATAATGTATAATCCTCCAATAAAATATCAACTCAAAAAAGAGTGTAACACATACTCAATCTTAATTCTATAGCACAATAAAATATCCAGGAAGTCTAACATAACTATACAATCTAAACAAATATAACAACAATAATAGAAACAATAACCAAAATCTCAAATATAAGCCAGAAACAAATCCGGTACCAAAATGCTAAAGAGAACTAACTATGATAACAAATGATTCCGGCTAGATCTCCCGGCAGTCACTCCAGAACTAGTGGGTCCAAGTCTGCACCATCTATAGGTCGGGGTCTATAGTATGTCGGACACCAATCTCTCGGATCCTCTGAAAAGTATTTTCCAGTAAGGAATGGAGCAAAGTACAACCCAATAGCAGTTCTAATTAATTAATAATGACAATAAACAGAAATAGAGAATATAATACAAGATGAGAAATAATGAATAATATCATACTATGGTAGAAAAAATAAGTAAACAAGAACAATATGGTATACTGATCACGATGAACTAAAACAAGGCAATAAAATAAGACAATGAACTAGAATGTGGTGAAGAACTGTAACTATACTAAGTAATTAAAATACTAGTTAGATATGTGATCGGCTTCGGTGAACATTGTCTACTATAACATTGGATAAACATTGTCTAAGTTGAATATTGAACATTGTCTATGATTTGATCACATATCTATCTAACACTTCCCCTTTCCCCCGACTAGTATAATAGATCCAACCATGACACGTTGTGATACAAGATACTCAAGGCCATGTAAACAATAAACCTTAAACATTAAATATTGAACATTGAACATTGAACATTGAACATTGAACGCTGAACATTGAACATTGTCTAAGTTAAACATTGAACATTGAATATTAAAATATTATCTAAGTTAAACATTGAGAACACGAGAAATAATGAACAATATATATATATACATCCCATGACTGTTCTATGTGTATACTAAGCCATGTACCAATGTGTCAAGGGTCATGTAAAATATTTCTAAATACTTGCATTATAGTAATTATCAAATAATAAAAACTATCAGAGAATGTACTCGCCTGTCGTCCAGAGCAATGAATGTCAAACTATGTCCGAAGTGGTGTTACACAAACCTATTTATGGAATATTGCATTAATACAACATTCTGGAATGAAATTAAGTTAAACTAGTTCAATTCTAGGTCATGATGCCATTTCTAAGTCAAACAGTCAAACCAGGCCAACTCTATTCCAAACTAGTCAAACATGGTCAAACTAGGTATTTCTAGGTTGTATGAGTCTATCTTTAGAATATTGGGTCTATACACTATGAAACTAGGTCACACTAGCTAAGCTAAGGACACTAAGAAACCAACCAGATACCGTATCCTAAGATACGCAAGTTATTAGATATAAAAATAGTAATTTTATATATATATATATATATATATAGATATATATATATATATATATACACATGACAATACATATAGTAGCTTAGCTAACTAATGCAAGAAGGATACCTTGGCTTTGAAATAATATGTATCTCACTACTAAACCCCCATCTCGATACTCAAACCCAATACCTTGAGTATCAACCTAATACCTTGAGTATCGACCGATACCTTGATATTACCTTGGTATCAGAAGGTAAGTCAATTCCTCATACATATAGCTAGTATAGCCAACCCCCCATATACTAAACTATATGCTAATCATAACAACCACTAAATACCACTTACTACTAACATATGATACCTACTAGTACATAGATACATATAGCTACATAATAACTTACGCAACTACAAATGTATATCTATATATATGTTACACATACATACATATATACATACATACATACATACATACATATATATATATATATATATATATATATATATATATATATATATATAGTATATATAACTACTAAATAACCATATATATACATAACACTAATGGTAATCACTAGCTACTAGATATCCAAAGTACATATGTATACATAATTATTAATCAATAAACTACTAATGAACTAGCTAGCCAACTAAAAAACTATAAAACTAACTAGTTAAAATAGCTAAACTACTAACACATAACTAAACATATAAACATAAACATATATATATATATATATATATATATATATATATATATATATATATATATATATATATACACTAATTAGATAACTAGCAATAATTAGCTACTACCTAGCTGCCCATACCTTGCTGATAGAGACTGCTGCTGCGATATAGTGCATTGCTTCTATTACACGCACACGTTGCCGCATGCACAAGCTGCTGCTGCTGTGCCGTGCTGCTTTGTCGCGCTGCTGCTAGCAAACTGCACGCGGTTGCTGTTGCAGCAACCTGCTGCTGCTACGTACTGCACCGCACGGTGCTCGCGTGTTGTACGCTGCTTCTCGCGCATTGCACGGTGCTGCTGTAGCAACTTGCTGTCGCACCACACTGCTGCACACGCTGCGCTGTGGGGGTGCAGCAACCTGCTGCTGTGCCGCTGCACTGAGCTACTGCTGCCGCTGCATGCCTCGCTGCGCTGTTACAGTAACCTGCTGCTGCGCACACTCCTCACAAACACACACACACACACAAAATAAACACTCATATGTATATACAACTAGATATATATCTTTACACTATATACATATATATATATGTAACCATTCTCACACACAACTATAAATATATATATATATATATATATATATATATATATATATATATATATACATACACATATGAACAATACAAGTAGATATATAGATATTTATTCAAGAGTATATGTATATGTACAAACATATATACACATAAATATATATATATATATATATAACACAACACTCTCACACACAAGCATATATTTAAATACATAACTATACATATACACAATCATATACTATAGATACATAGAGATATCAACATAGACGTATATACTCTCATCTATACATATTTAGCTATACTCCCTCATACACACACAAATATATATATATATATATATATATATATATATATATATATATATATATATATATATATATATATATATATATATATATATATATATATATACACTCTCACCAATACATACATATATATATAAACATACATATATAGGTATAGATATATCAACACACTTACACATATACATATAGATATAGGTATATATTTATATATACATATAAACGCATATGCAATAGATATCTTATATATACACATAGATATATACACATATATACATATACTATAGATACATACATATATACATAGATTTATATATCATACGTAACATATTACACAAGCACACATAGAATTGATGGCAATGAAACAAACACGTGGAGTGTACCGGACCCGTATCACACTCATTCTATGATAAGCTTGTAATACGGCTCCACCACACAACCAAACGTATCCCAAAGGACACGAGCAAGTCTAAAATAGTATATATGAATAATACAAAAAGTCAATTACACAATTACGTGTTCGTGTTAAAATGTGACATGCTCAAAGTCCAGTGTTGGAGAAAAAAACCCCAAATCAACCTGTATCTCCAAATTGTCGGGATACGGCCTATACGTATCCAATTGTGGAAATGATACTAATCACACACAATCAAACGTATATGAATTTGGTCTAGTTAACCAATTGACAAACACAACATGTGCCAATATCAGAATTCTCCCCAAATTGACACAAAAACACACATAACTTTCTCCATAGGCCTCCAATGAACCTAATTCCAATTCCTATGGGTAGCATATGCATATGGGATAGTTCCTTATGGTTAATTCATAGATTCAGAACCTAATTAAAGAAGAAAAACTGAATTGTACCTATTGGGAGATCGATTCCCAATAAAATCCCTAAATTGGATGAAATACTCCAACTTGTAGATTAATGCTCCTCCTTGTAGATCCCTGCTTCCTCCTAGTAGATCCATGCTTTAATAGCCTCCAATAATAATATGGGAAGGAATTTGTTAGTGATTTGATGGAAATTGGTTGAGAAAAATTCTAGATCTAGATTTTGAATAAAAAATAGAGAGAGAAAGTTTTTAACCCCTTTATATAGGGCTGTCTTGCCCCCTCCCTCAAGCTACTATATAAAGTCTAAAATACCCCTTGGGGCCTCTCATGAAGAACTAAATTAAGGAGGAAAGGTTCTAGTCTAATCGGTCTAACTTAGTTAATTCATCCTCGTCAGAAACCCCAAACCACCAATTAAGAACAAAATATAACCTTAAGAACTTAATCTATAACAAACAACCAATATCAAGTACAAAACAAAAATCTAAAACTATACCTCAAACTCCAAAGGTCTCCGTGGCTATCGGCCCTATACCGCCGTCTGTCCTACGCCACTCGAAGTCTGTCTCTAATCAACTTAACCTTCTTTAATGCATCCACAACCATCTCTGGCCCTAGCAAAACCCTCTCTCCAATATTTTCCCATGACAAGGGAGTACGACATCTTAGACTGTACAGAGCCTCAAATGGTGACATCTCTATACTAGCCTGGTAGCTGTTGTTGTAAGCCAACTCTACCTAATGGAGATGGCCCTCCTAAGATTCCCCAAAATCTAGTACACAGGTATGTAGCATATCCTCGAGGGTCTAAATAGTCCTCTCTGACTTTTCATCCATTTGGGGGTGATATGCAGTACTGAACTTGAGCAGGGTGCCCAAACTTGCCTGCAAACTCCTCCAGAAATAAGAAGTAAAACGGCTATCCTGATCCAAGACTATGCTGACAGAAACCCCATGTATCCTGATGATCTTCCTCACAAACATCTCTGCCAGCTTCTCCGTAGACAAACCCACCTTGAAAGGAAAAAAGTGGGCCGACTTGGTCAACCTATCAACGATGACCCAAATTGCGTCTTTTCCTCCTAGAGATCGTGGAAGTCCAGAGACAAAATCTATAGTAATGTGCTCATGGCCTCAGCCTCTCGGCTTTCAACTATTGGCACACTAAGCATCTAGATACAAACTATGCCACTTCACTCTTCATGCCATACCACCACACACTCTCTCGTATATCCCGATATATCTTGTTGGCACCTGGATGCATAAAATACTGAGAGCGATGCGCTTCCTGCAATACCTCCTCACGTAGCTCCCTACTAGGAACACATAATCTAACACAATACCGCAAAGAACCATCCTCGACAATGGTAAAATCATCCTCCAATCCTGCTCTCACCTGAGCTCTGATGCTCCTCCGAGATACATCCTCATACTTGGCTGCCTTGATCATGTCCATCAACTCTGAGTGTATCTGCAACCCCCATATTTGCATGGCAAAACCAGGAACTATCACCGCAATGCCCAATCTTTCCAAGTCCTCCAATAAATATCTATCCTGAGTCAACAACATAGCTACTGGATACCTGCTCAAGGCATCGACAACTACATTGGCTTTTCCAGGATGCTACTACAAAGATATATAAAAATCCTTCATCAGTTCTAGCTACCGATACTGCCTCATGTTTAACTCCTTCTAAGTAAAAATGTACTTCAAGCTCTTATTGTCTGTGAAGATCTCTACATGCTCTCCATATAAATAGTATTTCTACAACTTCAAGGCAAATATGACTATTGCCAACTCCAAATTGTGTGTAGGATAGTTCTTCTTATGAGGACGCAATAGCCTAGATGCATAGGCAATCACTTTTCTATTCTGCTGAAGAACACAACCCAGCCCTTTCCCCGATGCATCACTTTAAATAGTAAAACCTCTAGACCCTAATGGCAACATCAAAATTGGAGCAGACATTAACCTCGTCTTCAATTTCTCAAAAGCAACCTAGCACTCCTCTGTCCAAACATACTCTGCATCCTTCCTGGTGAGTCTAGTCATCGGCTCGGCAATCCTTGAAAAATCTAGCACAAACTTTCTGTAGAAGCCTACCAGACCGAAGAAACTTCTGATCTCCGTCACTAAACTCGGGGTCTTCAAAGATTCAACTGCTGCAATTTTCTTCTGATCTATTAAAATTCTATCACTAGTCATAACATGTCCTATGAACTATACCTTGTCCAGGAAGAACTCACACTTGGACAGCTTTCCATAGCTTCTCCTTCCTCAGCACATCCAACATAATCCGCAAATGCTCCTCATGCTCCTTCGGTGTCTACGAGTATATAAGTATGTCATCAATGAACACTACCACGTACTTGTCAAGGTACAGATGGAACACCTTGTTCATCAAATTCATGAATATCGCCGGGTCATTAGTCAACCAAAACGGCATCACCATAAACTTATACTGGCCATATCGAGTCCTAAAAACAATTTTTGGAATGTTCTTCAGCTTCACTTTTACCTTGTGGTAGCCTAATCTCAAGTCTATATTGGAAAATACCTTGGCGCCACTCAACTGATCGAACAAATCATCAATCCGTGACAATGTGTATTTATTCTTGATAGTGAGATTATTTAATGCCATATAATCGATGCACATGCGCACTGATCCATCCTTCTTCGGTACAAACAATATCGGGGCTCCCCATGGTGAAGTACTAGATCTGATAAACCCCTTATCCTGTAATTTATCCACTTGATTCTTTATCTTGACCAGCTCGCTGTTGTTCACTCTATAGACATGCTATAAAATTTGTTCTGCACTTGGCACCAAGTCTATAGGAATTTAATATCTCGATCTGGCGGCAATCCTGGCAATTTCTCAGGAAACACATCCAAAAACTCGGCTATCAACGGATGCAGCAACTCCCTGTCTTCCACCATAGCTCCATAGATAAAGCCTTCTCTCCTCTGTAGTTCCTTTAGCAAACTCAAACTCTGGCTCTATTGGCAGGCTAAAAAAACTCTACCTCCTCAACAATCTATACTAGTATGATGCCTACTCAACCAATCTATCCCAAGTACAATATCGTAGCTCAAAAGTAGTATTACAAGTAGACACGCACTCAGCTCCCTGCCTCCCAGAGTAACTCTCCAATCTTTGCAAATATTACGAACCAGGATAATGCCTCCCCTGGTCATGATCTTACAAGTCCTAAGCAAAGACTTAGCTACCAAATGATGCTTCAGAGCAAATAAAACAGATACAAAACTATGGGAAGCACCACTATCAAACAAAGCTAAAGCTGGAATAGAATCAAGAAGAAAAGTTAAAATGAACAATAGAGTTTTTTCTAGATGTGATTGAGTATTCTCGGCCTGTAGCCTATATCCCATATCCTGGAATAGGCTTGCAATAGTACTCAAATCAGAGAACCACTACGAATCACACTACTTGCGACCTCGAAGACCTGCATGGGCCACCTCTAAAAATGTGTCATGACCAATACCAGGTGTAGGGGAACGAGTAGTGAACAACGCCCTACCTACACCGTAGCATCGGCGGTAGAATATTATTTGGATAAACTATCTATCTAGCAATCAAGATACAATAATGCCACCAATAAAACATGAATACTCAATCACATATCTATAAGATGGAATAATCGCACGAATATGATAAAAGAACTGAAGAGATAATATAACTCACAAGACAAGATAATATCTAATGGGTGATAAAAATAAATACTAATAACAATGCAGAAGACAAATCCATACAAAGATCTATCTACTGAGATACGAGTCCTGGGTTGTCTGTCTCAATTGGGATGAGACCCTCCTAAGCCAAAGCCTCTCGCTCTAAGCCAACTATGTCCTGAGGCCCACAGTGAGTGGGGTACCACTCCTCAGTGTCATCTGGGAAAAATATATCCAGTCAGGAAAGGAGTAAAGTACATCTCTAATGGCAGTTCTAATAAATGATAAAAACTATGTAACAGTAAATAGACCGAATATATAAGATACAATAAACAAGTACAAGAGATGCATAATTGGAATACTTGAAATAAATACAAAAAATGAGCATTATAGGAATGAACAAGAAATATTATTACTAAGTGAGTGGGTACCAGCTTCAACATGTCATCAGTTTAGAAACTTGTACAAGGATAATGGCCTGGTTAATCATACATGACGTGTATGATTAACACTATTCAAGGAACAAGACATGCACAAGGCGGGTATGATCACATATATGTACTAAATACTTCCTGCCCCTGACTGGTATAGTAGATCCAACCATGGTACATTATGACACAGGATTTACTGGGTAGGTAGCAAGTCTCCCCAAGAATCAATATTTATACATGTACTAGAAGAACAAGGAACAAGGCTTGCACAAGATATACCATAAATACCAAAGAATAATATCTCATGACGAGATCTGAATATACCAATCTATGTAACAATCGTGTCAAGAAATCAAGGATATATATACTACATACAAGAGACATAGAGGATATCATAAATGAGAAACTATCTGAGAATATACTCGTCTAAAATTTGGTGAACAGTATCAAAGATGTCTGGTACGGTGCCTCAGAGATCTAAATATAGAATATTACATAAATACAAAATTTTGGAATGAAAATAAGTTAACCTAGTCAAATTCTAGGTCATAAAGCTATTTCTAAGTCAAAATAGTCAAACTAGGTCAACTCTAGGTCAAACTAGTCAAATATGATCAAACTAGCTATTTTTAGGTTGTATGAGTCCATCTCATGGATATTGGGTCCATACACTATGTAACTAGGCTATATTAGGATACTAGAAAACCAATAAAATACCGTATCATAAGATATGTAAGATATTAGATATGAAAATACTATAATATATATATACAAGACAAAATATATAGTACTCCTAGCCTAATGCTAAGTGGATATCTTGGTTTTGAACCAAATGAGGTATCACACCACCTACATACCCATCTTGATATACCAACTTAATACCTTGAGTATAAACGAATACCTTGACATTACCTTGGTATCACAAGGTAATTCAATATCTAACATATAACTACTACCCATACACCCCACTATACACTAATATGCATTTAAACTTATAACAATACTATACTAAATTAATAGCTAACATAGTCCTTGAAATTAATACCCGTACACAAGATACCTCAACTCTCATTACCTTGGTGTAACTCAAGGTAATCTAGAAATAATAGTAACCAATGCTAACTAGTGCATATATATATATATCTCTTATATATATACTAAGTTACTAACTTATCAATATAAACTAACTAGCTTATTAACCAACTTATCTTAAATTATCAACAACATAATTCTAAGCAGTCAAACTACTACCGCAGCTTATCCCTACTACTTCTTCATATCGTTGCTACTGCTGCTTATTGTTTATGTTGTTGCAGCTTATCATTTTTGTTGCTGCATCTTATCACTGCTTCAGCTGTTGGTTACTCCTTCTGCAGCTTTCTGCTTCTACTTCTTATGTTGCTGCTTTTGCAACTTACTGCTTCTGCTGCTGATGCTTCAGCTTCTATTGTAGCTTGCTGCCTCTGCTACTGCTTCTTATGCTGCTGCTTCTCAGTTTTGCTTCTTACTGCTTATTGACTGCTTTTCACTGCTTATTCTTCTCCCCTCTAGCTCGCATCCACAAATCTAATACACACACACACACACATACACACATACACACACACACACACACACACACACACACACACACATATATATATATATATATATATATATACATACACTTGAGATACACATGCACTCTCCTATTCTCCAATTATCACCCACACATCATAATAGAAAATAGAAACATATATATATATATATATATATATATATATATATATATATATATATATATATATATATCATATAACAATTATAAATATTATATTATAATAGCTATAACTAAAGTAAATTGAATTGAAATGCAAAGCATCAAAAATGTGGAGTGCACCACACATATATCACACTCATTCTATGATAAGCTTGGGATACGGCTCCACCACACGACCAAACATACCCCGAAGGACACGAGCAAGTCTAAAATCATAATTATGAAAAATACGAAGAGCTAGCGACTCAACTACCTGCCCATGTCAAAATATGACATTCTTAAATCCCCGTATCGGAGAAAAACTTCAAAATTAACCCGTATCTCCAAATTATCGGGATACGGCCTACACGTATCCAATTATGGATACGACACTAGTCACACAACCAAACACATGTCGTGGCCTAATTGACCTATTGACAAACACAAGATGTGTCCATCTCAGAAATCTTCCAAAATTGACACAAAATACCACATAACTTTCTCCATAGGCCTCCTATGAACCTAATTCCAATTCCTATGGGTAGTCTTAGTACATGGGATAGTTTCTAATGATTAAATTATAAATTTAGAGTCTAATTAGAGAGAGAAAACTGAATTGTACCTTTTGGAAGATGAATTCCTAATAAAAATCCTAAATTGAGTGTCAAGAGCCTTCAACTTGTAGATCCTTGCTCCTCCTTGTTGATTTTTGCTTCCTCCTTATAGATCCATGCTTTCTCCTTGTTCTAATAGCCTCTAATAATAATTAGGAAAGGAATTAAGAAGAAATTTGGTTAGAATTTGATGTAGGAATAAAGAAATTTGGAAGAAAAATATTTTTGATCTAGATTTAAAATAAAAAATGAAGAAAGAGAATCTCTCTCCACTTCTATGGGGGCCGGCCAATAACTCCTCTTCCAAGTCACTAGGAAATGTCTACAATACCCTTTGGGTCTTGTCATAAAGAAATTAATTAAGGAGGGAAGGTTCTAGTCTAATTGGTTTAACTAATTAATCCTCCTCCTAATGATTGGGCTTATTATCGGGCTCAATTCTAACAAGAATTAAAGTTGGTCCATGGATCTAATCCAAACTAGTTAGTTCTACTAACACAAGTCCAAAATCAAATAATAACATCTAACAATAAATAAATAATATAATATATAAATATTTAACATTCATAATATTTAATTAATTATGAAATGACAAAAATACACTTTCCTTAAAAATGTGGTAGTGACACCGACCACTATTAGAGGGGGGATCTCATTTCTCTCTCCTCTCATTTGCATTCATTATAGATCTAGAAATTAGATCCCCAATTTTTTATCGTTCTCTTCATTAAATTCCCACTCAATTCACCTCTATTTTTTCTCTCATTCTTATTTCACAAGGAGCTTAGAGCTTTGAGAAGCAAGGAGCACAAGAAGAAGGAGGAGTCGTAGCGGAAAGATCGTGTCTAGATCGTATCTACTTTAGTTTTCATTGGAAATCCATCCGACGTATCATGGACTAAGCTTCCTGAGAACCCCGAATCTAATGACTCCACGGGTTAACAAAATTCACAAGAACACGTGATCGTCGAAACGAAACTCTAAATGCCTACGATATTGATCTGTCCAATGACGATGACTATCCTGCACAATCCAAAGTTGCTCTCTGATCTTCTTGACAACTTATATTGTCTGCATGATTATTTCTGGGCCTAACATCTTACGTTCTCCAATATCATCCAATACTAATGGTGACCTGCACTTTCTTCCATATAGTGCTTCGAAGGGGACCATCTGAATACTCGTCTGATAATTATTGTTGTACGAGAACTCGACTAGATAAAGGTGATCTTTCTAAGATCCTCCAAAATTAAAATTACAAGCTCATAACAAATATTCCAATGTCTGGATTGTTCTCTCTGATTGATCGTCTGTTTGAGGATTGTAAGCAGTACTGAATCTCATCTTGGTGCCCAAACTCTGGTGTAAGCTCTTCTAAAAATGTGAAGTGAAGTAAACTGAGCGTCTCGATCTGATACGATACTCACTGGGACATAGTACTATCTTACTATTTGCCGTATGTACATCTCTGCCAACTGCTTTGTAGACTGTCCTACTCGAAAAGAAAAAAATGAGCTACTTTCATGAGTCGATCCACTATTACCCAAACTGTAACGCTACCAGTCGAAGATCTAGGTAAAACGGTCACAAAGTCCATCATAATATGCTCCTATTTCCACTCTAGAATATGAACTGACTGTAATAATCCTGCTTGTCTTTGCTTGTCAACCTTCACTTGCGGACATTCCAAACATCGAGAAACGAATCACGCTATCTCCCTCTTTATCCCGTTTTACCAAAATGTTGCTTGATATCATGATACATCTTGTTACCTCCTGGTTGAATTGAATACTAGAAACTATGTACCTCGATTATGACTTCTTGTCGGATATCTCCGCTCGGTACTCAGAGATGATTTCTGAATCTAAGTGTTCTATCCTCTCGAATCGTCAACTCCTTCATTCGACCAGACTCGCACTCTGCCCGAAGCTTCTAAACTTTCGGATCCTCTGCCTGGCTGCCTTAATCCTCTCACCCAAAGTTGATTGTATTTGCAAGCTTGCCAAAAATTTTGCGTCCTGTGGAAGTACTATCTCAATCTCCATATCTTGAAGATCCTCTAATATATGTCGTTACGATATCAACATATTTGTACTATCTCTCCTTCTTAAAGTATCCGCTACCACATTTGCCTTGCCTGGTTGGTACTGGCATTCCACGTTATAATCTTTCAACAATTTTAACCATCTCCTCTGCCTCATGTTCAAATTCTTCTTGGTAAGTACATACTTCAGGTTCTTGTGATCTGTAAATATCTTCACCCAATTACCATATAAGTAGTGCCTCCATAACTTAAGTGCAAACACCACTACCGCAAACTCCAAATCCTGTGATGGATAGTTTTTCTCATGATCTCAAAGATGTCGAGACACATAAGCTATCACTCTTTCATTTTGCATTAATACACACCTTAGTCCTTTGGCAAATTCATCGCAATATACTGTAAATCCTCCAGAACCTACTAGAAGCCTAAGAATCGTTACCAAAATTAGTCTCTTCTTCAATTCCTCGAAGGATGTCTGAAACTTTGCTGACCAATCAAACTTAGCCTCCTTGTGCATAAAATGGGTCAATAGTGCTAAAATTCTTGCAAAGTTTGCCACAAACCTCCTGTAATAGCCTATTAATCCCAAGAAACTACGTACTTCATCAACCATCAAAGGAACTGGCCAACTTTCTATGGCCTCAACCTTCTTCGGATCTACTGCTACTCCTTCTTCCGAGATAATGTGTCCAAGAATGATACATAATCTAGCCAAAACTCAAACTTGCTGAGCTTTTCATACAACTGGTGTTCTCTAAAAATCTGTAAGACCTTCCGAAGATTCTCTTCCTACTCCTCTTCGCTGATAGAGTAGACAAGAATATCGTCTATGAAAACCACCATGAACTGATCAAGGTACGCCATGAAGATGTAGTTCATCAGATCCATAAACACTGCCAAAGGATTTGTCAATCCGAATGTCATTGTTAAAAATTTGTAATGCACATATCGTGACCTAAATATTGTCTTGGATATGTCCTGCTCTCGAACTCTTACTTGATGATATCATGATCGGAGGTCGATCTTGGAGAAAACCCTAGCTCTGCTCAACTAATCAAACAAATTATTGATTCTTTGTAATGGACACTTGTTCTTCACTGTCACTGCATTCAACTTCCTGTAATCGATACACAACCGTGTTGACCCATCCTTCTTTTTTACTAGAACTACTGGCACTCTCTAAGGTGATCTACTGGTTCGAAAAAACTTCTTTGCCTTTAGCTCTTCTACGTGTTGGTACAACTTGTCTAGTTCTAATGGTGCCATCTGGTGAATCTTATAAGATATTGGTCCTGCTTCGGGGATCAATTATATACATAACCTCGGATTTAGTCGACAAAACCTGACCGACTCCCCCAAATTAGTCCTTCAACATCTCTCCAATGCCATTTGTAAGCCCTGACTCAACAAGATATTCTTCTCTTGTTGTTAAAACTGTTGATGTTACTACACTACCATCTGATGCTGCTGTGTAGCCATTATTCTCCGGAGGATCTCTAATAATGCTGGGGTGTCAAGTACCGCTAGCAATGTCGGTACTACTAGGGGTACGGGGATCTCAGTGGTTTGTTGCTCAACATGTCCAACTTCCGGTTCTACTGTGTCGGCTTGCTCAACTACTGGCTCTGTCCGGATCTGAATCTGAGCAGGTTCTACCTACTATTGTTACCCAGGGGAACCTTTTCTTGCCATACCTGTTGTTCCAGCAACTGAAGAAGCCCTAATGGAAAGGACAAGAAACATTAATAACAGGACAAAAACAATAAAGTAGGCAAAAAATTCAAACAGTTCAAGCATTGTTATCGAGGAAGACGGAGTAAGATATCAAAGGGGACATGTTTGATTGAGACTCTTATGACAATAACACTATAAATCCAAAAATACAGACCTGCATGGGCCACTACTAAAACCTTGTCATTCCCTAGTACTAAAATACGAAGACGGGCATGGCCAGCTCCCCCGTACAAGGTATAGAATATCGTACGGTGGTTACAGATGTGATAGACAAGGGGGTACATATTGCAAGCAAGTCACTTAGGGTCACATAGAATATCTATTGTCTCAATCAGTCAAGTAAGGATAGTAAACATATAACATGTATAACAAGAAAGTAACTCGTCCCAAACGTCCTGCCACAATATTCTGGAAACCAGCCACACAAATAATAAGCTAGAAGAGTAGAAAAAGTACATGTCCATGATCAGCTGTATTGACACAAAGTGCTCATAGTCAACCTGATTCTGATAATTGCCAAATATCATATCAAAAACAGAGATGAAGCAGATACTCGATACAAAGCATATCAACTCCGTCATTACTAAAGATAGACCCTGCAATAGCTATTGGTTTCTATTCAAATATAATATTTTATTTATTTAAGCATAGGACTGATGTAAGCTAAGTCACACTGGCAAATCCAAAGTACCTATACCCAGATACCTAGTCCACTCAAATAAACCAAAGAACCTATCCACCAAATCAGGTCGCATTTATTTACAAAGTCTACCATACTTAGAGACTGAACTCGGGCTGAACTTGTGTCAAACTCGGACCGACCTTGGTTACCATTTTGGTATAAAATCAACCAGTTCAATAGCTCCTGATTTTTTGGCCCAACGGTTGAAATTCTGAATTAAACCTCATCTAAATTCTGGCCAAATTTTGTTTGCCTATACTCTATAAATAGGATTGGAATTCTTTATTCTAACAATAACTCAATCATTCTTAAGTCTTCTATCATATAGTGAGCAAACCCCTAAAGCTTTAACATTTCCATCTAAAGAGCAAGTCCCTAGCCTTCCTAGTGCCAAGTGCGATCTCGGTCTAGAAGTCTTCTGAGTTGTTAAAATCTTTATTCAATCAGTTACTGTCCTGACCCGCACCTGAAATTTGGGCGTGAGCCATGGGTACGTCTAGCCTACGCTACAGCATCGGTAATAGAATGCCTTATTATAAATACAATCCAGTCTCAAGTTTTAAAATAAAAGATGCATAGATATAACTGTCTAAAAGATATTAGGTGGTATCTCCTCTAAGTAGAGGGACTCCTCTAGGATCTCTGGTATGTAGTCTCCCTCTATACTTGGGCAATAGTGAGTGGGACAGAAGTGTTCCAAGTCCTCTGAAAAATTTTATCCAGTCAGGGTTGGAGGAAAGCACAAGCACTAAACAGCAGTTTCATTTATATTGACAAAAACTATAATACAGTGTAGGGAAATACAAGATAAAAAAATACTGGAAATAAGGAATACTGGAGAATATTAAATCAGCAATAGTACAACTAGTAATGAATATAAATATGTGAATGCCAGAATAAGTGAACTGGAATACAGAAATAGAATCTCTAGCTAAGTGTTTGAAATATTAGTTTATTATGTGATCGGCTTGGGACGAGATCAGGCTTGTTATATATGATTGTCTATGATACATGTGAAGTCAAGCTAACCATCTGGTTAGCTATGATATGAGCAATAGTCAGGCTAATAATATATAACAGTCTATGAGGCATGTAAATAGTCAGGCTACACCCAACGTGATGTGTGAGGTGAGCTATGATGCATGTGAAGTGGGGTATGATCACATAATCTGCTAATATTTCCCCGTCCCCAGCTTGTACGATGGATTCCAATCATGACTCCTCATGATAGGTATCTATGATGCTAACCCGTGTATCCATAGTGTCAGAATCAACTATACTATACAACTAGAATCATAGAAATGGCCAACATAATAAAAACTGTCAGAAAATGTACTCGCCTGTGGTCCTGAGCAAGGTTCGAAGATCGATGTCCAAGACGGAATCATAATCACCTAAATATCAAATATTCATATCAAAAAGTATTTTGAAGAGATAAACATGCTTACATAATTCTATGTTAGTTACTGGATCATTTCTAGGTCTTTGATAAGCTGACTATGCCATACCTAATTATACTAGTCATTGATACTATATTAAGTACTGCTAATATATATATATATATATATATATATATTACTTATATAGAAATCTCTATGCTAACTAACATATTTATATATACATGTATATGATACTAACATCTATACCTACACCTTAACACCAATACACGATAACTCATTACACTTACATGCATAGCACTAACTAATCTAAATCAAGTATACCTATACAATAGTCCACTTTACAGCTAACCTCACTCAACTGGCACTTCCTGTACATACACTATCTAGTTGTTTAACTTATACTTATACACTATTGTACAACCAAATTTCTATGAAGTATTTACTAACACCAATTACTATTGCATAAATTCATACATATACACTAATTACTAGGGTTCACGAATCCACAATGTCATGCAACAACACAACATAAAGGAAAAATAGGGCAAGTACAAACCTAGGTGTGCTCCTAACCGAGGAAGGGGTGACGCTCGTCCACGACCCGTGGAGGTCAGTCTCCGACGGGTGGAGGGTGGTGCTCCGGCGGGTGGACAGCGGCGGCAACAACAACAGTGTCAGAAGTAACAATGGGTCGTGGTGGTGGAGATGCTGATGGTGGTGACTGGTGGGGGTGGCTGGGGTATGGTTGGTCGACGGTGATGATCGAGGTATCACTACCACATTCTGAAAATAGGGGTATTTTTGACTTTTTATATATTATTAATATTGTGTGTATTTAATTCAAATAATTGCATGAGATGTGTATTTACATATATATTATATATAGTGTTCTCTAATGTTTGAGCTAGTATACTTGACCTAGAAGCCCACTAGATGAACCCCTGACCGAATTATAGGGTTATGAATTTAATTGTATTATTTTAGGATTAATTGTGTGAGGTTGTAATTAATTACCATAATTTTATTTAATTGTTGCGCTTTACCGTTGCTTCGATATTTGGAGCACTACCCTATCTTTTGCCTTCCAATGAATTTTAGAACCTTGTCCTAGTCGTGCCCACCTTTCAATCTGACCTTTGTGTAACTCATAATTATGCTCTCTTGTGCTTCATTTTAGCCGCACAATATTCGTCGCGGACGTTTATTTTAATTCTAAATAAAATCCAACTTTGTATCGTTGTGCGTTCCAATCAAAATTGGAGACACAATCTCAACCCATTTTTATGCAACCTAAATTAGGGTAATATTCTGTTCTAAGTCTTCTTCACTAATGATATTTGTGTCCCAACCTAATTTTAGCCCCATGTATTTCTAATTAATTTTAGAACATCGCTTTCATTTATTTCTAATTAAATTGGGGATACCAACTTTGACTAATCTAATTTTAACCCAATTTAATCCAAATACCCTATTCATTAAGCCCATACAACACACACAACACCCCCTCACCCTACAAAACACCAAACACCAAATCGCCCACCAATTTTTCATTATTTCATGTGTTTGTGCAAATACCCAAATTTAGGGGGCTCATTTGCAAATATTGCATTAGGTGTCAACACCCCATTGGTTCAAACCAAATGGAGAAGCCCTAATTCTTGACTAGTCAAGCAATCCCTCTCCTTGTATAAATAATTTTTCCATGACGAATCCTGGCCACCCATTCAAAATGGTGCTCATCATCACCACACATTCCTACATCATATCCCCTATTTAATGTCTCCTCACACACTTTCCCAAGCATGCCCTAATCCCCAAACCTTGGAAAACCCCCACCTCTCTCTCTCTCTCTCTCTCTCCTCACTCCTCACATTTCTTCTTCCCTTCTTCTTCTTCTTCCTTTCTTCTTCTTCTTCTTCTTCTTCTTCTTCTTCTCCTCCTTCTTTTGAAAAAAGAGAGGGGGAAAATAAAACCATCTCCACCACTATCACCCGATCCCGGCCAAGCCCCACCAACCTGTCCTCCTTCTCCGGCGCTGCTATAACCCGTGCACCAACCCCACGACCCCGTTTCCCATCGATCGGACCTCCCTCACCCGCCTCAGATCCGCCCGGAGCTTCCCGCCTCTCCTCGAACCCGCTGTACCCGACCGGAGCTCCTCCCCGTCCCTGTCGAGATCCGCTCGCCGGAGTTCAGACCCCGCCGGACGACCTCGCCAGTCCCGACGGATCATCCCCGACGACTGAACGCCAGAGCCACTACACGAGCCGCTGTCTGCTCGTCGACTCCTCCACTCGTCGATGAGATCCTCCGCCGATCGATTGGAAGCCCGCCTGAATCGACCAGTCCCCCCGGAGCCGATCTTCCTCCGCCAAGCTCCGCCTAAACTACTGTCCTCGACCTCGAGCCGGCCATCTCCCCGACCCCGCAGCATCAACCACCTCCGGCCAAACCTCCCTCTGCCTCACCCGATCTCTTCCCGACTACTCCCGAGCTCCCTCCTCCCTGTATCCCCTCCGGCCGACCAGTGACCCCCTGCCTCCTCCTTTACCGTAACACCTAAACCCGACACCGACCACTGAACCACCTAGTCTGAACTCGATCACCACCCCGCCTGAACTCGGTCGCCACCCCATTGTACACCACCACTCCACCAGTGCTACCCTACCACTACCAGTGCCACTCTATCACCACCCGTACCACCGGCATCACCACCCCGGCACCACCAGCCCCCTCCACCAACACCACCTTCGTCATCATCGTCGTCATCTTCGTCATCGTCGCCTTTGTCTACGTCATCGTCGTCGTGGACACCAGCGTCATCCCCATCGTCGTCGTGCACGCACAAAGGTTCGGTTCTCCCCCTCGCGTACACGTACGCGTGTACGTATTTGGTGTATGGATGTATGCATGTATGTATGTAGTATATGTATTAGTATATGTATGATTCGTATGTATGCACATATACATATATATAGTATATTTTCAAATTAGTATATACGTATTCAATAAAATATGTTAGTATGTATGTATTGATATATATATATACATATATATACAGGTATATAGTATATGTGTTAAATTGGTACATATATATATAAATATAGTATACGTATATTTTTACTTGGTAAATATATATATATATATATATATATATATATATATATATATATATATATATATATATATATATATATATATATATATATATATATATATATATATATGTTTATATATACGTACCACATATTTATATATATAACGACCAATATTTATATGTATACTGCATATATATATATATATATATATATATATATATATATATATATATATATATATATATATATATATATATAGTATAAAATTCTATTTAGTGTATATACACTTATACATATTTTTGTATGTAATTATTTGGTATGCACATATATATATATATATATATATATATATATATATATATTTAATTAATGATATATGCTAATTGATAAACGTACTAGGCGACCCGAGTGTAATTACGGATACCCCGTATTTACATTGGCCTGTAACCCTGTAAATTATTAGGAGACTGCCATATGTACACTCACGTATTGGTAAGACCCGTACTATTACTGTCTGTCTGTCTTGTACAGCAATAACATACGCGATACCCACGCAATTAGACGCGCACTTGACCCTAGTTGACCAGTGTAATACCTAGCGTAGCCCCTGAGTTCAATGTATTTGTGATTGTGTTAGTGTAACGTCTGATGCAAATATTATATTTTATGATATGTCTATAGGACTGTTGAATCATTCAGACGATACTCTAGAACAGGACATTGGTATTACCAGCTAAGGACCCAAGGCGAGTATATTCTCTGATAATTTCCAATTATTTGATAATTTTTATAATTCCAGTATCTAGAAATGTTACATCTTATTCTCGATACTGTGCTACACGGACTAGTATATAGATTGGATCTGTAGTCATGAGATGTTACATTGATTATCGTATTGACATTGTATACGACATTGATATTTAGACCTTGTACATGGTATATTAGATATTGCTCGTGTATCGTGACGTGCCATGGTTGGATCTACTGTACTAGTTGGGGGCGGGGAAATAGTTTATGAGAAATGTGATCAAATTCATATTGTACAAGTATAGAATAATGTTAGTGTTAATCATACTCCTCACGTATGATTAGCCAGGCCATATAGCTCTCGTACATGTTCCCATGCCGATCACATATCGAAGCTACTATTTCAAACACTTAGTATAGTTACAGTTCTCTATTTTAGATCATATACTACATCACCCGTATATGATATTGTACCTCATTCTCTTTATTTCATATATGCACTGACTGTATCATATTGCCTATATTACCTATCTCTTTATATTGCTTGTCTCTTTATTTTGCCATTGTATTTATTCATTGTCTTCTCTCAGTATATAGCATCATCTGTTTATTGTTTTATAGTCCTTATCAATTAAATGGTACTGTTATTTGAGATGTACTTTGCTCCTTCCTGACTGAAAATATTTTTCCAGACTATGCCTTAGAGGACTGGTGTCCGACATTTTATGGACCACAGGGTGAGTAGCCGCAGATTTGAACTTGGTAGTTCAGTTGTGATTCCGGAAGGTCTAGCTGAAATCACTAGTTATCTAGTTAGTTTTTTAGCAGATTATTTTGGGTATCGAATTTGTCTCTGGCATATTTTGTTAAGACTTGGATATTATTGTTGAGTTAGATTATTTATATTTAGACTTGTCTTACATTTTATTTTATTTCTTCGATATCTTATCGTACTGTAGTTATGTGATTGAGTATGTTGTTCATATTATATTGTGTTATCCGTGTCTCCTTATAGAGTTGGATATTCGTGTGAGATTGATTAGATAGTATCATGACCTAGACAGCGTTCTACCGTCGATGCTGCGGCGTAGGCTGGACGTACCCACGCTCTCGTGCCCCTATACCAGCTGCGGGTCATGGCACAGGGAGTGGTCGGCTGTGGTGGTGATGGTGACTATGCTCGGAGGAGGTGAAGGTGAAGTCGACTGTGGTGGTCGAGGTGATCGGAGATGGGTGGTGTGATGGTGATGGTGATGGTAATTGCTATCGGGGAAGAGAAGTCAACGGTGGCTGTGATGATGAAGTCGGGGAAGGAGAGTGGTTGCTGGCAGTAGGGGTTGATGGCTATGGTGGTCGAGGTGATCGGGGTGATGGTAAGGGAAGCGGTGGTTGTCGGTCGGAAAAGGAGAAAGAGAAGTCGGGGAAGATGATATAGTCGGTGATCGTAGGGAAAGAGGATGTGGTGGCAATGGTTGATCCGAGATGATGGTAGAGAAGATGCTGATGGCGGTTGGCTACTGTCGAGGAGGTCATAGGGAAGGTGACGGTTGCTGTGGCGATCATGAGGAAAGAGGAAGGTCGGTCGGAGTTGGCTGGGAATGCCGGGGAAGAAGAGTATGGAGTGGGTGGTTTAGGGTTTCGGTTTTGAGAAGAAAAAGTTATGAATGGAGAAAATGGAAAGAAGAGAATAGTTTATGTAGGAGAGAGAGGGGGGGATAGCCTTGGGATTAGGGCTAACTACAAGCTTCCTAGGGATGGGGGAAGGTTCTACAAGAAGGAATGGATGGCTAGAATGATATAGGTTTTGAATGGAGGGCTAGGATGATGTAGGGAAAAGTTAGTGTGTAGTACACTCAAAATAGAGGGAAACCCATGTGTGGCCGGTCAACAATGAGAGGGGGTTTCTTCATGGCTTGGCTCCAATAGGAGGTGGACACCTCATTGCCTTTTTGTATAAATGCCCCTAACAATTGGAAATTTTCACAAACAATAGGGTTTGCATTTGGATGAGAAAAAATACCATATTTGGTGTGATATAGTGGGTTAAAATGGTGTGTAGTATTTAATATGAACCTTGAGGGTATGAGTGGGGTTTGGGTTAGTGTTGGGTCTAGTTTTGGGTTAGGTTAGTTCCTTACACCAATTTAATTAAAATTAGTGTAAATGGTGTTCTTTAATTAATTGAAAGTGCATAGGATTAAAATTGGGGGAGGACTCAAGTGTCATGGATGTAGAAGACTCAGAATAAAATATTGTCATAATTTAGGTTGCACAAAATGGGTTAAGATTTTGTCTCCAATTTCGATTAGAACGGTCAAAGATGCAAAGTTGGATTTATTTGAATTTAAAAATTAAACGTTTGTAACGAATATTGTGCGACTAACACAAGAGAGGGTATTTATGAGTTACACAAAGGTCAGAATGGAAGACTGGCATGTTTAGGGAAATAGTGTGAAATTTGTTGGAAGGCAAAATATAGTGTGGCGCTCTAAATATCGAAGCAACGTTAAGGTACAACAATTGAATAAAAAATATAATAGTGAATTATAACCCCAATAATTAATCCTGAATAATACTAATTTAATCCATAATCATATATTTTGGTCAGGGGGGTTTAGTAATACATGTGAGGGATTAAACTAAAAGCTAAATAAAAGATTAGGGATTTGTCTAGTAGGTTTTTAGGTCTAGTCCACTAACCCATGCATTAATGAACACTATATAATATGTATATTACATATCATGCAATCTATTAACACAATCAAATAAATATGGTAGATAACAATAAGGCCCCTATTCTAGAAATGTGGTAGTGACAGTTACTCTCTCTATTAAGCTGTGAAGTTGAAAGACTTCGGATCAAACCTCGTGGTTGTAAAAGAAGTGGCAAACCTTCGGATCAAAGCTTGTGATTCACTATTGGTGATTATAGTGGATACAACTCCGAGCTTGAGTTCTCGGGACTGGACTAGTCCTCTCAGAAGAAAATTAGTATACATCAATGTGTTTGTGTTTGCTTTCTCTCTTACTCTATTGCATATATTCATAACACTGCTAGTAGTATTCTTACATATGAGATATATTCTAACTGCTAGTAGTTAATCACTATTGCATTAGGTAATTTTATTCTGCTGCATACATAAACTCTATTCACCCTCCCTCTAGAGTTGCCATACACGGTCCTACAATTGGTATCAGAGCATGTAATCTCTTATTTAGTTTATGATCCCAATTGCTCCTATAATTAGTATTAGAGCGGTTACTCTTCGTATTATAACTTATACTTTTATATAAGAACTTTTGCTCATATCAATTGCTCATATAATTGGTATCAGAGTAGGTAGTCTTATATTAAAACTATTACTGACATTAATTGCTCCATATTTGGTATCAGAGCAGATAGTCTCTTAATAAGTTTCTGATACCCAACTACTTTTTTAATTGGTATCAGAACAGGTGCGCTCTTTATATAGATATTACTGATATCATTTGTTCCTCAATTGTATCAGAACTGGTACTCTTTATATAAGAACCACTGCAAGTTCTCTTGATAATCAGATTAACATCCAAAGAGTATAACATATGGCAACAACAAGATCATGATTTCCTATCAATGGTGAAAGCCAACTTCTTGATAAGCCACATATTTTTAACAGCACTGACTATTTATTTTGAAAAATACATATGAGTGCTTTTCTAAATTCTTTTATCTTTAACTTATGGACTTATGTTACTAATGGTTACAAAAGAGTTGACAAAGCAGATAATGAATATACCGAAGATAAAACGAAAGCAGCAAGCAATGATTCAAAGACAATGTACATGCTCTACTGTACTCTAGGAGAAGATAAATTCAAACTTATCTCCAAGTACAAAATATCATATGAGATATGGAGAATGATGGAAGCAACTTATGGAGACAAAGAAGAAATTGAAGAAGAACCTCATAATGTTGCAAGCTTATACCAAAATGAAGAAGCTACAAGTATAAAAAAAGATGCAGACATTCAATGCAACAATGATGATAGCAAGGAAAAAGACGTTGTAAACTTATGTCCAAGTGAAAGTCTAGTAATCAATGCAAGCATCCAGTACGAGAATGACATAAATCTTCAACATACGACAGACTTGTGCTTAATGGTAAGCGAGGTAAAAAATGACTTACTAACAAAAGATATTTTCAATGACAAATTATCTGATGCTTTCAATTATTTGTTTGAAGTCTATAATAAGATTAGAAATAACTATAAGTAAGCTCGAGAAGATATCAAATATTATTGCTTAAGAATGATCAACTTATTTGCTTACCTAAGGAATCTAGAGAAAACTCCTCTTTTGATGAATCTATTAAAATCTCCAAACTTGAGCTTAGCCTACAAGAAGCTCTTAACTACAATGACGAAAGCAATCAAGAAAATATTAAACTTAAGGAAGACTTAAATAGGAAAAGAAGAAGTACTCTAATGCCTCACTTAAGATAGATGCTCTTACTGCTAAATATGATGATCTATATGCTACCTCTAAAAAGTTAAAGATTAGATTGGGAAAGCAGGTCGTACAACCTGCTACTCAGTCTAACACGAGACACATAGCTAAACAAAAGAGCACTCACAACAAGACACCAGTAAGAAGACCAAATGCTCCACACTATCATGCATGTAGAACACAACATACTTTACATAATCATGTATTCTATTATAAATATCCATGCAAGACACGTCACACCACTTCACACACTCATCCTTCTATGCCCAACACAAATGCCTATGCTATATGTCATTATTATGGTTTAAAAGGACATATTATACATCAGTATAAGACTAAAAAATTGGTTGATAGGAATATGTATAAGTAGATTCCTAAAGCTAACAAATAAGGATCCAAATCTTGGATACCAAATTCTTCTTCTAATCATATAGGTGGAACGATTTGTGGTAAGACGTAATGGTAAAGGATAAAGTTGGGGATTGAAAAAAGCCAAATGGATATTCTCATGACAATTTTACCAACAACCAAAACATGACTATTAAGTCATTATGGTAACACAATTTTTATATTTATAGTAGTATACTGTACTCATTAAATATGGTAGTTCAATTATTCTTAATATATGTATGAAAAAAACTTTTACTAAATAATTCTTCAATATTATGCTCTAAAGGTATAGAAAGTATTGTTAAATAGCCTAAAGGGTCCTTCTACCAACAAGGTGTAAACAGCCTTAAGCAAAACGGTACTTAAGTATCTTCAAACCACCGCTAGCTGGGAACCGGCCTCTACAGCTAATTAATAATAACAAAATTACCTCACTGAGTAATAATATACGAAGAGCTATTTACAAAAGATTTCCTAACTATAATTATTCATTCATTCAGTAATTGACTACTATAAATTCTATTAAAAGACTTTTCTAAATAGCAATGACTGATAGATAGCCTGTCATATTTATAGACATGTTTTATACTTGTCACTTGTATGTTTTTATAGCTTTTATAAGCATACTAGAAAAACTTATTTTTTAAAATCCTAAGCCATCAGAACTCGAACAGAGTTCGGTCCGAACTCGGTCCAAATTTGGTTCAAGTACTTTTATATAACAGCAGCAGCCACGGATTTGTTCTCATTACTTCATCCTCTCAAAACCCTTCTTCTCAAAACCGAGAATCCAACCCTTCATCCAAAACTCTAGTTTTGTAATCCCCTTCCTCAAGGCTTATTCTCTCTCAACTTGAGATCTAAGGCTCTTAGTGAGATTCTCCTTCACCCCATTCAATCTTTTCAAGGTACAATATTCATATTCTCAAACCCTTATTCATGGCTCCTAAATTTGAAAAAAAGAAGAGAAAAGCAAATAAAGTTTTCTCTTCTCAACCTTCTAGTGATGATGCTACATATTAATTATTTTCTGTAAATATTCTAAATCCATGAGAATATGATAATTTTATTTTTACTTCTATTGATACTTCAAACCTATGGTTTAATAATTTGTACAAAATAATATTTGCAAGGGCAATCCTATTAACTTTACTACTTTTTATGCCCAAAAAACTAAACTTGTAGAATTCCATCTTCATCGTCTAGTCAAAATTAGAAAACCCATATATTTGAATGCCATTCGCATGTTTTACTTTAATCTATCACATGATCAATGATTTATCTCTTCAAAAGTGGGTGGAATCGATATTGAATTTGATGATACAACTTTGGGTAAAATTCTTGAAATCCCTAACGAGGAAGATGTCCTAGTTGAGATCGACAAACTCAATATCAGAGACGACATCACTCTTGACTTTTCTAAGAACATAATTTGTTCCCCACATCCTTGTCCTAACGGAAAGTTTCTTGCTCGTTATTTTAACCAATACTTTTATGAACTTTACTGTCTCATATACTCTCCTATCATTCCCAAGCAAACCTCCAATGATGATGTGACCTATAGGAAGATGTCTACTTTATATCACTTCTACACATCTACTCCCTTTAGCCTTCCTAAAACCATGATTCGGCAGATGATTGACTGTTGTAAACACAAACGTCAACTTTCTTATGCCATGTATCTACCACTCATCTTTGAGCACTTTCACATTCCTATGGAAGAATCCACTTATCTATCTGAGTCAGCCTACTAGACCAAAGCCCGTAGGATTCAACCTATTTCTCTCATTCCTAATGAAGATAACTCATCTGATTTTGATGCACCAGCTGACCCAGCCCCAGCTCCTCCTACTCCAACTCCTACTCCTTCATCCTCTGCACAACCTGCTACCTTGGACTCTATCCAGGAGATGTTTCGCGAGTAATTCAGGTTACAAAATGAGATAATAGCTACTCAACACCAAGAGCAGAACACTATAATTATTATTCGGCTTTGTGACCAGTCTTATCGCACCACTCTTCAAGCTCACACATTAGCCAACTCCCTAGCAGATCTTCAGTATCACCTAGCCCATTATTCTACTACACCTCACCCAGTGGCTCGTGATCCTTCCTGGCCAGGCTACAGGATCGATCATACATTTGTTCAGCAGTACTTCGACCCTATCAGAGCGTACTTTGATGATCACCCGCCTGCTGATGATAATCTGTGATGATGTTTTATATTTTTTATGGCTATATGGATATTAGTTTTTTTTCTATTTTTACTGTACTAGAAATATTTGCTTAAAATGTTTAAACATTTATGCTATTTACCTAGTGCCAGTCTTGTTATTTATTCTGATTAAAAAATGCATGTTATTATTTCTGGTTAATTTATTAAACAAATGCATGCTACTTTTATCTGGTTATTATGTCTATTTCTTCAATTTGTCATAATCACTTATTACGGGGAAGTTATTATTTTCCACTATAATATTTTAACAAAGGGGAAGAAATAAAAAAATATTTGACGATTATAGTTGATGATGTATAGTTGATGACATATAAATGTGATATATTTATATCTATTTTGTTGACATATTTGCATCTAATTTTGCTATAAAAAATGTCAAGTTACAGGTCTTTTAAATGCTCCCGTTCAAAGAAAAGATCTACTTATGGGGAAGCTTTTTCTAAAAAGCTAATTTTTTAAGGAAAGATCTACGTTCAAAGAAACTTCATCTACTTTTCAACTATTTGCATCAAAGGCTACATCAGACTCGCCATATGTGTATTTTGGCATAGTTTGTCAATTATCATAATGGGGAAGATTGTTGACACAAAGTGGTCACAATCAACCTTATTCTGATAATCATCAAACATCAAATGAATCAGATCCAGAATACAGATGAAGCTGATACTCGATGCAATGCATATCAAATCCGTCAGTACCAAAGTCAGACTCTGCAATAGCTATTGGTTTCATATTCAAATATAATCTTTTATTTATTTGAGTCTAGGACTGATGTAAGCTGAGTCGAACTGGAAAATCCCAAGTACCTATACCCAGATACTTTGTCCTCAAATAAGCCAAAGAACCTATCCACCAAATCAAGCCACATTCATTTACAAAGTCTACCATACTAAGATACCGAAATTGGGCCAAACTCGTACGGAACTCATACCGAACTCATACCGAACTCGGTTACCCTTTTTGTATAAAATCAACTAGTTCAATAGCTCCTGATTTCTTGGCCCAATGGTTGAAAATTTGAATTAAACTTCATCCAAATTCTGACCGAATTTTGTTTGCCTACAACCTATTAATAGGATTGGAATTCTCATTCTTACCAACTCAACTATTCTTAAGTCTTTTATCCTATTGTGAGCAAACCTCTATGCCTTAACTTTCCCATCTCAAAGGGCAACTCCCTAGCCTTTCTAGTGCCAAGTGTGATCTCGGTCTAGAATTCTTCTAAGTTATAAAGAGCTTTGTTCCAATAGTTAATCTCTCTATCAAGCTGTGAAGTTGTGAGACTTCGGATCAAAACTCATGGTGTAAGAAGTGGCAAGCCTTCGGATCAAAGCTTATGATTCACTATTACTGATTATATTGGAGAAACTCTGAGCTTGAGTTCTTAGGACTGGACTAGTCCTCTAAGAGGAATACTAATATACATCTTGGTGTTTGCTTTCTCTCTTACTCTATTGCATATATTCATAACACTGCTAGTAGTATTCTTACACATGAGATATATTCTAACTGCTAGTAGTTGATCACCATTGCATGCCATAGAATTATATTTTAACAGGTAATTTTATTCCACTGCATACATAAACTCTATTCACCCCCCCTCTAGAGTTGCCATACATGGTCCTACACCTCCAACCTATAATACAAATATGCTCACTGCAGATCTCACATAATCCCATTATTTCTAGTATTTTTCTCTCCTAACTCACACTCGCACACTCCAATAAACACACACCACATAACCCCATGATCTAATATTAACTTACATATTTTCACTAATATCAAATACTTGGCTTGCATATCATTTGTCCAAACTCCAATAGCCATGATACTCTATGATACACCTCTCCAATAGCCATAAAATACCATATATATAAACTATGATATCTATATAATTATACTAACTAAATATAATACAATTACTAAAGAATTGCACCAATGGGCAAAAAATATCCAAAATTCCCAAATTCTCTCTTGGTATCATGGAGTATCATGATACGGCTTAAACGCATCCAATTGTGGGCACGTACATACCCTCACATAAGAAATTAGACACCAAACAACTATAATAATCCATAAGACAAATACTTGGTGGACAAAATTTGAAGTTTCCCAATTTGGCCACAAAAATCCATAGAACTAATACAATAGGGCCTTCTAGCAATAGTTTTTCTCCTTAAAGGTGGTCCTTAACCAAAGGTGGGTTCTTATAGGTTTATTATGAAAACTTAACCTTAAAATTGATAGAAAATAGGGATTTATACCTATTGGGAGATGAATTTCCAATAAAACTTCTCTAAAGGACATAAAACCATGGGTGGACACACTCTTCCTAGCAAAGTTCTCCTCCAATGTCCTCCTTATTATCTTCAATGCTCCTAGACCTCCATGTTGATGAGATTGAGTGTATTTGGAAGTATATTGAGTAGAATTGGTAGGAAATTAAATTTTCTTGGGGAAGAAGAAGCTTTGGAAAAGGAGGCTAATGAGTGAAATAAAATGAATGGATGAACAATAATTAGAACTTATCTCTTATAGTAGAATTTGGTCATGCCACAATAACAAGTTTGTCCCTCTTCATTTGTCATGAATAGAATCTAATTAATTAAGAAAAGTATCTCTACAACTAAAAGAGAATATTCTATCCATATACTAATTCACTTAATTAATTGTAGGTGCTAAGTCATGAACTAACATAATGGCACTAACTAATTCTAAGTAACATTAGTCTATTCTAATTATCTAGCTCACTAACCAATACAAATATAATTACAATTAATGCAAATTAAATATATCTATATAATTATAACCAACTATGAAATGAGAGAAAAATACTCCTCTCCTGGAATTAGATGGTTACAATCCTACCCACCTTAGAAAAATTGTATCCTCAAAATTTAAGGATAGAAGTAGGCACGAACTGAAGGAATATCCCATGGTTCAAAAGATAGGGTATCCCTTACTGATACTCACTAATGCTATATTGATACACTATACCTATCACTTATTACTTAACAATCCTGATAAACCTAGGAATATTGCACTCGTTAGGTAACCTTGGTACACAAACACTAACTCTATAGCTATACTAGACATATGCACTTAATACTTTAGGATACCAGCTACTAACTATACTCTGACACCTACCTTAGATCCATTGCTACAATGGTACTTCACTATGAGTTACTTCTAAGCTTATACACTGATACCAAATACTCATATACTTAACCAAGAACCACTCTCATACTCACAAGCACACTCCCAACAATCAACACTGACACATAACTTGGCACAACATATCTACAAGTTACCAAATTACTATACTATCTAAAGATGATACCTCGGGAACTAATGAAGGTGAAGCCATATAAGGAACTAACTAGAGAAACTAAAGATATCTCTATCTGAGCTAATAAGGTGATGGTTCATAACTCAGTGATAACAAGGTTGAATAATAAAGATGATATGTTAAGAAAAATTTAAGATACAATATGATAATCATATACGTCTATCTGAAATTATGTTACCCAGAATCCTCGTCGCGCTAGTAAGCATAGCTGCGATAAACTATAGAGTCCATAACTAAGGTATATAACTCTATGATCATGTTATCTAAAAAATTTACCCTGTCGCTAGCTTGGCTGCAAAAACTCTAAATTCAGAATCAAGATAAGTATATCCAAAATGAGGCTCGATGGCTTCGTCAGACCAGCTAATATGGCTACGATAAACTTTAGACTCCATAACTAAGGCAGACGGTTACGTTTCTCACTGTCCTCATCCAAATACATTATCAAATTATACCTTAATATAGTCTATAAAATTTATCTCGATACAAGGATTAAATTTAAAAAAGAACAAAAACAAGTGAAAAAATATTTTAAAATAAAGTTATAACAAATTATCAAGGGTCATCCCAGGAATCTTTTAAGAAATTCTAATATGTGATTAAAGTATTCTCTCTTATCCTAATATCCTATATCCAATTGCAGGCTCATAGCAATACATCTAAGATAAAGTACTACTAAGATATCGCACTAGTGGCGAAGACGAGACCTGCATGGACCACTATAAAATTATGTCATAACCCGCACCCGGATGATCGGGGCATGAGTACGTAGGCACGCCTAGACTATGTCGCAACATCAGTGGTAAAATTCTATCTAGATCATCATTACTAACTATCAATCTCACACATTAATATCAAACTCCATAAGGAGACAGTGATATAGCAATAAATGTATACTCAATCATATGCTAAGAAAAAAAGTCACGATATGATATGAAAGAAGAAATCCAAGTCTCAATTATCTAACAAGATAATACAGTAGGTTAAGAAATCAAATACAATATCCCAAGTCTAAAGTAATTGTCAAAGACAGATCCGGTACCAAAAACACTAAATAAAGAAGCAAGGATAACTAGTGACAACGGTTATACCTCCCGACAATCTATAACCTCCCCTAATTTTCTAGAATTTTTTAATATAATAATAGGAATAATAATGAGTATAACGACAGCGTACCAATAAATAATAATAAAATAAATAGAATAAAAAAATAATAAATGTTTATAGAAATAATTATAATTATAATTAATAAGGATATTTTTACAAAATAAAAAGAAAGAAAAAAAAGAAAAAAATAATATATATATATAACAATCAAGCAAGCAAAACATAACCATACCACTTATGATACAACCAACAACAACAACAACCAACTTTTTCTCCCATGGTTCACCCATGACCTGACCATCCTCTATATTCGACCTGACCAAGGTAACTCTCGGAGATATATATATATATATATATATATATATATATATATATATGTGTGTGTGTGTGTGTGTGTGTGTGTGTGTGTGTGTGTATGTGTGTGTGTGTGTGTGTAAACAAACGAAAACCCTAACCCTAACCAATGAGCAGTCACCACAGAACTTTCCCCTCACCACCATCGCCATCGCTCGACCGTTGAATGCCGAAGCATTGCCGCCGCCGCTGACAGGTACACGCGTGCGTCAAAACTGCGACAGAAATAAACCCCAGGTTCCTATCTTTCCCGCTAAATTATTTCCTACATATGGGACCAAATTTTGATCCAGTTGCTTAGATTCAACGACAACATGGACACCTTCTAATGTCTTTAAGTAGTTTTATTCGAACCACCCTATTTTCGATGTAAATTTATCCGAAACTTTTTAAAAATATTGTTTTAGATTGATGTGAATTGACAGTTTTAGAAAACCAACATGCTATTTTGGAAAGAGATTTTCTTCCAATCGAACTCACTTAAATATGATATTCTTTTTCTGATAGCTAGTCTATATAACCAGGATCGCAACGACATAATATTTATATACTTTGGATCATTAATTATGTACTAAATTTAGATGGAAAATAGAAAAAAAACTTTTCAAGAACTTAGAAACTTGCGATACGGAGTGCGTCCCAACAAACCGGACTACTACGTTACGTACCAATTGTACTGAAAGGAGCGTATGGTATGTCCTGACGTATGGGATTTTACGGAAGTTGATTCGGACGTTTGTGCGCGTCGGAATCAACCCGTGTCCGTAAAAAGTTTCTCGTATAAGCGTTTTACAAATTTTCCCATTAATTGGTGCACGCTGGTTGGAATGTGAAGAAACTTAAGCCATTGGATTTGGGATATTATGCTGGTCCTGTGACCGAAGTTTCACGCAATTGCGAGACAGTTGATCGAGCTGCCTATTCGTGGGCCCCACGGTTGATTTAATTGGCAAAATTTGGATCGGCTTACCAAAATCCAAAATTGGATATACCGTTGAGTTTGTATTATTTTTTATGATTCGTTTAACCTATAATATGTCCTATTTAGAGATTTTTACCCCTGACATGCAGTTTGGTGCAAAGTGGGCCCCCCTTTGGACCCTACTTTAGCCCAAAATTATCCTTTTTGCCCCTGTGTTAAAATTGGACGAAATAGTAGAATTTTTTTTACTATCTCGCTAATTCTAGAGACATTGATGATGTTTATTTTAGCATCCAGAGACGTTCATTTGGATCCTGTAGTTTTTGATCCCTTGTGCTTGACGTCAGGAAGCCTACATTACACAGATTGCTTGTCAGGCAAGTATTTCTTGCCATTGTGTTATTTATTTACATTCATTAATAGCATGCATATTTGTTGTTATTCATTTAGTTATTTTATTTTGCTATATAAAATTGCGCATCCAAGAATAACTTGGGTGCAACGATGGTTTTGTCGCCTTTTGTCCCTTATTTAATATTTTGCATGACGACCTACTATTACGAAACTATCCCATGATGTTGAGGCATTCTTATATTTTATTGGCTATGACATATTTTTTACACGAGTTTGAGTCTCATGTAGGACACGAACTTGCGTGATATGTCACGACCCACACCCGATATAGGGGCACGAGTACGTAGGTACGTCCAGCCTACGCCGCAGCATCGGCGGTAGAACGATGTCTAGGTCAATACTCTATCTAATCAATCTCACAAGAATATCCAACTCCATAAGGAGACACAGATATCACCATATAATATGGAATACTCAATCAAAGAAATAAAGCATGATACGATGTCGAAGAAAATAAACAAAATACAAGACAAGTCCAACAACAATAAATAATCTAACCTGCAATCAATAACATCCAAATCTCCCAGTATGCCGGAAACAAGTCCTCTAAGTCACAGTCTGGAAAAAATAACCAGTCAGGATTGGAGCGAAGTACAAGCACTAACAGCAGTTCCATGTATATTGACAAAAACTATAATACAGTGTAAAGAAATACAAGATGGATATAAATACTAGCAATAAGAAATACTGGAAATAGAAATACTGGAGCATATGTCGTTAATGGTGCAACTAGCAACGAACAAGAATATAAGTGCATGCTAGAACAATGAACTGGAATATAAGTGAATACTAGAACAATAACTAGAACATGAAGAAATGCTAGATCAATAAACTAGAGATATATGTATAGACTATCTAGCTAAGTGTGTAAAATATCAGTATATCATGTGATCTGCTTGGGACTGATCAGGCTTGCTATGTATGACTAGATATGTTTCATGTAAGGTCAGGCTAACCATCCGAAATAGCTATGATGCGAGCAATAGTCAGGCTAATCATACATAACAGACTATGAGGCATGTAATGGTCAGACTGCATCGACATGAGGTATGGGTGAGCTATGATTCATGTAGAGTTGGGTATAATCACATAATCTACTAATATTTCCCCGTTTCCCCAGCTAGCACGATGGATCCCAATTACGACTCCTCGTGACAGGTCTCGATGATGCCAAATCGTGTATAGAACAGTGTCAGAATCATGTATGCTATACAACTAGAATTATAGAGATAATCAATATAATGAAAATTGTCAGAGAATGTGCTCGCATGTAGTCCTTAGCTGTCAATACCAATGTCCTATTTCCGAGATCTCGTCTGAATAATCCAAAAGTCCTATAGACATCATTTAATGATAATGCAGAACCAGTTGATACGCTATTATACACACAATCAATAGTACACAATGAACATGGAGACTATGCTAGGGGTGACACAATCAATAGTAAAGGCTCAAATGTGCGTCTAGTTGCACGGGTGTCACGTCTGTAATTGTTGTGCATAACAAACAGTCAAAATAATACGGGTCTTGCCAGTACGTCAGTGTACATAAGGCAGTCTGCTAACAATTCACAGGGTCACAGGTCAATGTAACTACGGGATATCCATAATTAACACTAGGGTCTCCTAGTACATCTATGAATATGTGCATAGTCTTAACTAGCTTATAACATTAAATTACTTACAATTTATATATACCATATATTTATATACGTACTAAATATATACTAATTGAATACATATACTATGTATATATATGTATATACCAATGAATAATATTCATTACTAGATGTATACATACTAAACATATATATACATATACCAATTTAAGTAATATACACATACCAATTCTATACTAATGGAATACATATATTATACATATATATGTATATACGTATATGCCAATACATACATACTAAACATACCTAAATATACAAATGTATACTAATGAAAAATATGCGTATGCGCGTAAGAATACGTGTACGCAACAAGAAAGTATACCTCAAACTTGTGCGCGCGGGAACGAGGCTTTCGTGTTGAGGTCGTCGAGATGAACTGCTGTCGAGGGGTTCAGGGGCTTGCAAGGTCCGACGTGTCGCAGGTTCAGGCATTCAGTCGGCTTCAGTGGGTTCTCCGGCTTCAACCGAGTTCTGGCGAGTCGCAGCGGGCTCCAGCGTGCTCTGGTCGTGCTCCGACGGGTTCTGGTGGATTGGCGAGGATGCGCTGCTTGGTTCAGCGGCCGACGGGTCAAAGAAGAAGATGGGTACAGCAGCTCGGGTGTAAGGGGAGGAGCTGTCGAGGGAGCCATGGTTCAGGCGATGGAGGAGGACATGTAGATATAGTCGTCGGTCGTGGGTGAGGCAGCTGGTTGCAGCGGGGGATGATAGATGGCCGGAGGAAGTCGAGAATGGCGGAGTGTTCAGCGGGTGCAGGCGACTGACAGGCAGTCGGGTCATGGCATTCAGTCGTGTATATAGTCGGGTGGGCAGCGGCTTATAGGCGGTTCAGTCGAGCACAGGGAGGTCGGCTGACAGTCTGCTCGAGTCGATGGTGCAGGCGTTCAGCGGGTCGGGTGGTCGAGAACTCGGCTGCTCCGGCGAGTTCAGGTGCAGCCGATAGCGAGGACGGTGGGATCAGTCGATTGAACAAGAGGGGGCGAGGCGGTCGGGGTTCTGGAGTCGGCTTCGGCGTTCGGCGGGACTCTGGTTCAGGCGAGGATAGTCGTAGGAAGGTCGAGGTGAACAGGAAAGTAGAGCGACTGCTCAGGGGTGGAGTGGTTCAGTGCTCGGCGGAGGGTGTTAATGGTGGTGGTCTTAATGGTGCGGGTGGTGCGTTGATTCGGCGAGGAGGATGGGAGGTGGAAGAGAACGACGGAGGAAAAGAGGAGGTATCGATGGGAACGGTGGTGCGACGCTGTCGGGGTCTCGCGGGGGACGGCGTTCAAGCGGGTGACCACCGGAGTTCAGGTGGAGGGAAGAGGGTGGTGGTGAATAGTTTTAGGGTTGAGTTTAAGGTGTTGTAGTTTGTAGGTTGAGGTAAAAAATATAATGGAGATGGTAGGTTTTTTGAATGTGGGAGGAGATAATGTTGACAACCTAGGGATTAGGGCCGGCTGTATACCTTGGGATGGGGTTTGCATAGGGAGAGGGGTTGGGATAAGGGATTATATATGTATATATATAGGTGTGTGTGGTGAAGATGGCTCCATTTAAAATGGATGGCCAAGATTAATCATGAGGGGGAGAGAGAAAGAGGGAGGACCGGTCAAAGGGAGAGGGAGGTGTTTTCTTCATGTGCTTGACCAATAGGATGGTGACACATCATTGCAATTTTGTAATTAAGTCCCCAACAATTAAAAAATTGCATAAAAAGTGAGTTTTTGGATTTAATGAGGAAAAACACCATGTTTGGTGTGATGTATTGGATGAAAAGGATGTTTGGTATTTAGGATGAAGCTTGAGGGTGTGAATAAGGGTTTGGTTTAGTATTAGGTCTAATTTTATGTCAAGTTGGGTCCTTACTTCAATTTAATTAAAATTAATGCAATAGGTGTTCTTAAATTAATTGGAAGTACATGAGATTAAATTAATTGGAAGTACATGGGATTAAAATTGTCAGAGAATGTACTCGCATGTAGTCCTTAGTTGTCAATACCAATGTCCTATTTCTGAGATCTCGTCTGATTAATCCAAAAGTCCTACAGACCTTATTTAATGATAATGCAAAATCAGTCGATACGCTATCATACACACAATCAATAGTACACAATAAACTTGGAGACTACGCTAGAGGTGACACAATCAATAGTACAGGGTCAAATATGCGTCTAGTTGCACGGGTGTCACGTCTGTAATTGTTGTGCATAACAGACAGTCAAAATAATATAAGTCTTGCCAGTACGTCAGTGTATATAAGGCAGTCTGCTAAAAATTCACAAGGTCACAAGTCAATGTAACTATGGGATATCCATAATTGACACTAGGGTCTCCTAGTACATCTATGAATATATGCATAGTCTTAACTAGCTTATAACATTAAATTACTAATAGTTTATATATACCATATATTTATATACATACTAAACATATACTAATTGAATACATATACTATATATATATATATATATATATACCAAAGAATAATATTCATTACTAGATGTATACATACTAAACATATATATACATATACCAATTTAAGTAATATACACATACCAATTATATACTAATGGAATACATATACTATACATATATATATATATATGTATATACGTATATGCCTATACATACATACTAAACATAACTAAATATATATACGTATACTAATAAAAAATACGCGTATGCGCATACGAGTACGTGTACACAACAAGAAAGTGTACCTCGAACCTGTGCGTACGAAAATGAGGCGTTCGTGTCAAGGTCGTCGAGATGAACTGTTGTCGAGGGATTCAGCGGCTCGCGAGGTCCGACGTGTCGCGGGTTCAGGCGTTCAGTCGGCTTCAGTGGGTTCTTTCGCTTCAGGCGAGTTCTGGCGAGTCGCAGCGGGCTCCGGCGTGCTCTGGTCGTGCTCCGGCGGGTTCAGGTGGGTTGGCGAGGTGGCACTGCTTGGTTCAGCGGCCGGTGGGTTAAAAAAGAAGATAGGTGCAGGGGGTCGGATGTGAGGGAAGGAGTTGTCGAGGGAGCCATGGTTCAGGCGATGGAGGAGGACGTGGAGATGTAGTCATCGGTCTTGGGTGAGGCGGCTGGTTGGAGCGGGGGATGATGGATGGCCGAAGGGAGTCGAGAATGGCGGAGTGTCCAGCGGGTGCAGGTGACTGACAGGCAGTCGGGTCGTGGCGTTCAGTCGTATGTACAATCGGGTTGGCAGTGGCTTGCCGTCGGTTCAGTCGAGCGAGGGGAGGTCGGTTTGCGGTCTTCTCGAGTCAATGGTATAGGCGTTCAGCGGGTCGGGTGGTGGAGAACTCGGCTGCTCCGGCGAGTTCAGGTGCAGCCGATGGCAAGGATGGTAGGATCAGTTGATTGAATGAGAGGGGGCGAGGCGGTCGGGGTTCTGGAGTTGGCTCCGGCGTTCGGCGGGACTCCGGTTCAGGCGAAGGAGAGTCGTAGGGAGGTCGAGGAGAACAGGGAAGTCGAGCGACTGCTCATGGGTGGAGTGGTTCAGTGCTCGGCGGAGGGTGTTAATGGTGGTGGTCTTAATGGTGCAGGTGGTGCATGGACTCGGCGAGAAGGAAGGGAGGTAGAAGAGAACGATGGAGGAAAAGATGAGGTATCGAGGGGAACATGCCATGACCCGCACCCGATGTAAGGGTACAAGTCGAAAATAACGCCCAGCCTACGCCGCAGAATCGGCGGTAGAACGCTGTCTGGATAATCTATCTAACAATATAATGAACCACCAACAATGATAATATACTCAATCACAGAACTAAGATGGAAATAAGTACGAATCAGATAAAGAATAAAATAGTCACAATACAACTCATGAGTATAAAATAATACATCAATAAGTCTGAAGAAGTAACAAAATAAGCTGAAGACAAATCCAGTACAAAGAATACTAAGATGCTACTACATCCGGGTCAACTGTCTCAGTTGGGATAAGTCTCTCCTGAGCCCGGGTCTCAGACTCTAAACCCACAATATCCTGAGGTCCATAATAGGTAGGGTGCCACTCCTCAGTGTCATCTGGAAAAATACATCCAGTCAGAAAAGGAGCAGAGTACAACTCTAACAGCAGCTCTAATTAATGATAAAAACTATGTAACAATAAATAGATGTGAATATACAAGATACACAATAGATACGAGAGATACATACAATAAGAAAATACTGGAATAAATACAATAATGAACAATATGCCAAAGAACAAGAATACTAATGACTAAGTGTGTAAGTACTAGCTTAACATGTGATTGGCTTGGGGCATGATACAATATATATGGCATGGCTAATCATACGTGCGGTGTATGATCAACACTATTCAGTAATAGTACTTGATACAATAGGGGTATTGATCACATATCTACACTAAAGTACTCTCCACCTTCGACTGGTATAATAGATCCAACCAGGGTATGCTATGGCACGAGATTCCCTAAGAAGATAGCTAGTCTTCCCGAGAATCAGTGTCTGTACATGTACAAGATAACCAATGAAATAATACTTGCTCCATATACACCATATACCAAGGAATAACATCTCATGACGAGATCCGGATATACCAATCCGTGTAACCATAGTGTCAAGAGAACATGGAAATCTACACTAGATATAATGAACATAGAGGATATCATAAATGAGAAACTATCAGAGAATGTACTCGCCTGAAGTCTAAAGAATAGTCTCACAGATGTCTGACACGATGCCTCGAAGACCTAGATATGGAATACAACATCAATACAAGGTTCCGAAAAGAGAATAAGTTAAACTAGTCAATTTCTAGGTCAATAAGTCAATTCTAAGTCAAAAGTCAACTATGGTCAACTATGGTCAACTATAGTCAAACTATGGTCAACTATCTATTTCTATGTTGCACAAGTCTAACACAAAATATTGGGTTCAAGATACTAAAGTCTAAGCCATAAAAACCACCTCTTAAATGTTAGGAAACCGTATCTCCGGATACATAAATTCCAAGGTAAAATATCAATATATATATATATATATATATATATATATATATAAAACAAATATTTATAATAATATAGAATCATAATTACAACATTAAATAGGTACCGTGGTTTTGAACCAACTTGGTATCACAATATTAATTCAAATCTTGGTACCCAAACTCAATACCTTGGGTATCCCCAATTACCTTGGTTCCTCAGGATAATTCCCAATACCTTGTTATATTAACTACCCGTAACATATATATATATATACATACATACTACTCTAATATTATACATATACGATAATAAAATTAGCAATTTAGGAGATACATCCATATATATATATATATATATCTACTCCTATATATATATAAAACTGCCTAACTGTCACCAAAAACTATTCTGCTGTCACTGAAAGCTGCCGATATATAAATATACTGCTGTTTTAGTGACAGTTTCCTGCACTGTCGCTAAAAAATTTCACTAAAACCCTGATACACTTGCTGATACGCTACTGTTTTAACGACAGTTTTCCTGAACTGTCGCTGGCTGTTGTCGTTGTTCCCTGCTGCTGCTGCCCTTCAGCGACAATGTTGCTGCAGCTGTCGCTGATAAGCTGATGCTGCTGTTGTGTTGTTTTGCTGCTGTTGTTGCCAATTAGATACGACACTATCCCCAAACACACAAGCACATGCCAAATTGATCTATAGGATCAATTGACATACATAACAATTATCAATCTCGGAATTCTCCCAAAATTGACACAAAAAGTACCATAAGTTTCTCAATAGGCCTCCTATGAATACAAAACCAAATCCTATGGGTAGCTTATGCATATGGGTTGATTTTCCATGGTTAAATCTTAGATTTAGAACCTAAATTAAGAGGAAAAACTGAATTGTACCTATTGGGAGATGGATTCCCAATGAAATTCCCAATTGAGATAAAATTGCCTCCAACTTGTAGATTCTTGCTCCTTTTAATAGATCCTTGCTTCCTCATTCTAGATCCTTGCTTCTTAAGTCTCCAATGATGATTTGGAAAGAAATTGGAATAAAATTTGGTAGGGAAATGAAATAGGAATGAAGAAATTTGGTTGAGAGAAATTCTAGATCTAGTTTTTGAATAAAAAGAGGAGAGAAAAATTTTCCCCCTTTATATATAGGCCGGCCCCAATTTCCCCTCCCTCAACCTACTATAAAATGTCCATTATACCCCTTGGGGCCTCTCATGAAGAAATAATTAAGGAAGGAAGCTTCTAGTCTAATGGTTTAATTAATTTAATTCATCTTCTTAACAATGGGCTTTCTAAATGGGCTACTTTCTACCAATTAATTCATATTGGTACATGGGTCTAAACTAACTAGTTAGGTCCACTAACACAAGTCCAAAATAAATAACTAATATCTAACAACAATTAAATAATACAATAAATAATTATTTATCATGCACAATATTTAATTAAATATGAAAATACTAAAATACCCTTTCCTAGAAATATGGTAGTGACAGAACGGTGGTGCGACGCTGCCATGGTCTCGCGGGGGATGGCGTTCAAACGGGTGACCACCGGAGTTCAGGTGGAGGGAAGAGGGTGATGGTGAATAGTTTTAGGGTTGAGTTTAAGGTGTTGTAGTTTGTAGGTTGAGGTGAAAAAATATAATAGAGATGGTGGTTTTTTTGTATGTAGGAGGACATGATGTTGACAACCTAGGGATTAGGGCCAGCTGTACACCTTGGAATGGGGTTTGCATTGGGAGAGGGGTTGGTATAAGGGATTATATATGTATATATATAGGTGTGTGTGGTGAGGATGGCTCCATTTAAAATGGATGGCCAAGATTAATCATGAGGGGAAGAAAGAAAGAGGGAGGACCGGTCAAAGGGAGAGGGAGGTGTTTTCTTCATGTGCTTGAACAATAGGATGGTGACACATCATTGCAATTTTGCAATTAAGTCCCCAACAATTAAAAAATTGTACAAAAAATGGGTTTTTGGATTTAATGAGGGAAAATAACATGTTTGGTGTGATGTATTGGATGAAAAGGATGTTTGGTATTTAGGATGAAGCTTGAGGTTGTGAATAAGGATTTAGTTTGGTGTTGGGTCTAATTTTAGGTCAAGTTGGGTCCTTACATCAATTTAATTAAAATTAATGCAATAGATGTTCTAAATTTAATTGGAAGTACATGGGATTAAAATTAGTTGGGACACAAGTGTCATGAATATATAAGACTCAGAATAGAATATTATTATAATTTGGGTTGCACAAAATGGGTCGAGATTTTATCTCCAATTTTGATTGGAACGCACAAAGATGCAAAGTCAAATTTATTTAGAATTTAAAATAAACGTCCGCGACGAATATTATGTGACTAAAATAAAGCACAAGAGAGCATATTTATGAGTTACACAAGGGTCAGAATGGAAGACGGGTACGTCTAGGACAAGGGTATAAAATTTGTAGGAAGGCAAAAACTAGGGTAGCGCTCAAAATATTGAAGCAACGGTAAGGCACAATAATGACTTAAAATCATAATAATAAATATAATCCCCAATATTTAAATCCCAAAAATGCTAATTAAAATCCATAACCCTATAATTTTGTCAGGGGTTCATCTAGTGGGCTTCTAGGTCTAGTCTACTAGCTCATGCATTTAAGGAACACTATATATATAATATATATCTATACACATAACATGCAATTATTTAAAATAAATACACTCAATATTATAAATACACACAATATTTATAATATATATCTTGTCATTGTGTTGTTTATTTATATTCATTATTAGCATGCATATTTGTTGTTATTCATTTAGTTATTTTATTTTGCTATATAAAATTGTGCGTCCAAGAATAACTTGGGTGCAACGATGGTTGCGTCACCTTTTGTCACTTATTTAATATTTTGCATGACGACCTATTATTACGAAACTATCCCATGATGTTGAGGCATTCTTATATTTTATTGGCTGTGACACATTTGTTACACGAGTGTGAGTCTCATGTAGGATACGAACTTGCGTGATAGGTTGGCCACCTATATGTATGGGACATACGACGGATAGAAAATAATTACTGATAGAAATGCATGCTAGGAGACTTGGCAGTTATTAGAGGTATTATTGTAGCAAGGATATGACATGGATAGAGCATAGGATGGAGAGAACAACAAGTAGGCATATGGGGTCCTTTACACTTTTTCTTTTGTAACTTGTACGCTCCGTCGGAGATGCGTGGTCTGATGACACTTATATTATATTATTTACATGCGGCCTCTGACGATCGAAATACATTACGCTTTTTAGGCCACTGATTCTTCGAGAGAGTCACGCAAATCCCTTTTTTATCTAGATAGCACATACGTTGGGAAGTTGTTCTCAAAAGTGTATTTCATGTAGACGGTTAGGCGACCCTTTGGATGTTATTTTCAGTATATTATGGCATATACTTTTTGTATCTTGTTACGTACCTCTAAGGACTGGTCCACTTCAGGTATAGACGAGCAAGATTATCCGTAGGAGTATGCACCAGGGCCTGATGCATCATTCTCTATTGAGGAGGTCTTACCTTCTGAATACTAGTGATTACTTTATTTCTGATCGATCCTTAGCTGATGTTTATTTATTGACATTTATTTTATATTGAATTTTTGATCTCCTCTATCATTTTAGTTTTTGATATAATTGATTGGTAGTGGATTTTTCTCCACCTGACTATTATTCCTTTGATACTTCGTACTTGAGATATTTAGCTATTTATTTTGATATTCCTTTACTTGTCCTTATGGATTAGATATAGATGCCTGTGACTTGTGTGGATTATATATGAACCACTTATGAATTAATATTAATATTACAATGTACATATGTGTTATAATTTTTTAACATATTGGAGTTGCCAAATACATATGGCTAGCATGCTACGTATTTCTAGTCTTACATATTTTTGGACTAGGGAGTGACATATTTTTATGGTGGCCCATATACGTCGAGAGTATATTGTCTCAATTACATTATTGTACCAAGCAAGCTTGTAAATAGGATTAGAGTATAGAATCTCATCCACATTTTGACTTTCCTCTTTATTTTCATTCTAAACTCTTGAACTCACCTACCTTCCTTGACCTTCAAAATTGTACTCGCATAATTCTCTTAAAATTGGTATCCTTGTTCTCTCAAATCTTCCTATTCAATGTACTTTCCTAATAGTTTCTTGAGTATAGCCTTCTGTTAGAATATAGGAATCTTTGTTGTTAGGGTTAGAAGATAATTATGATAGTATACCTACGAAGAAAAATAAATTAGAATATTGGAAGCTCCTAAAAGTTTATCATACCTAATGAACCCTAGCATCCAGCACCTGTAATCTGATTAACCATTATCCCTTGAGATATTTAGGAAAGACTTGAGGGTAGTATAGACACTACTAGGGTTAGTTAGAAATTTGACCATATTGATTGACCCTAGTATTGAGGAACCAATAGAAATCCAAGGTTGAATATTAAGACTAAACCTAACTTTCATAGTGTGATAATATAAGAGGACTATAAGTTTAGATTCTTGTCTTGATATTAGCAGAGTAGTACCTTAGAAAACTAAGATAAATAAACCAATATCTTGGTAAGAACAAGGGTATCCTACCTTCAACTTAGTAGATCCCCTATAATCAATGATCATCGTTGAATCCTACTTGAGTCTTCATGAGCACTGACCATGCCATCTCATCCAACTATCTATATACTTTCCCATCTTGAGTTAATCTCTTCATCCATCATAGATCAATTATCATTGCCCTTTGCCCAATTAAAACCTATTGAATGATTACAACATTTTCCTTGATCATACCTCAAACATAGAGACTGGCATACCATATTCCCTTAGGAAACCATGATATTATCAAGGGTCTCTTTATTTACTTTCATATCTTATTTTTCCGAAACCTTAACGCTCGTTATTTGTATAATAACTAAAAAATTTCCTTCATCTTTTAAATCGTGTCACCTCACCATTCTAATTGTAGGCCAAGTAATTTCTTTTATGTTAGGATATATAGTTTGGTAGGATTGTAGTTGTTAATCTTGAATTTTAAATTTTTGTGCCTAGTAGTTAGAACTTGATAGTTTTAGTTGTTCATTTAAATTATTATTTTATTATTATCCTTTAGTTTCTAAATCAAGTAAAATGTTACACACATTTTGATATAGGTTATATCCTCTCTAACTCGAGAGCCAGTAACTTTCCCATTCTTAATTTACATATTAGTTGATTCTTGTAAGTTTGGTAGCATGCCTCACAACCTAGTATACCATAGTCCTTTTGACCCATTAAGGAAGTATAATTGAATGACACTAACTATATGCTAGCATGAGAAGATAGTGTTTATCCAGACTATAGAACTTTAGAGGCCCATACCCCCATTTGGTCGACCAGAGACTTAGACAAGAAGCGAGTACGATGACTGTAGAGGCACAAATACCGAACGAGACTTAGATAATTGAAGATCTTGAACTATTTGTACCTTCACTCATCATAATACCATGTACTTATATTATGTTGTTATTACAGCCTAGTTTTGCAAGCTTATTCTTCTTTTGAGCTTCTTTCTGACATATGTCTTAGTAGGGGCCCACACTAATACATTGTCCAAATCAGAATCAGTGCATTAGGGTCTAGCTAACCTTAGTACGCTTGGTTCGCTCTTCGCATGACTACTTTACATGGATTGAGTTGACTTAGCTTGTTAGACGAATATACTTGCCCCCTAGACAAGTCTGAACCTATCATGTTGGTTACATAACTATACTGATACAAGCCTGTGAATAGAAATTTACCAAAAATAAGATTTTAATCCATAACTGCCTTAACAACTCCCTTTTGAATTATTCAATTGCCCTTCAATCCCGTACTTGCAGTCTATCACCCCATCATTGAACTCTTTATTATTTTTTTCGTCCTCCCCTATTCTAGAAAGACGAACGCTCGTACTTGATATAAGTTTGACACACGAATATTACTAGATATATCTCACAGACCAATCGCATTACTTTGTGACTATCTTTGTAATTGAGGGTATGAAATATCTGATATTTTATGTTAAAATTTTTGAGGACTGGATCACACGATTAAATAATGTGACGAAGTATTTCTTAAAAGTATAGTCTTGTATGATAGATCGATAAATTCTAAGTTGGGTAGGAGTTGCATTGTCAATTTGAGCTGAAATTTTATATGAAGATAAAAATCTTAGACGGTGGTTACAAAGGTTAACAAGTAAGATAAGTTCGAGAGAATTAAGTCATTTTAATTTAAAGAAATTTTAGAAGAATAATATGATGGTGGAGATTTTACTTTAAAGATAAGAATGCCATATGGAATAAATTTTGAAATTTTGTTATATTGGACCAAATATTTATAATTTGAGCATGTGATTTAAATTTTCAATATTGGAGATTGCGTCATCAATTTAAATTTTTAGGATAAATATAGAATTCTAAATATGAGCATTGATAAATTTGATTAAAAAAATTATGAATTGATAATTTGAATTAAAAGTTAAATTTTGATGGTTGGATACCTATTCGAAATATTGAGAATGGAAATTGAATTTAAAAATCTTAGGTTTAAAATTTATGAATTGAGTAAGAAATTCTTAAGTTTGAAACTAGGAATAAGATTTGATTAGAGTTATTTATTATTAAAAATCTAAAGGAGATTATGATATTTGAAATCGTGATTTGAAATTTGATGTGGGTTATTTAAATCTTGGAGATGTCATATAGATTTGACTTAAATTTAGATTTAGATTATTTGAAATTCAAGAAGAGATTATGATATGTTAAATTTTGATTTAAACAAGAATTCTTTTAATTTTAAGGAGAATACGATGGATTTGATTAAATTTTGTTATTTAAAATTTTGAGAAGATTGAGGTTGACTTGACATAGATACGAATTTGGAGGATTTAAAAATTTGACAACTTCAATGAGAACAAATGTAGGCCATAGTGGCTATAGAGAATGTTTAGAATTGAAGGACTTCTTTTTTAGACCATTAGGTCATAGATAGCTCAAGATTGTTCATGTAACTAGTAGTGACAGTTTATTTTCTGTCCTATCAACTTTACTTCATATCGTGTACTCATCTCCCCTATCATATCCTTGATTCAGTATGCAAGTTCTTCTTGTAATAAAATTATTTGTGCCATATTACCTTACTTAAGGCACCTTAGACTAACCCTTAGAATTTAATGCATGATTTATATCTTCCCCTTTCCGTGGTTGAGGTATAACATTTTGTGTTTGACCATACACTACCATAATGTATTATCTTATTCTAAAATAGTACTTGAGTTCTAATTTTGAGGACAAAATTTTTGTAACTTGGGTATAATATAACATCCCCAAATTTTTAAGGATTTTTTTATATAATAATAGGAATAATAATGCGTATAATGACAGCGTACCAATAAATGATAATAAAATAAATATAATAAAAATAAACTAATAATTATTTAATAGAAATAATAGTAATTATAATTAATATGGATATTTTAATAAAATAAAAGGAAAGAAAAGATAAGATAAGAAAATAATAATAATATATATAAAAATAAATTAAGAAAAATATAACATTACACTTATACTACAACCAACAACAACAGCCAACTTTTTCCTCTCACGGTTCACCAACCACCCGGCCTTGCTCTATATTCGACCCGACCAAGGTAACTCTCGGCTATATATATATATATATATATATATATATATATATATATATATTTATATGTGTGTGTGTGTATAAACAAATAAAAACCCTAACCCTAACCAACGAGCAGTCACCCCATGCCTTCCACCTCCCCACTATCGCCGTCGTTCGACCGTTAAACGCCGGAGCACTACTGCCGCCGCTGACCGTTACACATGCGCGTCAAAAATGCGATAGAAACGAACCCCAGATACCCATCTTTCCTACTAAATTTCTTCCAACCTACGCGACCGAATTTTGTTCCAGTTGTTTAGATTCAACCACAACATGAACACCTTCTAATGTCTTCATGTAGTTTTATTCAAACCACCCTATTTCTTATGTAAATTTATCCAAAACTTTCTAAAAAATCACTATTTTAGATATATGTGAATTGACAGTTTTTGAAACCAACATGCTATTTTGGAAAGAGATTTTCTTCCAATCGAACTCACTTAAATATGATTTTCTTTTTCTGATAACTAGTCTATATAACTAGGATCACAACGACATAATATTTATATACTTTGGATTATTAATTCTGTGCTAAATTTAGATGGAAATTTGCCAAAAAAATAGCTTTTTAAGAACTTAGAAACTTGCAATAAGGAATGTGTCCTGACAAACCGGACCACCATGTCATATACCAGTTGTACCAAAAGGAGCGTATGATATATCCTGACATATAGATGTTCACGGAAGTTGATTTCGGATGTGTGTGCGTGTCGGAATCAACCCGTATCCATAAAAAGTTTCTTGTATCAGCATTTTGTAAATTTTCTTATTAGTTGGTGCACGCTCGTCAGAACGCGACAAAACTTGCGCTATTGGATTAGTGGTATCACCCTGGTCCCACGACCAAATTTTCCGTAATTCTGAGACAGTTGTCCGAGCTGCCTATATGCAGGCCCTACGGTTGACTTGATTAGCAAAATTGTGATCGACTCACCAAAATCCAAAATTTGACATATCATTGAGTTTGTATCATAGTTTAGGATTTGTTTGACCTATAATTTATCCCATTTAGAGACTTTTATTCCTGACACACAGTTCAATGCAAAGTGGGCCACCTATGGACCCCGCTCTGGCCCGGAATTACCCTTTTTGCCCCTTTATCCAAATTTGGCAAAAGGGTAAAGTTTTCTGACTATCTCACAGATTTCGGAGACGTTGGTGATATTTATCTTAGCATCCATAGATGTTGGTTCAGAGCTTGTAGTTTTTGATCCCTCGTGCTTGACGTCAGGGCGCCTACATTACACAGACTGCTTGCCAAGCAAATATACCTTGCCATTGTGCTATTTTTTTCATTCATTATTAGCATGCATATTTGTTGTTGTTTATTTAGTTATTTTATTTTTCTATATAAAACTGCGCGTCCAAGAATAACTTGGGTGCAACGACGGTAGCGTCGCCTTTTGTCACTTATTTAATATTTTGCATGATGACCTAGTATTACGAGGCCATCCCATGATGTTAAGGCATTCTTATGTTTCATTGGTCATGACATATTTGTTACACGAGTGTGAGTCTCATGTAGGACACAGACTTGCATGATAGGCTGGCCACCTATACGATTGGGACGTGCAATGGATGTAAAATAACTGCTGATAGAAATGCATGCTAGGAGACTTGATAGTAATTAGAGGTATCATCGTAGCCTGGATATGACATGGATAGAGCATAGGGTGGGGAGAACAACAAGTAGGCATATGGGTTCCTTTACACTTTTTCTTTTGTAACTCGTACGCTCCGCCGGAGATGCGTGGTCAGATGACCCTTATATTATATTATTTACAGGCTGCCTCTGACGATCGAAAGATGTTACGCTTTTTAGGCCATTGATTCTCTGATAGAGTCACGCCAATCCCATTTTTAGCCAGATAGCCCAAATATTGGAAAGTTGTTCTCAAAAGTACATTTCATGTATACGGTTAGGCGACCCTTTGGATGTTATTTTTAGTATATTATGGCATATACTTTTTGTATCTTGTTATGTCCCTCTGAGGACCTGATCCACTTTCAGGTATCGACAAGCAGAATTATCTGCAGGAGTATGGACCCGGGCCTGACCCATCATTCTCTGTTGAGGAGGTCTTACCTTCTGAGTACCAGTGATTACTTCATTGCTGATAGATCCTTAGCTGTTGTTTCTTTATTAACATTTATTTCTTATTGGGGTTTTGATCTCCTCTATCATTTTAGTTTTTGTTATAGTTGATTGGTAGTGGATTTGTCTTCACCCGACTATTATTCTTTTGATAATTTTTACCCGTGACATTTAGCTATTTATTTTGATATTCCTTTACTTGTGCTTGTTGATGAGATATAGATGCCTGTGACTTGTGTTGACAATATATGAACCACTTGTGAATTAATATTCATATTACAGCATACGTATGTGTTATAATTTTCAAACATATTGGAGTTAACATATACATACGGCTAGCATGCTATGTATTCCTAGTCCTACTTATTTTGGGTCTGGGACGTAACACAGTCACTCCTGAACTACAGGGTCTAAGGATGCAGCTACTCCCGCATGTGTTCCATAATAAGTCAGACACCAACCCTCTAAGTCTACTAAAAAATATTATCCAGTCAGGATGGAACGAGTACAACTCTAACAACAATTCTAATTCATGGTAGAAATTATAAGACAGTAAATAGCAATAATATACAGGATGAGTTATGCAAAATAAAATCTGAGCATGGAAGTTAATGAAAAATGAGCAGACAGTACAATAAGGCAATAGATAATAAATATGGAATAAAACTGGAAAGATCAAACTTGACAAGGTATTTTAAAATACTACTCACAATATGTGATATACAACAATACTACTAGCAATATCCACAATAGTATGGCTCAATAATACAGGTAACGTATGATTGGCTATCCATAATAGTACAAGAACGATAGTACAACTCAATCTCGTAGGATTTGCTATCCACAATAATACAATCATGATAGTACGGATCAATCCCTTCGGATTGGCTATCCACAATAATTCAATCACGATAGTACGGATCAATTCCTTAGAATTGGTTATCCATAATAATACAAACACGATATAAGTAATACAATATGATGTGTAAATATGAATAGGGTGATCAGGGTATACTAGGAAATGTGAGAAACAATATATAGGAACTAAAATCCATAACTGCTAACCTATGCACTAAAATCCATGCATTATAATAACTATCAAGTTAGAAAACTATCAGAGAATGTACTCGCCTTTGGACCAAAGTAATGAATATCAAAAAGGATCTGTATTGGAGTCCAAGTGACCTATATATAAATTATCCATGTTAACAGGTGATTTAAAATCATAAATAAGATTAAATAGGTTTAAACCATATTTCTAGGTCAAAAGTAGGTTTTTTGGGTCAAATTAGGTCAACTCTCCAATTTGGGTTCATAATTAGCTCATATGTTAGTTTATAGGGCCATACTTGTTAAAACTAGGTGTACTAGGTTATCTATAGGTTTCTAGTTTATTTTGGTAGTATACTATCTCAATACACTAATATCTATATCAATACCTACTATATATATTAATACCTTGGCCAAAAGGTATTTACCTTGCACTAGCTCTCTCAATACTCGTCCCCTTATCTAACCTTGCTCGCATGTGCAAAAACCTGTCCATAGCTCCTGGACACACATTAGCCACTATTTGTCACTAATACAGGCCCTAATGCAGCAAGCATTGCAGCTAATGAATGCAACTGTTGCTGCTACCTAACTATTGCATTGCTCTTCTAAGCTATTGCCACCATTGAGGTCTCCAATTGTTTCCTCAAGTCACTCCTACTGTTGTTGTAGGTTCAACAACAACTTGTCGTTGTTAAAGAACCAGGTAAGCGCCCCCCCCCCCCCCCCCCCCCCCCCCAATTCTTTTGCTAACACCTGAGGATACTCCTCCCATCCATTGCTCTCCACCTACAGACCCGAGTTTAGTCCCATACTACAACCAAAATAGTCTATGCAACAATCTAAGACCTACTCCCTCATGGTATCCATCTATACATGTCACTCCCACACTCTCTATGACAAAACACACCAATACACGTATGCACCTAAATTGGACTTACAGTCCCCTGCTGCAGATAAACTGCTTTGCACCTACCCGAATCCCCTCATACACTTGCCACTACCCCTTTCCAAATACCTTACTGATGCTCTATTGAATTGAACACTACAAATATTGATCAACACAGACATACTTCATTAGGCATATACATCTATCCTATTTAACCAGGAACATCAGAGTACAACTTGAACATTAATACCCAAGTACACTCATATGACACTTCACTCGAACACAAGCCTATCCAATTGTGCACTCAACTGCACTACACATCACCAACACTTGCTCTTACTCACTCTCCAACTATACACACTCACTACACATATGTGCAAAACCCAACACACGTGTGTACCACACACACACCAACACCAATCATCAACAGACCAACATCAATGCACCATCACTAACCAATACCTCTGCTACCCCCGTCATCTCTGCCATAATATACTTACACACATATCCAACTCTAAAATACTCTAAAATACAATCTGAAAATTTTCAGTAATAGCAACAGACCTACACCTCTGCCAATATCACCTATCCACCTTAGCTGCAACAGCAACTACTCACCAACCTACCCCCACACAAACAACAAGAGCAACAGTAGCTAGCTGCTAACTCGAGTCGCCTGCAACCTGCATTCATTCATGCACTGCCTGACCCGATTCCATTCCTTGTTTTCACCAATCACAGTTCACTGAACTATCTCCCCTATCACCAAGTCCTTAGTAGTTGTTGTCCCTCCAACCTGTAATACAAATATGCTCACTGCAGATGTCAGATAATCCAACTAATTCTAGCATTTCCCTCTTCTAACTCACACTCGCACCCTCTAACAAACACACACCACATAACCCCATGATGTAACATCAACTTACACAATTTCACCAATATCAAACAGTTGGCATGCATATCATTTTTCCAAACTCCAATAGCCATGATACTCTATGATACACCTCTCCAATAGGGATAAAACACCACATATATATAAACTATGATATCTATATAATTATACTAACTAAATATAATGAAATTAATGAATAATTGACACCAATTGGGCAAAGACCCCCAAAATCCTTAATTCACTCTACGTGTCATGGCGTATCATGATATGGCCTACACGTATCTAATTGTGGACACGTACACACCCTTACACAAGCAATTAGACACCAAAGAAATATAATAAATCATATGACAAACATTTAATAGACTAAATTTTGATTTCTTCCAATTTTACCACAAAAATACACATAACTATTACAGTAGGGCCTTCTAGCACCTAGTTCTTCTCCCTAAGGATGGTCATGTAACTACCTATTTCCAAAAGAGTGATATTTTTGTCTTTTTTATAATTGATATTGTGTTAAATAATAATTTTTTCTAATTATATATTGTTAGTGAGCTAGATTGTTAGTTTGGACTTAGTGTTAGTAGACTTAGTTTGTGCCACTTATGTTAGTTCATGACATTAATTAAGTTAGTGCCATTGAGGTTAGTATATGACTTAGTTTCCTAAATTAATTAATTAGTGCAAGGATATAATATTCTCATTCTTTGTAAAGATGCTTTCCTAATAAAGTAGATTATATTCATTTAGATCTAGAACTTAATTAAGTAGAAAATGGTAAACTTGTGAATAACTCAAACCCATACCTACAAATGACCAACTCATTCCCCAAGCCTTCTTCATTTCATTTTCCTCCACTCTTTCTTCTTCCCCACTTCATCTTCTCTAACTCTTCAATAGCACCAAACCCTAATTTTCTAATTCATACCAAATCCTAAAATTCCAACATTACCACCCATTTCACCTTCAAACTTCTTCATATAAAGAATTAGTATTTGGAGCTCAAGGAGGAAGCTAAGCAGAATCATTAGCATGAGGATTGGATCTACTTCTTATTCCATTACCATCAAATTCGTAGATCTAGAAGGAGGACCCAATTACAATTGGTAAGTTGTGATTTCCATCATTTTCATAGTTTAGAATCTCTAATTATCATGTAGGAGACCTCTCCTTAGGAGATCCAACCCTCTAGTAGGAGTATTAGTTTAATCGACTCTTTAGCGAAAGATCTATGTGTTAGAAGTGTGATTTTGTAGTAATTATGAATTTTACACATCAAGTGTTTGTCATATATTCTAATGGAATTATTTATGTTAATTTGGGTGTAGGGTGTATTGTGAGAGGGGTGCATCATGGAAGTGGTACCCATGTACCATACACCATATGCACATGTGGATATGAGAGGGTGTGTTGTTGTGTGGTTGTAATAGTGTTATCTTGGAGTATGTAGAGTGTTAGTGTAGTATTGGAGTGCCAATGGTATCCCCATGAGTATTATGAGGGGTATCATTATGTACTTGGATTGGTGGTGTTGAGTACTGTTCTTGCGAGGGAGAGTGAGTTGGTGGTATTGGTTATGTTAGCGTGTATGTGTGTTAGTGTATCGTAGTGTGTGTATATGTTAATATTAGTGTTATGTGTTAGTGTTATTCTTGTGTAGTGAGGAGAGTGTGTCTTGATGTTGTTGTGCAAGTAATAGGTGATTATTTCAGCTCAGTGTGGAGTTTTGGTGAGTGTGAGAATAGAGGGGGATAGAACTAACTGGAATTGTACCAACAATTTACTGCTTGTGAACAGAGAAGAGACAATAGCATTAGTAGTAGCAGATTATTTGGGTTTCATGTAATAGGAAGTCTTAACCAGTGTAGGAAATAGGGTGCTCGGGTAAACTGGCAGCAAGGTGAGTTGGATTTGTGGGTTGAACCTGGGTAAGTTGCAGTACATTATTGTATTTCAGAAACCTGCAGTAGAAGAGATGTGAAGAAGGTGATATGTACCAGTACATTACAGCAGATTTGGTAAGCTGCAGTACCATTAGGTGTTCATCTAAGTGTACTAGTGCACATGCGAGGCTAGGTACAAGTGAGTATGAGTTAATATGAAGGTATAATGAGTGTCAGTGGGTATTGAGTGTTAGTTAGATGTGTGTCGGTGTTTGGTAAGTGTGTGTTTGATTATTAGAATTTTTGAGATACCAAGTAGAGTGGTATGGATATATATATATATACATCATGAGCTCCAGTGTAGGTAATGAATGAAGGTTATGGTTTAGTTTGGAGAGTTGAAGCTCAGTGTTAGTTCAACTGAGAGTGGAGGGGACTCGAGCAGTAAATGAGAAGTAATTGCAGGTGCTCCAACTTGTTGTTGGTTTAAGAGGAGTCAGGCAGTGTTTGGGCCTGCAAGCAGTGGGTGAACTGCACGTATGTGCTAGCAAGAAACAGGGGGATAATATCTGCAGTAGGATACTATATTCACAGCAAGTTGGAGGCTTCATAAGAGCAATAGCAGCAATGTGTTACTAGTAATAATCAATTGCTAGCATGGTCTGTGCAATGTACAAACCTGGTAGTAGACACAGGTGCACTGCACCAGTGCCTAATAAGCAAAGGGACTGGGAGGATACGAGTTAGTAAGGATATTGTTGGAGTATTGTGTAGTTTTGTTATAGAGGGTGTAGAAGTACTACCAGGTGTTCTAGTGTACTAGAATGGAGGGAGCTAAGTAAGTGTGCATTTTAGATACTAAGGTATCAGTACTTAATTTTAGTAGTATGCTTTGGAGTATGAGAGTACTAACTAATAGGTTCGGCAAGTATCCTAGTATATGTGTGTGTGAGAATACCAAGTGTAAGGTTAGTAATACCAAGGAATATGAGTAACACTAATGTTTTAAGCTATACTAAGGTATCGGGTAGATATCAAGACATGGGTTAAGGTATTAAAGTATACTATAGAGTATTGGGGCATTAGCAAGGTAATGGTTAAGGTGAGAGGTATGTTGAGATTAGTTAGTATTGGTGTAGATACCAAGTGAGTTATTGAGTGTAGACAAGTGAAGGTAAGTGTAGGAACTTCAGTAGCAGTAACTTAGTGTAGGGTATTGGTTGATAAGTACCAGGGGGTTAATGTCAAGTATAACATAGGTATTGAGGGAGTATATGATAGGTAGTGTGTAGTGGATATATATGGAGTACTAGTATATGTATTAAGATATTAAGGTGTGGGTTGAGTGTAAGGTGGATTTGTGTGAGTAGAGGTAAGAGAGGGTTGTGATATACTGTGTATCACTGAGATGAGGGGTAATAGTTATAGACCAAGGTATTAGCTAAGAGTTAAGATATTAGAGTGTTGGGCAAGGTAATAGGTTATGGGTTGGATACTTGGTTGAGGTGATAGATAATAGCAAGGTAATGGGTTATATGCTTGGATATCACAAGTTATTGATATCTATGAGTTTTTATTATATATATGATACTTGGTATTGATATCTATGAGTTTTTATTATATATATGATACTTGGTATACTATTGTCACGCCCAGTACCAGAATATGGAGACGGACATGGCCAGCTACCCCGTACAAGGTATTATACATCGTATGGCGATCACGGTTGTAACTAGACAAGGGGGTACATGCTACAATCAAGTAACTTAGGGTCACACGAATATCTATGTCTATGTCTCAATCAATCAAACAAGAAACAGTAATCATAGAACATATATGATAAAGTAATAAGACGTCCCGAACACTTTCTCAAGATATTATGTAGACCATATGTACAAAATAAGAAGCTGGTGGAATAAAAAAAGTAAATGACAGTATTACTTCTGCAGTCTGATTTATATACAGTCATGAAAAGGAACTAATATCCAGGCGTGGCGGCTAATCGTTATCGGTGGCCAAATGTCCAAAAGAGTAAAATGCACAATGACAAACAGGGAATAAGGAAACCCACTCGTTATCCTCGGCGGCCATGTTTCTGGTATGTGTCATGAGTCGGGGGATAGTACGCTGGATCCGCAGGTGCTAGATCAAAACCTGGCCATGTAAAACCAGTGGGGTTAGACCCCAAATAGCAAGTACCACAAAGGATGCACGAAATAGAGAAAGAAAAGTCGAAAAATAATTATATAATAATATATAGGTTCTAGGTCGTAACTTAAGTCCATGGCATATTCCAGCACAAGGCCCAACCTTACAACCAAACAAGGACAAGGGTTGGATCCATTAAACTATGATAGTCTATTTTCTTAGGCTACTAACCGAATAATAGAATCACAACCAAGTCTAATTAATACTATCGGCCAATCACTTGTACAGCTTACTAAATTTGGATTCTGAGGTTATCTCAGAATAATGTATAATAGGTATCCTCATATCACGTTATTGCTGAACATGGGCTAACCGAGCCAAATGAAATGATTATACAGGAACTTCACAATTTGCACCAATTTCCCGTAGGGCCACTGCGCTAGAACACAGTATTAGCGGTTACAATGTTCCTATAGTAGAACATTGGCTCGACATTATTTATAATAGGCCAGATACTGCACTCCACTAAGGTGGATGATATACAGTATCTGTGGTGGCAACCCCATAACGCACTTAGAATGAACCTCTGTGGGAAGGTTCGTTGGCGTGATCACGGGATACGGTTTTCTTCTAATGTTACTACTACTTTTAGTTGCTTAATCAACCCTATATTGTTTTGAAATCTCAAGGCGTGGCCATATGAGATTTGTTTCTTAAGATGTTGTAGAAAGTAAGGGCACGCTAGATACGAATCCATAGAAGTTCAATTTGGATCCACTTGAGCGTATATACAACATTCAATAAATCAAATCCCAGTCACGCTTTGGTACTTGACTCGCATATTATGATAGTGCTGGAGAAAATATATATTTATAGAATCATGCATTCCAGAATTTAAAGGCATTCTAGATGCACAACCTAAATATAAATCGCTTAAGACATAACACGATATGTCGTACCTCGATGCACATTAGATCATGAACAATATCAGTATGGATGCAGTATTCGAGTCCAATTACCAAGATTATAAGCATGAGTTCTAGCACACGATCAGGTTACTGAGTCCATTCTCCCCTAGAATCATAACACAAGCAATAACCAAGATCAACCACATAGAGGATGATAAGAAATAATCCAAATAAAATAATGAATGCATTATGAAAGTACTACGTGTACGCATGAGGTCGCAAAGGATAACACGCACATGAAGTTGTACGCTTGAAAGTTAGGCGCATGAACCAAATAGTGCATGCTCAGGGTGCCGCATAGAGTCAGGACGCATAGGATAATAGGCGCATTGGGTTATATGAAGTCAGGAGTGCATAGACGAGGCAAAGTCTACTCTTCGGGACAAGGGCCGAAGTGACTGGCGATAAATGAAGTGTCATTGAAGTGACTAAAAAGATTGATATGACATGCAAAAAGTATCAGGAGAAAAGAAAAACAAAAAAAAGAAGTGCCCGGGCGGGGCTGAGTCATGCGTCCAATAAATGGGGGACGCATATGTCACGGCCGCATAGATGACTTCCATGCTCCTAGGAGAGACAACACAAAAGTTCTAACACTTAGCTTTTTTAAGATTGAGTTTCAGAGCGCATGCATCCTTCAGCCATGCGCCAACAAAATGAATACATGTTGTATGCTCGGAGCATGGAGCTTCAATTTCTCCACAGCAAATTTTGACCATGGTAGAAACTCCAAACCAAAAGTTAGGTTTTCTCCACGAAAACTTTGTCTGGGGTCCAAATCCGGCAACGTAAAGTTCTAAACCACTCAAAATCAAATGCTCTACAACATAGAACAACAAGTTTTTAAAAATAATAAGTTTTTGAAGATAAAAACCAAGAAAAGACTCAAGAACATCCACACACATAAAAATCCAGATCTACGCTATTCTATCCACCAAATATAAAAATACCAAATTCTAAACATGCTTAAAAGCACACAATAAACATAATAGACCAATAATATGGAGGATTTTTCTATTTCTTATGCAAGGTGTATTTGCCTATGGAGGGAGGAAAAAACCTAAGAGAGAGAAAGAAGAGAAAGGATAAAGAGGGAGAGAGAAAGAAGTTGGGTTATATATCTAGGGTTTGAGGTTTAGACCATGGGTTCAACTCATGATCAAACCAACCCAAACCATAAACCAAGAACCAAGACAAACCAAAGAATGGGTCATCTTATGTAACAATATAAATAACATGCAAGCGAGAAATAATACGTTCGAAAATACGTATACTGGGAATGGGGAGTGACATCTCTATCAACCTTAAAAAAATTTCTTCCTCGAAATTTAAATCCAAATAAGGCTAGAGAAGTCTGGACAAGCATGATACAAATCTACTAGCAAATCTATACATGCAAACAATAACATCACAACACATAGGCGATCGCCTGATCCTGGAATCTAAGATACGAAAGCATAAGGTAGAATATACCTTCTGAATCGAATAGGTATAGGTACCGAGACCGTATATTATCCTCGCGCTCCAACATTGATTCCCCAAGAGTGTGATGGCCCAACGTAACTCGAACAAGAGAAATAGTCTGGTTCTTGAGTATCTTCTTCCTCCAGTCCAGAATGGATAAGGGTTGATTCTAGTAAGATAAGTCAGTACCAATGACTAATTCAGAGTGATCGAGAAAATGACTTAGATCCAGGCAATACCTACGCAAATGAGATACATAAAATATACTGTGCACCTCACGTAGCGAAGGTGAAAGGGCAAGATGATAAGCCACATCGCCTACCCGATGGACAATGTCAAACGGCCCAACGTATCGTGGACTAAGCTTCCCATGGATCCTGAATTTAATAACTCTACGGGTTCGCAAAATCCATAAGAACTTGTGGTCGCCTACACGAAACTCTAAAGATCTACGATGCTGGTGTACCCAGTGATGATGTAGATCCTGCGTAACCCGAAGTCGCTCTCTGATCTGCCTGACAACTTTTACTGTCTGTATAATCATTTTGGGGCCTAACATCTTCAATTCACCAATATTGTCCAATGCCAAAGGTGATCTACACCTCCTGCAGTATAGTGCATCGAAAGGTCTTATCTGAATACTGTCCAGATAACTGTTGTCATACGAGAATTTTACTAAGTGAAGGTAATTCTCCCAAGATCCACCAAAGTCATAGTCATTCAACAACTCCAGCCACCTCCTCTATCTTATGTTTAATTCCTTCTGTGTGAATACATATTTTAAACTCTTATGATCTGTGAAGATCTCCACTCGATCGCCATATAAGTAGTTTATCCATATCTTAAATGCAAACACTACTGCTGCTAACTCCAAATCATGATTTAGATAGTTTTTCTCGTGGTCTCTGAGCTGCCGAGATACATACACTATCACTCTCCCGTGCTGCAGCAAAACACATCCAAGTCCCTTCTCAGATGCATTATAATAGACTGTGAATCCTATGGAGCCTGATGGGAGAGGAAGGATTGGTACAGAGATTAACTTCTTCTTCAACTCTTTAAAGGCTATCTGGCACTCTGCTGACCACACAAATATAACTTTCTTGTGCGTCAACCGAGTCAAAGGTGTCGAGATCTTAGCAAAGTCTGACATAAATCTTCTGTAGTATCTTACCAAGCCCAGAAAACTATGCACCTCCGCCACCATCTTCGGAATTGGCCAGTTCTCTATTACATCTACCTTCTTGGAATCAACTGACACTCCTGCTCCAAAACTAATATGCCCAAGAAAGGATATGTGATCCAGTCAATACTCACACTAACAAAGCTTTACATATAACTAGTGCTCCCTCAAAGTCTACAATACTATACTGAGATGTTCTTCATGTTCCTCCTTATTACGAGAATACACAAGGATGTCATTGATAAATACTACCACAAATTAGTCTAAGTATGGTATGAAAATATTGTTCATCAAATCCATGAATACCGCTGGAGTATTAGTCAATCTAAATGGCATAACTAAGAATTCGTAATGCCAATATCGTGACCTAAATGTTGTCATTGATATATCCTCCTCCCGAACTCGCACCTGATGATATCCTGATCGCAGATCTATCTTGAAAAAAGACTCTTGCTCCGCTTAATTGGTCAAATAAGTCATCAATCATGGGCAATAAAAACTTGTTCTTCACTGTCACCCCATTCAATCGCCTGCTATCCATGCACAAGTGCGCCGATCCATCTTTTTTCTTCACCAATACCACTGGTGCTCCCAACGGTGATCTACTGGTCTGAATGAACATATTTTCTTTCAGTTCTTCCACGTGTCGATATAACTGATCAAGCTCATATGGGGACATTGACTATACCTTTTGGGATACAGGTTCTGCTTCTTGCATTAACTTTATACAGAACTCTACTTCTCTAATTGGGGGTAATCTGAGAAGCTCGTCGGGAAAGACGTTTATGAATTCTTCCACTATTTTGGGTATCGGGTCATCTTCCGTTGCTATTGTTGTGATTTCTTCCTTATGATGGTCTTCTGCTATTTTGCTAAGAACAAACTCTTCTAGACCACGGACTCTAAACAACACCCAACACTCATGATAATATATTATCGCATGACTGTCTATCAACAAGTCCATACCTAAGATAATATTAAAGTTATCCATAGGGAACTTGATTAACTTCGCAGGTAATAAATACCCACATACTATGACTGTACACGCTAGACACACCCAATTAACTCCTATAATCCCATTGCCATTGAGTATATTCAGCCTCTCTGGCAATGCCTCAAATTTTCATCCAATACATGTCGCATATTATGGAGATATAAATGAGTGTGAAGCTCCAAAATCAAATAATACTATAGCATGAAAGATTGTATCAAAAATATTACCTGCCACTACGTTGCCTCACACCATAGCTTCTTCTAGAGATAAGATTAACGCCTACCCTTGGCCTTGTCCAGCTCCCTACTGCTGAATTCCTTGGTGTCGTTGTTGCGATCTTTGTTGTTCATGCAGTTATTTTTGTCGGTATAATTGATCCTGCGTCAGCAACGAACACTGAGCAATAGGCCGCACCGCAACTGCTGGTCCTTCTTGTTGTACTGCCCTTAGAGCCGGCAATGTAGAAAACTGTTGTACTGGCCCTCTTGGCCTTTATATCATTGGACAAGTGGCAACCCTATGATCGGGGCTTCCATATCTTAAGCATATCCCATTCGCTACCCGATAAACATCCTGGGTATGACCTTTCTTGCCATAATACATACAACCCGTCGGTGCTCCGTGTCGATGTTGTTGTTGTTGCCTTGACTGCTGCTGTAGAGTAGATGCTATCACTATCGAGGTCACTGGCCTCTTCTTTGTCATATCATGGATGAGAATGCCAGGGGATGGTACTGACATTCGCGGTACTGGTCCTCCCTCGTTGCTCTGTCCATGAGGCCTCTTCTGGTCTACTCTTCTTGATGTGATCCTCAGAGAGGTAAGCTCAACCCTCTTCGCCGCTATCAATACTGCCTCGAAGGTCTGGTAATCATGCATATTTACCATATGTAATATCTCCAAGTAAATTCTATGCTGGAACCTCATCGCTCTCTCCAACTCTTTTGCCACCATGGTTGGAGCAAACCTGCCCAGTCGGCAAAACTACGTCGTATAGCCGTCTACTATCCTTCTAGCCTGCTTAAGGTTAGTAAAACTCTATTGTAACTCGCAGCGAGCCTTAATCCTAAATTACTTCATCCTCAATCGGGTTCTAAAATTGTCACACAAAATAGGATGCCTTAATCCTACCTCCATCGTGGCCTACTAATTGCTTGTAAGATCCTGGAGCTGCAAGTGAACCAACTTAACATGTTCCTTAATCAAAACTTTAGCTGCTGCCAGAATGGTCTCAATATCCTGGAGCCTATCATCTTCCATAATGGTGTCCTCTGTGCCATCAAAATATCTAGGATTCATTCTAAAAAACCTAACAGATGCCCCAGAATCTACTCTTTCGTCTCGTTCCATGGACGTCTGTAACCCTTGGTTCAACAGGACATTATGTTCTTGTTGTTGAAGCTGAACAACCATCTATTGTTGGTGGGTAGCCGATATTCCCCAGATAATCTCTAGCAAGGCAGGGGTATCTAGTATTACCAGTAATACGAAAGGTACGGGAATATCTGGCGCCTACTGCTCTGCCGCATTTATCGTGGGATCAACTTGGATCCCTAGCTGGGGTTCTATAGGACATTGTTCTACTGGCAACTCTGTCTCTCTTATTGTTGTAATATCTGGAGGAGGAAAAACCCTAAAAAATAGCATAAGAAATATCAAGTACAGGATGAGGAGGAACAAGGACGCAACCAATCTAAAAAAATTTAACCTGAGTATTAAAGAGGACGAATTCAGAATTTCAAGAAAGATCATGTTTGATTGTCCTATGACCATGATACCTCACAAGTCTGTAGAACAGACCTGTATAGGCCACCACTAAAATCTTGTCATGCCCAATACCAGAATATGGAGATGAACACGACCAGCTATCCCATACAAGGTATTATATATCGTACGACGATAACGACTGTAACTAGATAAGGGGGTGCATGCTACAATCAGGTCACTTAGGGTCACACAAATGTCTCTGTCTCAATCAATCAAACAAGAAACATCAATCATAGAGCATATGTGATAAAGCAATAAGGCATTCCAAACACTTTCTCAAGGTGTTCTGGAGACCAGTTGTACAAAATAAGAAGCTGGTGGAATAAAAAAAGTACATGACAGTATTATAGCTACAATTTTATTTATATATAGACATAAAAAGAAACTAATGTCCAGACATGTCAGCTAACAGGTGTCGGTGGCTAAACCCCCAAAAGAGTAAAATATACAATAACGAACGGAAAATAAGGAAACCCACTCATTATCCTCGGCGGCTATGTTCCAAGTACACGCCATGAGTCGAGGGATAGTACGCTGGATCCTCGGGTGCTGGCTCAAAACTTGGCCATGCAAAACCAGTGGGGTTAGACCCCAAATAGCAAGTACCACAAAGGAAGCACAAAATAGAGAAACAAAAACCCAAGCAATAATTATATAATAACCTATATAGGTTATACGTCGTAACTTAGGTCCATGACATATCCTAATACAAGGCCCAATCCTACAACCAAATAAGGACAAGGGTTGGATCCATCACACTATGATAATCCATTTCCCTTGGCTACTAACAGAATAATACAATCATAACCAAGTCGAATTAATAATATCGGCCAATCACTTATATTGTTTACAAATTATGGAGTCTAAGGTTATCTCAAAATAATGCATAATAGGTATCGTCAGATCACGCCATTGTCGAACATGGAATAACCGAGCCAAATAAAATAATTATACAGGCACTTCATGATTTGTATCAGTTCTCCGTAGGGACACTATGCTAGATCACGGTATTAGCGGTTCCAATGTCCCTATAGTAAAACAGTTGCTCGACAATATTTATAATAGGTCAGATACTACACTCCACTAAGACAGATAATATATAATATTTGTTGTGTCCAACCCACAGCACAATTTGAATGGATCTCTGTGGGAAGGTTCGTTGGCATGATCTCGGGATACTATTTTCTCCCAATATTGCTACCAATTTTAGTTGTTTAATTAACCCTATATTATTTTGAATCTCAAGGCTTGGCCATATGAGAATTTTTTTTAATATGTCATAAAAAGCACGGGCATGCTCGATACGAATCCATAGAAGTTCAATCTGGATTCACCCGAGCGTGTATGCAATATTCAATAAATTAAATCCTTGCCACATTTTGGTACTTGACTCGCATATCATGCCCGTTCTGGAGGAAAATTATATTTACAGCATCACGTATTCAGTAATTTGGACGCATTCTCGATGCACAATCCAAATATAAATTACTTAATAAGTAACACAGTATTTCGTACCTCGGTGTACATTAGATCAAGAATAATATCAAGCAATAATTGTATCAGCACGGATATAGTATTCGAGTCCAATTACCAAGATCATAAGCATGAGTTCTAGCACACGGTCAGGTTACTGAGTCCATTCTCCTCAAGAATTATAACAGAAGCAATAATCATGATCAACCACATAGAGAATGATAAGAATCATTCTAAATAAAATAATGAACACATTATGAAAGTACTACGTGTACGCACGAGGTCGATAAGGATAACATGCGCATAAAATTATACGCATGAAGGTCGGGTGCTTGAACCAAACAAGTGCATGCTCAGGGTGCCGCATAGAGTCGGGGAGCATAGAATCAGGAGCGCATAGGGTCACATGAAGTCAAGGGCACATAGATGAGGCAATGTCTATTCTTCGGGACAAGTGCCGAAGTGTCAGGCAATAAATAAAGTGTTAGTGAAGTGATTGAAAATATGGATGTGACAAGCAATAAATTGTCAGAAGAAAAGGCAAAACAATCAAAAGAAGTGCCAGGGCAGGGCTGAGCCATGCGTCCATGAAAAGGGTGACGTATAGCTCGCAGCCGTATAGATGACTTCCATGCGCCTATAGGAGAGACAACACAAAAGTTATGACACTTAGCTTTTTCAAGCTCGAGTTTAAGAGCGCATGCGACCTTTAGATATGTGCCAACAAAATGGATGCATGCTAGATGCTCGGCGCATGGAGCTTCATCTTCTACACAACAAGTTTTGGCCATGGCAGAAACTCTAAACCTAAAGTTGGGTTTTCTTCATAGAAACTTTGTCTGGGTCCAAATTTGGCAAATTAAAGTTCTAAACCACTCAAAATCAAATGCTCTTCAAAATAGAACAAGTTTTCAAAAACAATAAGTTTTCGAAGATCAAAACCAAGAAAAAACTCAAGAACACTCACACTCATAAAAATCCAGATCTATACCATTCCATACACCAAATTCAAAAAATATCAATTTTTAAACATGCTTAAAATTACACAATAAATATAATAGACCAATAATATGGAAGTTTTCTTCATTTCTCATGCAATGTGTACTTGCCTATGGAGGGAGAGAAAATCTAAGAGAGAGAAAAAAAAGAAAGAATAAAGATGGAGAGAGAAAGAAGTTAGATTTTATATAGCTAGGGTTTGAGGTTTAGACCATGGGTTCAACTCATGACCAAACCAACCCAAACCATAAACTAAGAACCAAGGCAAACAAAAGAATGGGTCTAGTCTCATGCAACCAAATAAATAACATGCAAGCGAGAAATAATATGTTCCAAAATACGTATATTGGTGTAACCTCCCCTAATTTTTTAGGATTTTTTTATAATAATAGGAATAATAATGCGTATAACGACAGCATACCAATAAATGACAATAAAATAAATATAATAAAAATAGACTAATAATTGGTTTATAGAAATAATAGTAATTATAATTAATAAGGATGTTTTTATAAAATAAAATAAAAGAACAATATATATATATATATATATATATATATATATATATATATAACAATTAATCAAGCAAAATATAACAATATCACTTATACTACAACCAACAACAACAACACCCAACTTTTTCCCCCGCAGTTCACCAACGACCCGACCTTCCTCTATATTCGACCCAACCAAATATATATATATATATATATATGTGTGTGTGTGTGTGTGTGTGTGTGTGTGTGTACGTAAACAAACGAAAATCCTAACCCTAACCAACGAGCAGTCACCCCAGACCTTCCCCCTCACCACCGTCGTCGTCGTTCGACCGTCGAATGTCGGAGCACTACCACCGCTGTCGTTGACCGGTACACGCCTGCGTTAAAACTGTGACAAAAATAAACCCTAGGTACCCATCTTTCTCGCTAAATTTTTTCCTACATACGCAATCGAATTTCGATCCAGTTGTTTAGATTCAACCACAACATGAACACCTTCTAATATCTTAAAGTAGTTTTATTTGAACCACCCTATTTCTGATCTAAATTTATCCAAAATATTTCGAAAAATCACTATTATAAATATATGTTAATTGACAGTTTTCGGAACCACCATACTGTTTTGGAAAGCAATTTTCTTCCAATCGAACTCACTTAATTAATGTCCTTTTTCTGATAGCTAGTCTATATAACCAGGATCGCAACAACCTAATATTTATATACTTTGGATCATTAATTATGTGCTAAATTTAGATTTAAAATTACGAAAACAAGTTTTTCAAGAACTTAAAAACTTACGATACGGAGTACGTCTTAACAAATCAGACCATCACATAACATATCAATTATACCAAAAGTAGCGTATGGTATATCCTGACGTGCGGGCTTTCGCGAAAGTTGATTTGGACGTATATGCGCGTCGGAATAAACCCGTATCTGTAAAAAGCCCCATGTATCGATATTTTACAATTTTCCTATTAGTTGGTACATACTCGTCGGAATGCGATGAAACTTACGTCATTGGATTCTTTGTATCACACTAGTCATGAGACCCAAGTTTACGTAATTTAGAGAGTGTTGACTGAGTCGTCTATTCACGAGCCCCACAGTTGACTCGATGGGAAAAATTGTGATCGACTCACCAGAATCCAAAATTGGACATACAATTGAGTTTATATCATCATTTAGGAATGATTTGACCTATAATTTGTCCTATTTAGAGACTTTTATCCCTGATACGCATTTCAGTGCAAGGTGGGCCATATGGACACCGCTTTGACTTAAAATTACCAATTTTGCCCCTATATCCTAATTAGGCAAAAGGGTAGAGTTTTTGGACTATCTCGTTGATTCTGAAGACGTTGGTGATATTTATTTCAACATCTGGAGACGCTCGTTTGGAGCTTGCAGTTTTTGATCTATTGTGCTTGACGTTCGGACGCCTATATTACACAGATTGCTTGCCAAGCAAGTATACCTTGCCATTGTACTATTTATTTATATTCATTATTAGCATGAATATTTGATGTTGTTCATTTAGTTATTTTATTTTGCTATATAAAACTGCCCGTCCAAGAATAACTTGGGTGCAACGACGGTTGCATCGCATTTTGTCACTTATTTAATATTTTGCATGACAACCTAGTGTTACGAGACCACCCCATGATGTTGAGGCATTCTTATGTTTCACTGGCCATGACACATTTGTTATACGAGTGTGAGTCTCGTGTAGGATACGGACTTGCGTCTTAGGCTGGCCATCTGTACGTATGGAAAGTACGACGGATAGGAAATAACTGCTGATAGAAATGTATACTAGGAGACTTGGCATTATTAGAGGTACAACGTGGCAAGTTTATGACATAGATAGAGCAAGGGTGGGGAGAACAATAAGTAGGCATATGGGCTCATTTATACTTTTCTTTTTGTAACTCGTACGCTCCGTCGGAGATGCATGGTCAGATGACCCTCATATTATTTATAGGCGACCTCTGACGATCGAAAGACATTTTAGGCCACTGATTCTCCAAGAGAGTCATGCCAATCCCATTTTTAGCCAGATAGCCCATATGTTGGAAAGTTGTTCTCAAAAGTTAATTCATATAGACGGTTAGGCGACCCTTTGGATATTAATTTTAGTATATTATGGCATATAATTTATATATCTTGTTACGTCCCTCTGAGGACCAAGTCCACTTTTAGGTATAGACGAGCAGGATTATCCGCTGGAGTTTGGACCCGGGTCTAATGCATCATTCTCTGGTTAGGAGATCTTACCTTCTTACCTTCTGAGTACCACTGATTACTTTATTGCTGATGGATCCTTAGCTGTTGTTTATTTATTGACATTTATTTCATATTGGGTTTTGATCTCCTCTATCATTTTAGTTTTTGATATAGTTGATTGGTAATGAATTTGTCTCCACCCAACTATTATTCTTTTGATACTTCGTACTTGAGATATTTACCTATTTATTTTGATCTTCCTTTACTTGTGCTTGTGGATGAGATATAGATGCTTGTGACTTGTGTTGATAATATATGAACCACTTGTGAATTAATATTTATATTATATCTTATTTATGTGTTATGATTTTCCAACATATTAGAGTTTTTATATATATACGGCTGGCATGCTACGTATTCCTAGTCCTATGTATGTTGGGACTAGGGCGTGAGATGTTTTTGTGGTGGCCCATATAGGTCAAGAGTATATTCTCTCGGTTACGTTACTATACCGAGCGAGCCTGCAAATAGGATTAGAAAATAGGATCTCATCCATACTTGACTATAACTCACCTTTCTTCCAACCTGTCCTATTTAAATGCTTGCATCCTTCTTGATTCATGTACTATTCCTAATATTTCATCCATCTCTTACAGAGAGATGAATTTTCGTAGTAGATGTGTTGCCACCGGGGATGACATGTCTCTATGGTTCAACGGCCAATCACTAGGAGAGGCCTCAACAACTACTCGACTTCCAGGACCAAGTGGACAGACTAACAATCTGGTTCCACTAGCTCCTTCTACGGCACCTAATAGGGATTTTCTAGCTTCACCAGCACCGTCGGACGGCCAGGCACAATTGTTCCAATTCTTTCAGATGATGTTGCAGGAACAGAGACAATAGGTCGCCGCCCTGGCTGCCGAGCAGAGGCAACAAGCGGCAGAGAACAAACGGGAAGCCACCGAAATAAGACAGGAATCCCTGGCATCACTTGAGAGGTTGGCTGCACCAGCACCCATACCAGCTCAAGAACTAGTTCCAGTGCCACAAGCACGTATTGGATCAGAAAAGGATTTTTTGTAAATGGGTCACATGCCGTATAAAGGCAATAAGAGCCCAAAGGAGACCACAACCTGGATAACCAGCACCAAGAAGCTATTAGAGGTATCACAGCTACCTACGAATTTATGGATGCAGGCATGAGGACCCAACTAGAAGGAAATGCTCATTACTGGTGGGAATTAATGGAGCGTCAATTGGGTACATGTCAGACTTGGGAGCAGTTCTTGGAGTACTTTGAGAAGAAATACTTTTCGGCCACCGTGAAGGATGCATTTTACAATCAGTTCCTACATCTATTATAGGGGAACTAGACGGTCGATGAGTACGATGCAGAGTTTAATTAGCCGCCTCTGTAGATATGGTGTCGTTCTGATACCCAATAACTTAGAGAAAACTAAGAGATTTTATCACAGGCTGACTCAAGAGCTCCAGCACTATACCAGCACATAGTCCCAGATCTCTTATGCTGAGTTATTGATAGAGGCCAGGATCTAGGAGGCCATTAGCAAGGGGAAAGGGAATCAATAAAAAATTCAGCAAGGAACAACAAAGACGTAACAAGGAGGGCCCATCAGACGCACTTTGGAACATCAGCCGCCATAGCAACAGCAGAGAGTGGGACCGTACTAGATTTAGGAGAAGCCCCACTGCAGTTACTGCGGGAAGTACGGACATATTATGAGGGATTGTCGACTTCACTTAGGGTAGTGTATGATATATGGTTTTAGGCAGCATATGGCAAGAGACTGTCCGGTGTAGGAGGCCTTGGAGCTTCTACAGCCGACATTGAGGCCAACACTTCCAACACTGAAGCCAGCTCAACAAATTAAAGTTCTTCTTGGATAAGGTCTCTTTCCTTAGGCATGTCATCACTGGAGATGGTATTTCAGTAGATACAGAGAAAATCTCAGTAGTTGAGACATGGCTTGTTCCTAAGTCGGCATCAGAGGTAAGAAGTTTTCTTGGACTTGCGGGATATTACCATCGGTTCATAGAAAACTTCTCGAGGATAGTAGAGCCTATAACTCAGTTGATGTGCAAGGACTGAGAGTTCAAATAGACAGATGAGTATCAAGCTACTTTTGAGGAGTTGAAGAAGTGACTGACCGCATCACCAGTATTGACCATTCCATCTGGATCAGGAGACTACATGACCTACAGTGGCGCGTCAGGAAAAGGTTTGGGATGTATATTGATGCAGCATGGAATGGTGATTGTGTATGCATCTTTATAGTTGAAAGTACATGAGAAGAATTATTCAACTCATGACTTGGAGCTTGTAGCCGTTATTTTTGTCTTGAAGTTATGGAGACATTAATTATATGGGGAACGAGTAGAGATCTATACTGACCACAAGAATCTCCAATATGTCTTCACACAGAAGGAGATGAATATGAGACAACGCTGGTGGCTTGAGTTAATGAAGGACTTCGAGATAGAGCTTTATTTTCACCCAAGAAAGGCTAACGTAGTAGCAAATGCGTTAAACTGAAAGCCTGTGGCATTATTTGTGATGATGTAAAGGGAGTTACCAGTGGACATGCAAGAGCTTGGCATAGAGGTTGTATTACCTGGTTCAGACGGGATACTAGCCAACATGCAAGTGCAATCATCGCTAGTAGAGAGTATCATGGCAGCTTTACCTACGGATGCTAGATGCAGGAGGATGAGAGAGAGGACCAAGGCTGGAGAGCAGACGGGACTGCATATTCATGATGATGGGATATTACGATATGGTAATCACCTATATGTTCCCAATGGAGAGTTTTGGAGGAGCTGATGGCAGAGGCTCATAGGTCGATATATTATATTGATCCTGGAGGTACAAAGATGTACCGCGAATTGCGACAGCACTTATAGTGGCATGGGATAAAAATGGGAGATAGCTTTCTTTGTGGCAAAATGTCTAGTGTGCCAGCAGGTCAAGACTGGACATTAGAGGACAGCAGGACTACTGCAACCACTTTTGATTCCTGAGTGGAAGTGGGAGCACATAACTATGGACTTCATCATGGATTTTTTGAAGAGTCCAAGTAGGCGAGATATTGTTTCGGTGATCGTAGATTGACTCATTAATTCGCTCATTTCTTGCCTTTCGAGTTGGCCAGTCTACAGAAGCTTTGGTTCCCTTATACATGAGGGAGGTCGTGAGATTACACGATGTTCCGATCAGCATTGTGTCAGACAGGGACTCGCATTTTATATCTTACTTTTGGAGGAGCATACAGGAGAGTCATGGGACTCGTTTGAAGTTTAATATGTCTTATTATCCGCAGATAGATGGGCAGTCGGAGCGTACTATTCAGACATTAGAGGATATGTTGATAGCATGCATGCTGGACTTTGGGGGATCATGGGAGGACCACCTTACACCTTATGGAGTTTTTCTACAACAATAGCTATCAAGCAAGCATCCAAATGGCTCGGTTTGAAGCTTTGTACGGTAGAAAGTATAGGTCTCCCGCGTGTTGGAGTGACATGGGAGAACATCAGATCTTGGGGACAGAGTTGGTGGTCAGCACTATGGAGATGGTGAAGAGAATACAGGGGCACTTGCGAGCAGCGCAAGACAAACAGAAGCAGTAGGCAGGTCTTCATCGTCGTCCTTGGGAGTTCAAGGAAGGCAATCATGTATTTTTGAGGATATCACCCACTAGAGGCACTATTCGATTCGGGGGATGGGGCAATTTGAGTCCAAGGTATATTGGACCGTTTAATGTGTTGGAGTGAGTTGGAGAAGTTGCGTATCGACTGGCACTACCAAATTCTCTTGAGGGAGTGCATGATGCATTCCATGTGTCGTAACTCAGGCGATATATGGAAGATAGCAGTAATGTTCTCGATCACTCTGAGATCACCATTGGGCCGAGCTTGTCATAACAAGAGCAACCCGTGAATCGTCGGGAGAAGGTGTTGAGGAATCAGTCTATTCCTTTGGTCCGCGTGGCATGGAGACATCACTCGCCAGGAGATTCTACTTGGGGGCTCAAGGATGACATGTGCAAATATTTTTTGTATCTGTTCGAAGATCAAGGTATGATTTTACTTTATTCTTTTCTACCATTTAATATTCTCTTTTTCTATCATGCGTTAGCTTTAATTTTGAGAACAAATATTTTTATAAGTTGGGTAGAATGTAATCTTCCCTAATTTTCTAGAACTTTTTTATATAATAATAGGAATAATAATGCATACAATGACAACATACCAATAAATAATAATAAAATAAATAGAATAAATAATTGTTTTATAGAAATAATAATAATTATAATTAATAAGGATATTTTTATAAAATAAAGGGAAAGAAAAGAAAAGAAAAAAATTAATATATATATATATATATATATATATATATATATATATATATAACAATCAATAAAGTAAAACATAACAATACCACTTATACTACAACCAACAACAACAGCAGCCAACCTTTTCCCCCACGGTTCACCAACGACCCGACCTTCCTCTATATTCGACTCGACCCTGGTAACTCTTGGGGATATATATATATATATATATATATATATATATATATATATATATGTGTGTGTGTGTGTGTGTGTGTGTGTGTGTGTGTGTACGTAAACAAACGAAAATCCTAACCTTAATCAACGAACAGTCACCCCAGACCTTCCGCCTCACCACTGTCGTCGTCGCTCGACCGTCGAAAGCCGGAGCACTACTATCGCCGCCGCTGACCGGTACAGGCGTGTGTCAAAACTGCGACAGAAACGAACCCCAGGTACCCATCTTCTCCACTGAATTTCTTCCTACATACGTGACCGAATTTTGATCCAGTTGTTTAGATTCAACCACAATATGAGCACCTTCTAATGTCTTCAGGAAGGTTTATTCGAACCACCCTATTTCTGATGTAAATTTATCCGAACTTTCTAAAAATCTACTATTTTAGATATATTTGAATTGATAATTTTTGAAACCAACATGTTATTTTGGAAAGCGATTTTCTTTCAATCGAACTCATTTTATTATGATCTTTTTTCTGATGGCTAGTCTATATAACTAGGATCACAACGACCTAATATTTATATACTTTCGATCGTTATTTCTGTGCTAAATTTAGATTTAAAATCATAAAAAAGTGTTATTTAAGAACTTAGAAACTCTCGATATTGATTGCATCCTGACAAACTAGACCACCACGTCTCGTACCAATTACACCGAAAGCAGCGTATTATATATCCTGACAAGCGAACTTTTGTGAAAGTTGATTTGGACATGTGTGTAAGTCAAAATCAACCTGTATCCGTAAAAAGTTCTCCCGTATCGATATTTTACAATTTCTCTATTAGTTGGTACACGCTCGTCGGAATACGATAAAATTGAACCGTTGGATTCGTGGTATCACGCTGGTCCTGAGATCCAAGTCATGCGATTCCGAGATAGTTGATCGAGCTACCTATTCGTGAGCCTCACGGTTGACTTGACGGACGAAATTATGATCGGCTTACCGGGATCCAAAATTGGACATACCGTTGAGTTCGTATTATTGTTTAGGATTGGTTTGACCTATAATTTGTCCTATTTATAGACTTTTATCCCTGACACGCATTTTGGTGCAAGGTAGGCCCTATATGGATACTATTTTGACCCAAAATTACATTTTTTTGTCCATGTATCCTAATTGGGCGAAAAGGTAGAGTTTTCTGACTATCTCGTTGATTCCGGAGATGTTGATGATGTTTATTTTAGCATTCGAAGACGTTCGTTCGGAGCATGTAGTTTATGATCCCTTGTGCTTGACGTCAGGATGCCTATATTACACAGATTGCTTGCCAGGCAAGTATACCTTGCCATTGTGCTATTTATTTACATTCATTATTAGCATACATATTTATTGTTGTTCATTTAGTTATTTTATTTTTTATATAAAATTGTGCGTCCAAGAATAACTTGGGTGCAACGATGGTTGCATTGTCTTTTGTCACTTATTTAATATTTTATATGATGACCTAGTGTTATGAGACCACCCCATGATGTTGAGGCATTCTTATATTTCATTGGTCGTGATATATTTTTTACACGAGTGTGAGTCTCATGTCGGATATGGACTTGCATGATAGGCTGGCCACTTATACGTTTGGGACATGCGACGGATAAAAAATAACTGCTGATAGTAATGCATGCTAGGAGACTTGGTAGTTATTAGAGGTATCACCGTAGCAAGGATATGAAATGGATAGAGCATATGGTAGGGAGAACAACAAGTAGGCATATGAGCTCCTTTGCCCTTTCCCTTTTTATAACCCGTACGCTCCGCCGAAGATGCATGGTCAGATAACACTTATATTAGATTATTTACAGGAGGTCTCTGACGATCGAAAGACGTTACGCTTTTTAGGCCACTGATTCTCCGAGAGAGTCATGCCAATCCCATTTTTAGCCAGATAGCCTATATGGTGGAAAGTTGTTCTCAAAAGTGTATTTCACATAAACGGTTAGGTGACCCTTTGGATGTTATTTTCAGTATTTTATGGCATGAACATTTTGTATCTTGTGACATCCCTATGAGGACCTGGTCCACTTCCAGGTATAGAAGAGCTGGATTATCTGTAGGAGTGTGGACCCGGGCCTGACGCATCATTCTCTGTTGAGGAGATCTTACCTTCTGAGTACCAGTGATTACTTCATTGCTGATGGATCCTTAGCTGTTGTTTATTTATTGATATTTATTTTATATTAGGGTTTTGATCTCCTCTATCATTTTAGTTTTTGATATAGTTGATTGGTATTAGATTTGTCTCCACCCGACTATTATTCTTTTGATACTTCATACTTGAGACATTTAGCTATTTATTTTCATATTCCTTTACTTGTACTTGTGGATAAGATATAGATGCATGTGACTTGTATTGACAATATATGATATGAACCATTTGTGAATTAATATTCATATTACAGCGTACGTATATCTTATAATTTTCCAACATATTGGAGTTGTTATATACATACGGCTGGTATGCTACGTATTCCTAGTCCTACGTACTTTGGGACTGGGACGTGACAACTAAAAATGAGGAGTGACAACTATACTAGTTAGTATGGCGTAGATAACCTAGTATAGTCGTAGTATCAGCCTAGAAACCCAACGCTTAGGTAAATTTGGATTCTAACCTTAGAATTGACCTAGTATGGTACCAAAAGACCTAAAAATGACTTAAAAGCATAATCTAGAGTAAATTAAGCATGTTTATTATTCCATATCACCCTTTAACCTAAAATTTTATATTTAGGACTCTTGGACTCCAATTCAGGCATAATTTGATATTCATTGCTATGATATCAGTTTTGTAGTATTATACTTGATTCCTGACACGATGGTGGTATACGGGATATTTTATATGGATTCTAGTTAGGAGACGTCGTGATTCAGATCCATTGTATTAGTTGGAGGACAAAAAAGTATTAGTAGGTTATGTGATCATACCCCATATATACATGCATCATAGCTAACCTTACACATCATGTACGGTTAGCCTGACCTTATTACATGCATCATAGCTTGCTATATATGAGTGAGCCTGACCCTATTATATTACATGACTCATAGCTAATCATACATAGCCAAGACGGATTAAGATCATAAGCCGATCACAAAATAAACTAATATTTCAAACACTTAGCTAGTTACTATATTCATCAATTCTAGCTTATACTTGATGATACTGTCATTTATCTGTTTACTTACTATTCATTATTTACTTGTGATATGATATATGCCCTACGGTTCCTTATGATTCTGGTATTACTATTCCATCATGTGTCCTCATTACTTATTATTTTATAGTCTTTATCAATTTAAATGAAACTATTGTTAGTTTATGTGCTTCGCTCCAATCCTGACTAGATAAAAATTTTCAGTATTGACTTGGAGAGCTGGTGTCCTACATACTATAGACCCTAGGAGGGTGTAGTTGAGGATTATGTGCAGGAGCCTCAGGAGAAGCAAGTTCCCGTGGAGGATGGCATACCCCAGTCCCAAAATACATACGACTAGTAATACATAATATGCCAGCTACACATTCGACCAGACACTGGTCCGACTCGAATACGTATAAGTTATATTATAATAGTCACTATCTAGATAATCCAATAAATATAAATATCTATGCATCAATCCACAATGAACAGAATACAACAAGAATGAGCTACATGTGCTAAAGTCGGCCGCCTAGTAACACACAAGCTCGAATAGACTTGAAAAAGAAATATGAGTCTATACAAACTAGGATACGTCAGCAGATGAATCAATAATATTAATGAATAACATAACTCTGATAGAAATGATATAAGTACCTGGTACCAATGCCCACGTGGCAAAGAAACCCAAATCAGTAACTCCAGGCAGACTCCACAATGATCTATGATACAAAACTGGCAAGGGATCAGGTCCTCAAAGGGACGTAAGAAGGTACAAGAAACAACATGCCAAAGTAAAATAGTTTAATACCACATACTCAAGGATAAACTACTGTAACCATCTAAGTGATATGCACATGAGAACATCACTCATACTCAAGCTGAAACCACTACAGGCTCTGTGTCGGGAGCCCATAGCAGCAAGTAATATCTTGTAAGGCCAGTAAATATGCCAAAGATCTAGGACAGAGTCTAAGGCACCTCCAGTAAAATAGTATATATATATATACATAATCATCCTGTAGTATGGTGTGTCTCTTCCTACCCAATGTAACCTCATGTCTCATGTCCACGATATCTCATATCCATAACACGCAAGATCAGGACCTCTAGCTAGTACAACGAGTTATAATGATATATGTATATAATATATAAGTCTCATATCACGAGTCCTATAATCCTATATAGAATCACCATGAATACCTCAAAAAAGATTATGTCACATGAAATAATGTCAAGTGTCCTACGGTCTGACGTGCAAGGATATAAGCACGTGAAATAGGATTGTGGTATTAACTCTCTATATGACGTTACTCGACTCTGTGTACGATATCGATACCCGAATCTTGTTTGGATACTAAGAAAAGTCTCACGGCCCTAGGTTAAACACACACATCAACCATATAAAATAACTATAATAACTAAATAAGATAATTAAGGCAAGAAACTGTGATACTTCATGGTAAGGTACACTTGGCAGTAGTTTGTGGCTGCAATAATGTATGTCCGACGTCCTCTGCTGGAAGAGTAGCAGATCTAAGATGCCCTGTTAAATATATTCTAATCAATAACCATACACTCTAACTATAATAGGACAACACAAAAGATCGTTGCATAACCTCAACTTTCAGTTGACGTTCTTGTCCAATAATCCAATAGTTGTGTAGCATTAAACAACGTGCCAAGATACACATATCATGCCACTCTCAAAATACGTTATGAGGGTGTCTTACATCGACATACCATACATAATTATAGGAACTTACATGTGTTTGGCTACACGTAGTCCGATATGTATGTAGTAACGTAGCGATGTTGTAAAACTTGCACCATTGATATACTATTCATCTAACATGCATGAAACCTCTTAATCATATCACTACCAGAATAAGTCAAATTAGCGACATCTAAAAACGTCGCTAAATAACCAAAAAAATGTCGCTAAATTAGTTTAGCGACGTAATTAGCAACGTTATAAAGTTGTCGAAAAAAATCAAGTCGCCAAAAAAAAATCGTCGCTAAATGTCGCTATACCGACATTTTTTAGCGACTTTAATGTGTCGCAAATTTTTGCGACGTTTAGCGACGCCGCGTCACTACTTAGCGACGTTCTGTAAAGTCGCTAAACGTCGTTAATTAGCGACTTATATAGCGATGTTACACCGACGTCTTTAATGACCTGGCAATACTGCCGTGTCAGCAGTTGGCGACGTCATTAGCGACGTCATTAGCGACGTCTATAGCGACATTACACCGACGTCTTTAATGACCTGGCTATACTGCCATGTCAGCATTTGGCGACGTATAGCGACGTCATTAGCGACGTATTTAGCGACGTGTTACAGCATCGCTAATTAGCGACGTGTTACAGCATCGCTAATTAGCGACGTATTTAGCGACTTAAGTTAACGTCGCTAAACGTCGCTAAATGTCGCTAAAACCGTCGCTAATTTTAAAAAAATTAAAAAAAAAATATTATCCAGATTGGTGATTCCCTGCAGTTCTAGTCCTCCTCCTCCTCCATCTCCTCTTCTTGACACCATAAGAACCACCCTTCTTTGACTCCTCCTCCATCTCCGCTATATAATCCAATTAAATTAAAGACCACAAGAAGCATTGTTGAAGTATCAATCCAATTAAATTAACTAAAAAATTAAATACCACAAGAAGCATCATACATCATGCCTATTATTGAAGTATCAATAATTCAAATTATACAATCGCATCATAAATAATAATAAAAATAACTATACTACTTCGGATCTGCAGGAGGCTGACCACCGGCGCGCTTGAAGGATAAGAACTCCTCATACTCGTCCCGTGGAATCGATACCGATGTCAATGGATAAGGCAGTGACGTCGGTGGAGGCCGTGCCCGCTCCAAGTCTGCGAGTTGCTGGTTGTAAGAATCCAGGGTAGATAACAGCCTCATACTGCTATCACCCATTGAATCCTGCATCCTCGTCAGCTTATCGCCCATCGATAGCTGTGACGCCTGCAGCTCCATGATGTTGCGGTCATTGGAGGCTCTAATATCATTTGTTAGGTCCCGTAGCTCCGTCATGCTGCGGTCGAGCATATCCAATCGTGCGATGAGCATCGGATCGTCCGCCTGCGGCTGGGACCGGGGCTGCTCCTCCATACTTCGCAGCAAGTCGTCACGGAGAGACGCAATCTGACGGTTAACGGCCTCCTGGACGGCCTCCTGGACTCGGGCCGACGACTGCGAGGGCTGCGACTGCGAGGGGTGTGTGGAATACGCAGCTGTCTGGGAGGCCCTAGATGACTGCGTCGCAACCAGGGAGCCATAGGAGCCCGTACCGTAGTACGTACCCCTCTGGAGACCACCAGCTGCGGTCACCCACAGGTCGTCCGCCGACGGAGATGGAGAGGGCTGCGACGAAGTACCAGCCTCTCCAGGTGTAGGTGCACTAGCAGTCGCCGGCTCACGCAGCCTAAGATACTCGGCCTAGAAAAGGTTTGGAAACTCGATAATTGCCTAAGTTATATTAAAATAAACATAAAGAAAGTAATACTTACGTAGGTCTGTGAGGCCCTCTCATCAATGAGATTTCCGTCCTTGCGATGGGTGGCCAAGAAGACGGTCACCATGTTTGCATCCTCACCCCTCTATACCTGTTAAAAATATATTATTTATTACTAAACTTAAATATTTTTTCCAAGTACCATTTTATGGTACTTGTATTAAAATAATATATTTTAAAAGAAAAAACATACCAAACGACGGAAATGTTCCGTCATCGGAATCGAGCCACCACACCACTTGGCAGCATTCTGCCTAGCCGCCTTGGCCTTCTTAGACCTTTCCTTGTAGCTCGGATCGTCGAATCTAGCCCTCATCGCAGTCCACTGCTCAGGCGTGATCCAACCTTGGATCGGTTTTCTAGCACGATCACGAGCCTTCTGGTCATCCAGAGCATCTCGGATAAGCTTGGCGGCAATGGTAGGAAAGAGTCGCTCGATCAACTCGACCCGGTGCGGAGGATAAAAATACGTTTGCTACAATAAATAATTCATTAAGTTAGCTGCACGAATAAGTTATATAATATGCATAAATTAGAGGATTTATTTAATATACTTTACCTGGAAGTGCGCAAACCAGAACGTCTTCCTCTCTTTCGGAGCCTCAGAGTAGTTGATCCAAGGGCCACCGTAGTTGTTCCTCAGAAATTAGCCCAGGCGTCTCTGAACCGACGATGGACGATATCTATACAGAGATAATAATTTAGATTACTGAGCCGGTCAATATACGATGAATAAAGAGAAACACAAATATATACTAAACCATCTAATTGACTTACTTTGTACCGTCGGCCCAAATCTCTGTCCTCGTCTCCTCCGGAGGTGCACATGGAGGATCTTGCTGATGCTGGGACAACGTGGGCAAGACCTCCTCGACATGCTCATCTGTCCCCATGGTTCCGTCAGCAGGAGGAACGCTGGACGAGGGTGTACTATCACGCCAGGAACTACTCGTCCTAACAGTCGGAGATGTGACTGATTGATATACTGGAGTACTGGGCGATGATGATCCAGAACCAACAGTAGGCAGTACCGGAGTGGCACTCGGTCTACCTTGGGACCTGCCGAATCCTCCGCGTCGTCCTGTCATATCTGATAACAACATATGATGAATATAGATAAACACAAATATATACTACATTCTACAGTCGAAATGTGATACATATCTCAAAGCATTATACAGTCAAAATATAATACATATATTCGTTAATGGGTACATCTACTTTGTCAATTTTCCAACATTGATCTATATTCTACAGTCATAATATAGTTACATTCTACATGCAATATTTTTTAATTTCAATCATCTTCAGAAAATTCATCTTGTTCGCCTTCGTCGTCCTGCTCTTCCTCTTCCTCGTCTTCACTTTCATCTACTTCGTCGTCCTCTTCGGATATTTCTACATCTTCTACATTATTACTCGTGTAATGAGTAACTTCCGTTGAGTCCACATCTATAATATTTGTTACAAGAGGTAGATCGTCCTCTTGATAAGCTATTTCGTCAATGTCAAAGGTATTTCTAGCTTTAGTCTTGCATACTGCCCACCAATCCGACCTCGCTGTCCCCCGTCTAGGATAAGTTATGAAGTACACGAGCTGAGCCTGACTTGATAGTACAAATGGTTCGTAGTCTTGATATCTACGCTTGTAGTTTATATCCACAAGGCCATGCTTGTCAATTTTCCAACCTTGATCTTGAATCGGATCGAACCATTCACACCTGAATAGCACGATATTAGCAGGTTCTGTGCCAAAATTATATGTCAACTCCACAATCTCTCGTAAGATGCCAAAAAAATCATTGCCCGGATTGACGTCTTTGTAGTTTGAAGATTTGATACACAAACCACTGTTTTTCGTGGAATCAAGATCCAGAAAGCTGTCTCTGATAGGAGCATTTGTTGACTTGAACCTGAACCCATTCACACAGAAACTTGGCCATATTTTTACGGCAGTAATTGGTCCCTTGGCTAGAGTCCTAATAGATTTATTCTCGGGTGATATTAGACGATCGACCTAAATACCAAAGTAGCGATAGTAAGTTATTTGTTTTGCAAGTGCAGAAATAAAAAGTAATTACCAAGTATCTTACATATGCGCTCAACCAAGAAGGAAAATGGCATCTCATATCTTGTTCTACTTCTTCGTCTGTTATGTAGGGTCTAACCGACCTCAACTCATCATTATATGTGCTGAAAAACAATGAAGCAACTGCTGATTAGTAGCATAATAGTATCTTATACTATTACATTGAGATGATGTAAACGTGGACGTATTAATTACTTACCCCTCTAGCTTTTCCACTTCATCCTCGTCGCAATTGAGTAATATATACAATTGAGCAGCCCTTAGCTCATCGTCATTCAAATATCTCTTCTTCATTTTTCCCGAAGGCTTTTCGGATGCATTGAATACTTTGAGTATTGCATCATTAGATTCCTAATATACATCGTCGTTTCTGGGAGCTTTCGTCCTATTAGTAGCAACATGCGGGTTAAAATACGTCGAGCAAAAGTTTATAATCTCCTCGAGAACATAAGCTTCACAAATATATCCTTCAATCCGTGCCTTATTTTTCACCTTTCTCTTTAGGTGATTCAGATGACGCTCGAAGGGGTACATCCACCGATAACCGACAGGACCACCAACACGTGCCTCATAGGAAAGATGAATTGGCAAATGCTCCATAGAGTCGAAGAATCCTGGAGGAAACACCTTCTCGAGCTAACATAGTGTTACCGCAATGTCTCTCTCTTGCTTTTCTAGACGATCGACGAGCAACTTAGTACAACAAAGATCTCTGAAGAATATGCTCAGCTCTGTCAATGGGTCCCAAACGACCTGCGGTAAGAATTCCCGAAATACAATCGGAATTAACCTCTCCATGAATACGTGACAATCGTGGCTCTTCATACCTACTAGTTTGTTCTCCTTGAGGTCGACGCATCTTCTCAAGTTCGACACGTACCCGTCTGGAAACTTTAGACCCTGAATCCACCTACAAAGTCTACCTTTATCCTCTTTATCCAGTGAGAAAACTGACTTTGGTTGCTTTAACTTTCCATTCCCCTCCTCTATCAAATGCAATGCAGGACGTCTACATATGTCTTCTAAGTCCAACCTGGCCTTCGGATTATCTTTCGTCTTCCCCTTTACATCCATTACAGTATTAATTATGTTATCAAACACATTCTTCTCGATATGCATGACATCAAGGTTATGTCTGATCAGATTGGTGCTCCAATATGGCAGATCCCAGAATATACTCCTCTTCGTCCAGTTATGGGTGCGACCAAATCCGTCACACTTGTATCCCTTAGCAGGCTCTTCGATAGCACTTGGTAAATCTTTTACCTCTTCCCATATCGTGCATCCGGGCCACCTTGGTGGTGGATTGGCCTTCTCCACAACTCCCACACAAAAAACATTCCGATTCCTCCGGTACGGATGATCCTTCGGCAAAAATTGTCGATGACAATTGAAGAAGCACGGTTTGCCTCCGTGTTTCAAATGGAAAGCCTGAGAACGGTCCATGCAATACGGACATGAGAGACGACCATGGGTGCTCCATCCCGATAATATTCCATAGGCCAAAAAGTCGTTGATGGTCCACATAAGTGCTGCCCTCATCTGAAAATTATGCTTCCTAGAAACATCGTACGTGTTGGCACCTACTTCCCACAACTGATTCAACTCATCTATCAAAGGCTGTAAATACACATCGATGTTCCTCTTCGGATTGTTCGGACCCGGGATAATAACGGTTAGGAACATATACGGAGTCTTCATGCACATCCAAGGCGGTAGATTGTACGGAGTGACGATCACAGGCCAATACGAATACTGGGAGCCCGAAAGTCCGAATGGGGTAAAACCGTCAGAGCAGAGCCCCAATCTGACATTACACGCTTCCTCGGCAAAATGTGGATACTCTCGATCAAAGTGCTTCCATGCTTCTCCATCGGATGGATGATCTAATACTCCTTCGATCTGTTTTCGCCTGTGCCAACTCATATTTTCTGCAGTCTCCTTAACCATAAACAACCGCTGCAACCGCGGCGTCAAAGGCAAGTAGTGCATCGAATCGGTAGGCTTCCTTGCTCCGACAGACTTTTCTCTAACAGTGGCCTTGTAGCGATCAGCACCATAGAATATGCACGCATCTTCATCCTTGTCGTCTTTGTAGTACAACATGCACCCGTTGCGACATGCATCGATTTTCTCGTATCCCATCCAAAGCGATCTCACCATCCTCTTAGATCGATAGAAGTCTTTAGGCAACTTTGCACCCTCGGGCAAGATCTCTATAATCAAATCGAGCAGTCAATTATAGCATTCTTGCGACATGTTAAAATCGGACTTGATGCTCAATAATCTTGTAACCACCTCCAACGGTGAATGATCCTCACAACCAGGATATAGTGGAGTCCTTGCATTCTCAAGCAACTCCATAAACTTTGTAGCATCGGCATTCGGTGCCTCCTCAGCTGCATCATAATTGTCCGGATTAAAACTAGGTCCCGCCGCATCATAATTGTCAGGATTGAAACTAGGCCCCGCCGCATCATAAACCATGTTCACCAACCCGTCGTCGTAAGCATCGTGGTCTTGGACATCCATATACGGCTCCACATAGGGCTCCGACTCCGATGCTAGAGATACAAGTTCTCCGTGCGTGGTCCACTGATAGTAATTCGGCGTAAAGCCCTTCGAGTATAAATGATATGTAACTTCCACTTCTGGATGATATTTCCTGTTGCGACATCTCACACACGGACACTTAATTTTGGTACCGTCCATGTACTGAGGTAACGCCTTGGCGAACTACAGGAACTGCTGTATACCCTCAATGAATTCATCCCGCACACCGCACATGTCATCAGGATGACGGTTGTACATTCACGAACGATGACGCAGATAGTAATTCATATCCATTTCTAGAAACTTCTGCAAAATTGACAGTGTGTATCATATAAATTATTACATACAATAGTTTATCACCTAACTTCCTAACTTAATCGTACTAGCAAAATTGTCAGTGTGTGTGTGTGTGCTATGTCTGTGTCAGTGTCCGTTATGGGAAATGTAGTATATATATATATATATATATATATATATATATATATATATGTAACTTTACCCAAATAATATCTTAATACCACTTTACTACTAGCTTAACACACACCCAAGTACTGGAGATACCTACTTGGTTACACCCTTAGTATCCTAAGCTCATAAACTAAGTTTCTTGAGATACTTGATTAACAAATACCCATACCTCAACCAATATCTTGTATCATAACTTTACATTAGCTTATATTCTAATATCTATACTACCCACTTAACTTGACACTATCCCTCACTGACACACTTCTCCAACTCACACACTTGCATAATACTACCTAAAGCTAATCACTGCCTACTTCTTCTAGTGCACTGTACACAGTTGCATACATCCCTTAGCTGAACACATCACTAATCCTAACATCTGCAACTTGCAGTAGGTTCCAGGGAGCTACTGCTCAGTCGGCCCTAACCCTAACCCTAACCCTAACCCTAACCCCATGTCAAAAAACCTAACCCTACGTCCTGAACAGTGTCTGTGTCAGTGTGTATGTGTGTGCCGTGTCTGTGTCTGTGTCAGTATCTGTGTGTGTGTCGTGTTTGTGTCAATGTCACATGTGTCCTATGAGAGAGAGAGAAAGAGAGAGAGAGAGAGAGAGAGAGTGGGGTTTACCGGAGTAGTCGCGGTGGAGAGCCGGTCGACGGAGCGGGCGGGGGGGAATTTTTTTTCGAATTGAAATTTCAACAGATGGGGAAAAATGAAACCGAGCCCTAATTAACCAAATTTTAGCGACGTTTAGCGACGTCCAATAAAAATGTCGCTAAATTATATTTTAGCGACGTCAAGGACGTCGCTAAACACGTTGCTAAATATTTTTAATATAAAGGTCGCTATATACGTCGCTAAACGTCACTAAATTAGACATATTAGCGACGTTTAGTGACCTTAATTGAACTTATAGCGACTTATCTTTTAAAATCTTAATAAAAGTCGCTAAACGTCGCTAAATGTCGCCATTTAGCGACGTCTAGCGACATTTTTATAAGGAGTCGCTAATTTATAATTATTAGCGACGTTTATTTTGACGCCGCTAAAATACGTCGCTAATCCCGCTTTTTCTAGTAGTGTATATTTTAACATTATTTATTACTGAATTAATCATAAATAATATTCTAAAATTATTTCTAAATAATTAAAAATAACCAAACATCGGCATTGCATGTATCCGTGTCATGTTCATTAGTTCTGAAATTAATAATCATAAATTTCTGGAATTTATTTACTTCAGCAAAATATAACAACTATCAAAGAACTATAACTAATCTTGATGTGACGTATCTAGTTCAGGGTAGTTTTTATACGTTAAAATATAGATCTAATGCATGAAACTAATTCTAAACATCATCTATCATTAATATAAATTTACACAAGATTTTATTCATGAAAAAAATAGGGAAAGAAACAAAGTTGAAAAACTTACGCGATTGCGATTACGGCGGGGATCTTTTTCGCGACTACGGCCAAACGGAGTACCAAACGAACTCCAAACCTCACAAAACTTAACGAGGATCTTGGGGACTTCATAGAGAGGAAGAGAAAAAGAAGTAGAAGAGGGAGAGAATGTGATAAAGGATTTTTTTTTCGTGAGAGAGAGAAAAGGGGGGACGAACCTAATAATTCAGTTTGTGTTGGAGAGTTGATAAATATATGTAGTTTAAATAGGTGAGTGGTTAAGATTTGATTTAATATTTAAAAATATGTGGGTAGAATTTTTTGGAGTCTTAATATGGTAAGGGGCTAAAATTTAAATTAGGAGATTGTCACAAAAATATTCACTTAGGATTTGGTTTGACCCAAAGATAGAAATATGCAACAAACTAGGGGTTTCCTAATTTAGAAATTTGGGATTTAAATATTTAACTGATTTGTTCAAATTTTGTGGATATATTTTATATGTGGGATGTGTTGTGGAATAGGAAAAAGGTGTGGGGGTTATTTGTTAGGATTGTGATTTGGTTGTTGGATCTTCAGTAGTTAGTTAGTTAGGCCAACTATGATGACACCTATGGCACTTTCTATAAATAAAAATTATATAAATAAAAATAAATTAATTTATATATATATATATATATATATATATATATATATATATATATATATATATTTGGGTGTACTACATGCCTACATGTGTTTGGGTTTGGTTTAGGTCAAGTTCTAGTCAAAAGGAAGCAGTTTTACGGTAACCGTGGTTCTAGATATTTGTCATTATTTTTGGAGCATGGAACAGATCAAACAAATACAACATCCATATCCCAAATATATTAGGTATAATCAAGATTAGTAATATAAGTTTTTTGGAAGGAAAAATGTTATGCATAGCTCTAAAAATCCAAGCCATGGCAAAGTGTCAAATATAAAAAATAATTTTTTAAATTAATACTTTAAATTATAAAATTAAATAAAATAAATTGAAAAGTACCAAATTACTCAAATTCCAAAATGAGGGGGCTTATAATCTACCCACCTTAAAAGAATTGCATCCTCGCAATTTAAGATTTTCAATAATATACTTTTTTTCCAATGGGGTCAAATCATTTATTATGATTTTGTAAATTCCTTAATATTAACTTCATTTTTCATACTTAAAATAAAAATTTTAAGTCCTCAAAATTTAACCCCTTCAAGAATTAAACTTCTAAAATTTAAATTAAATTAAATTCTTACTTTTAAAACTATCATTCTTCTACTCGATCAAATTTATTTATCTCTTCAACAATTAATCCATAAGATTCCAAGTCCACAACATTTTAAAAACTTGAGTTTAATTCCCATCTTCAAAATAATTTTTCTAAATATATTTTACATCGATATCTTGTAGTCCAAGGACTATAACGTAAATCTTCATAAATTCCTCAAAATTATAGATTAATAACCCAATAATCAAAATTTTAAATCCAATCCTCAAAATTCTATCTTCCAAATTTAAATTCCAAATATTTACTCTTCTAGAGTTATACCCTTCAAATCCAAAGAAAATTTAAATCCAGAATAGCATGATCTTTCCAAAAATTAATATTTCACTATTACCACATAATAAATTTTAAATTTTATCCTTAAAGTTGTCAAACTTTAAAATTTTAAATTTAATTCTTAAGATAATCTTCTCCTCAATCCCTCCAATTATTGAATTATTTTTTTCTTTTGAATCCATAATACCCTTACTTAATCAATTTACCCTCTATCATTAAACCTAGCAATCAAAAATTTAGCAAATAAAAATTGGTATATGGCATATATAATCCTAGTCAATCTCTTAATATCAAATCAAATCCTCAAAATTTATGATTTTTAATACATCTTTATCTCCTCAAAATCATAAAATTTATTTAATTCTATCTATTCTTAAATTTTGAATCCAATTACAGACTTTAAAATATTCTCATTTAAAATTTGAATTCAAAATTTTGTTCTATCAAACTTACTCCTCTATTTTTTTACAATTACTAAGACATTAATAATTAACTTTACAAAATTATAAAATTTGAATTCACCAACTATCATGTCTCAAAATCCTCTAATTTAAAGTCTAAGTTCAGTCTTATCATGATCTCCTCATCCTTCTTCAAAATTTTAAATTTTAATTAACACAATAATCAATTCTCTTTATTTGCAACTAACAAAAATCTTTCGAGGGCTACTAGCCATTTTCAATCCAACCAATCTATCTTTCATTTAACCTTAAAATCTAAAAATTTGAATTCAATCTTCAAAATATTTAAAAATTTAAGTTCACATCTAGTTAAATTTTACTAATATTGATAAATTAATTATCCTCAACAAGTTCAACATTAACATAGTCCGATTTTTATTAAAAACAAATTTCAAATCATATAGAAGTTTAAGCCTTAAAGCACCAGAATTTGAAAATTCTCATCTTCATCAATTGTATAACCTCTAAACCAAATTTGCTAGTCGAGAAGCCTACCCACCTTAGATCAAACAATCTCATCAAAACACATATTATACCCTCACATAAAATGACTCATATTCATCCAAAAGGTTTATCTAATAGTAACCCATCACGTCTACTCAATGGATATTGATAGAGTCTTTCTTATTTTAGGTTCCTACTGCTAATGTTAATTCTCATGTCTTTAATCTATTCTAACTCTAATATCTAGAAATCATCTACCATAATCTTTCCTACTGAAGTACCCCTATTCTTACGAATATTCTACAAATATGCCTTCTTCGTCTTAACGAGAATCTTCTGAAAAAATTATCGCGCACGAGTGGTCATCTCTCCGAGATAGAAAAAGATGAGAGTCAATTTATAAGAGTTCAAAGGAAGTATGAATGAATATAATTTTGAGGTTCAAGGACAAAATTAGAATTCAAATAAAGTTCTAATAGCAATTGTGGATTGAGCTCCTAACAAACATATCATAATACAGGCTCCCTCGGTACAGTAAAGTAACAAAAATAATTTAATCAGGACCTGCATGTGCCACCACAAAAAATATGTCACGTCCAGTCCCAAAATATGTAGGACTAGGAATACGTAACATGCCAGCTACACATTCGACCAGACACTGGTCTGACTCGAATACGTATAAGCTGTATTATAATTGTCACTATTTAGATAATCCTGTAAATATAAATATATGTCTCAATCCACAATAAACAGCAACAAGAATGAGCTACATGTGCTAAAGTTTGTCGTCCAGTAACACACAAGCTCGAATAGACTCGAGAAAGAAATATGAGTCTATAAAAACTAGGATACATCAGCAGGTGAATCAATAATATAAATGAATAGCTGTCACGCCCCAGGCCCAAAATACGTTGGACTAGGAACACGTAAGCATGCCAGTCGTATGTATATGGCACTCCAATATATAAAAACCATAAAACATGTACGCTGTAATGTGAATAACAATTCACAAGTGGTATATATATATCACAAGTCACAGGACATAACTAAATCTCATCCACAGAATTAAATAGAAATAAATAACTAATCCACTATTTAACTGAATCTTAATATAAAGTATCAAAGAATGATAGTCGGGTGGAAATAAATCCACTGCCAAAATAGAATAAAAAATAAACAGAATAAGTACATCTAATAAACAATAAGGCTCGAAGAGAAGACCTCCTCAAAGATAAGTAGCAAGTCCGGATCTGCGCTCCTGCTAAGTCATAAACATCTATACCTGGAAAGGGACCAGGTCTTCAGAGGGACATAACAAGATACATAGAAGCATGCCAATAAAGTACTGAAATAAACATCTAATGGGTCGCCTAACCGTCTATGTGAATCCAGTTTGAGAACAACTTTCCAACACATGGGCTATGTGGCCAAAATGGGATTGGCATAATTCTCTTAGAGATTCAGGGACCTAAAAAGCATGTCGTCTTTTGAACGGCAGAGGCCGCCAGGTAATATAGTGGTTATCACGACCGCGCATCTCCGGCGGAGCGTGCGGGTTACATAAAAAGAAAAGTGCAAAGGAGCCCAAATGCCTTACTTGTTGTTCTCCTTACCGCATGCTCTAAGCATGTCACATCCATGATACGATAATACCTCTAATAACTGCCAGGTCTTCTAGCATGCAAAGTTTCTATCAACAGTTATTCTCTATCACACGTCCCATACGTACAGGAGGCCAATATGTCACATAAGTCCATGATCTATATGAGATTCATAACTCGTATAAGAAATATGTCACGGCCAATGAAACCTAATGATGCCTCATGATAATAGGGTGGTCTCATAACTAGGTCACATGCATATACATAATAAAAATAAAATACGACAACACTTTGTTGCACCCAAGTTTTCTTGGACGTGCAGTTTATATAGCAGTTAAAATATATGAACTAAATGATCGAAATAAAGATACATGCAACATATAGAATATGAATAACAGTACAATGACACGGTATACTTGCCTGGCAAGAAATCTGCGTAGTACCAATAACCTGCTCCTGAAGTCGCACAGAACAATCTAATATCCTATATACATATAATATAATACAATACAATATCAGCCATTACGCTAGCACATACACAACCATAATTATACTAAACTCAGCGGGTACGCTAGGGGTGACACTAATCAACTAACAGGGTCAAATGTGTGTCTAATTATGCGGGTGTCACATCTTTAAATGCTACGCACAATCAGGCAGTCAACTCACTAACACATCTAGGCCAGTACGTCAGTGTACACAAGGCAGACAATTCTCCAATATTTAGGTCACAAAGTCTTAAGAAAATATGCGGGCAAAATCTACGGTGTCCTAGGGTCGTACAGTTTAAATATACACATATATAGTCATAATTATTATCATTATTTAATTACATATATATATTCATATAATTATATATAATAATAAGATTATATTACTCATACGCGTACGTATACGCATACGAGTTTGGGTTCTCCGACACGGTCTGGACTCATAACCACCAACTAAACTGAACCAATGTGCTAACCTAGATATTATTTACATAAACACACATACACAATATGAAAGGAGAGGGACGGGTTCGAACCTCGGGGTTAGCGTGCACGGGCATGAGGATCGAGGATCGAGGGTGACTGCTGCAGGTTGTCTTTGGTGAGAGTGACTGGCCCACGATAACGATGATAATGTCGATGATGGTGATGATAACGAGGGTAATGATGATAATGGTGATGATTATGTTGATGATAAAGGGGATGATGGTGATTTGGGTAATGATGATGGTTATGTTGATGATGAAGATGATAATAGTGATGATGATTATAATAGAGATGATTAGATGATGATAAAAAGGTTAATGGTGATGATTAGATGATGATGAAGATGTTATTGTAGGCTAGGAGAGAAGGCTGCCCGGCCAGGGGAGACTCAAGAGGCCGTGGAGGTGTCCCAGGCGAGGGTGGACAGGCCGGAGGGAAGTGGTGGAGGAGATCGGGGAAGGAGATGAGTAGGAGAAGTTGAGCAGGGAGAGGTGGTGGTGGTGTAGCCGTGGTTCAGGCGGGTCTGCATGGGAGATGGTGGCTCGTGGTGGTGATGGAGTCGTCGAGGAAGAAGGTGGGGATGATGGTGGTGAGGGTGGCGATGGTGAACGGCTCTGGGAGGCAGAGGAGGAGTTCAGGAAGAGGTGGAGGTGCTCGGAAGGAAGAAGAAGAGGGTGGTTATGTTGAGTCAGTGGTGGTGGTGCAGATGATGGCGGTGGCTGCAGTGGTTCAGGCGGAGGAGAGGACTGCAGTGAGGTCGATGAGGACGAACGGGGGTCGGGGACGGTGCTGCTCTGTCGAGGAGAAGGAGGAAAGCTCATAGATGGCAGGGGACGGGGTGGTCGAGTCGACTGTACTCAGTCGAGGAGTGCCGCTGAAGAGAGGAGAACAGTGGCAGTCGGGTTATCCGTAGTGGAGGAGATCGTGGGTGTTCAGGCGACGGAGAAGGTGATGGTGGTAATAGTAGTGGTGTGCAGAGGCAGGGGAGTCGGCTCTGGCGAGTGGTCGACGAGGTACAGCGGTCGGAGGGGGAGGACAGGGAGAAGAGGAGGAAGAAGATGGAGAGGAGATTAATGGTGATGGTGCAGGAGGTCGGGGAGGAGGCTGCTGTGTCCCGGTGGAGGAGGCCAGCAGGGTCAGGTTGTGGAGGTCCGGCGGAGTTCAGGCGACCGGGCTCCGGCGTGCGTGAGGAAGGAGGAAGAAGGTGAACAAGAAGAGGGAAGGGGTCGGCTGGCTTAGGTTTGGGTTTTTAGGAAAATAAAGAAAAAAAGGAAAAGAGGTATATATATACATGTAGAATTTGGGTTGGGTGTTGACCTAGAAAATTTGGGCTTGGTCAACACCTCCTTGGAGTGGGCCTTGGCTTCATATGGGGATGTTTGGAGGGCTAGAATTTGCATTATTTGAAATGCATGGCTTGGATTAAATGAGGGGGTGATGATGTGTGTTGCACATTCCAAAAATCATGGAAAAAATTCCTATGAACAAAAAATGAGTTTCTTCATGCATTGTGTCCAATGGTGTGGACACCTAAATGCACTTTTGCATAAAAGTATCCAATAATTAGAAAATTGCACAAAGATGGAAATTGTATTAAATTAATTAAAATTAATGCAAAAGGTGTTCTTGAATTAATTAGAAGTACATGGGGCTAAAATTAGGTAGGACACAAGTGTCATAGACATAGAGGGCTCAGAATAGAATATTATCATAAATTAGGTTGCTCAAAATGGGTCAAGATTGTGTCTCCAATTTTGATTGGAACGCACACGGATACAAAGTTAGAATTATTTAGAATTAAATATAAACGTCTGCGATGAATGTTGTGCGACTAAAATATAGCAGAAGAGAGCATAATTATAAGTTACATAAAGGTCAGAATAGAAGGCGGGCATGTCTAGGACAAGGATGTAAAATTTATAGGAAGGCAATAGCTAGTGAGGTGCTCCAATTATCGAAGCAACGGTAAGGTGCACTAAGTGATATAAATATTATATAATTAAATAAAATGCCGTGTTCTATTTCTAATTGGATTCAAACTAGCCCTAGTCTCTCTATCTAAGCCAAGTAGGCCTAATTTTGGGTGAGGAAGTTTACAATCTACCCAACTTAAAATAATTTTGTCCTTAAAATTAAACTAAGGTATAATTTGTTAAATCCTTCACATTAGTATATAAGGTAAATCAATCGCGATCTCTTCCAAAATTTTAAATAACAGAATCTATTCAAATCTATCGCACTTACTTCAAATTTGAAATAATTATTATTTAAATCAAGATTCAACCTATCGTAGTCTCTTCTCGATTTTCAAATCATCAACATCAAAATTTAAGTTAAATTCATGTAACATCCTCAAGATTTAAATAACGCATACCCAATTTTATATTACGATCTCCAACTATCATAATCTCCTTTAGAAAAAAATTCTAATCAAATATTATTCCTATCTTCAACTTATGAATTTTTGTACTCTTTAAATTTTAAATTAATTTTTATCCTCAATATTTTAAATAGGTAATCCAACAATCAAATTTTAACTCTTAATTCAAATCATCAAATTATAAAAAATTTAAATCTAATTTACCAATTGTTCAAATCTGAGATTCTATATTTATCCTCAAAATCTAAATTGATGATTCAACCTTCATTATTCAAAATTTAAATCATATGCTCAAGTATAAATATTTGGTCCACCATATCAAGATATCAAAATTCATTAAATCATCATTATCTTAAAATTTTAAAAATTAAAATGACTTAAATCTCTCAATCTAGTCTTGCTTGATCACAATCTATAAATAATTTACCTCAAGTTGAAAATACAATTTCTACCCAACTTAGAATTTACCCATCTATCACATAAGGCTATATATTTATGAAAAATTATTCCTCAAATTATTTAATCGTGTTATTCAATCCTTAAAATTTTTAACACCAAATATATTACAAGTAATATGCCCTTAATTACACAAGATAGCCACCAAGTAATGTGATTGGCCTATGGGGTATATCTAGTACTCTTTGGGTATCAAACTTATACCAAGCACAAGGTTTCGTCTTTCCGAAATAAGGAAAGACAGAAAACAATAATAAAGAGTTCAAGGGGGCGGTAATAGATTAGAGGTACGGGGATCAAGGCATTTAAGAAATTCAAAAGGAATTATCAAGGCAGTTGTGGATTGAAATCATACTTGATAAATTCTTATTTGTATGCACGTATCAGTACAGTTATGTAACCGATACGATATGCTCAGACATGTCTAGAGGGCAAGTACATTTGTCTAAGAAGCTAAGTTAATTTTATCTCAATCCATATAAGTAGTCATGTGAAGAGCGAACCAAGCGCAATAAGGTTAGCTAGACTTTAATACACTGATTCGGATTAGACAATGTATTAGTGTATGCATCCAATAATACATATGTCTTGAACAAGGTCGATATAAGAATAAGCTTGTAAAACTAGGCTATAATAGCAGCATAAGTCAAGGTAGTCCAAAAAATATAAATACGCTGGATTATGATGAAAGAAGGTACAAAATAATTCAAGTTTACCAAGAAGATAAGACTCATCTGGTGTTGTGCCTCTACAGTTGCCATACTAACTCTTTGTCTAAGTCGCTAGTCGACCAAATAGGGGCATGGGACTCTAAGTTCTACAGTCTGGATAAACACTATCGTCTTATGCTAGCATATAGTTGGTGTCATTCAGTTATACTTCATCAATAGGTCAAGAGGACTATGTGTTACTAGGTTGTGAGGCATACTACTCAACTTAAAAGAATTAACTAATACTGTGATAGTCTTAAGGGGATAACCTTGCACTTATAAATAAAGTAGAAACTCTTGTTAGGGTATACGAGGAAAGATCTCGGTACTTATTGGGGTATCCTATTGTATTATATAGGTAATGGTCATCTTAAGTCTTAATCATAGTGCTTATAGAACAAAGGTGTCAATATTAAGAATAGAAAAGTTACTGGCTCTCAAGTGAAAGAGGATATAACCTATATTGAGTTATGGATACAAATTACACGATTTAAAACAAAGTATAATCATAAATAATAATCTAAATAAACAGCTTAACTATCAAGTTCTAACTACTAAGCACATAATTTCAAAATTCAAGATTACAACTATAATTCTAGCAAACTATATTTCCTATCATAAAAGAAATCACTTGGCCTACAATGAGAAGGGTCAGGTGGCACGAATGGAAAGAAAAGAAAAACATTTATTTAGTCATCGCACAAATAGCGAGCGTTAAGGTTTAAGATATGAAATTAAAATAGAGAGACTCTTGATAATATCATGGTTCTCTAAGGAAAAGGTGGGATGCTAATCTCTGTGTTCGAGGTATGATCAAGAAAAATGTTATATTCATTCCTCTTGGCTTCCTAAGGTACTGTTCTGCTAATATCAAAATAAGAATCTAAACTTATAGTTCTCCAATACTATCTCACTATGAAAGTTATATTTAGTCCTAATGTTCAATCTTGGATTTCTATTGGTTCCTCAATACTAGGGCTAAACGATATGGTCAAGGTTCTAACTAACTCTAATTGTGTCTATACTATTCTCAAATCATTCATAAACATATCAAGGGATAATGGTAAACCAATCTACAGGTAAGGGATGCTAGGGTTCATTAGGTATTCTAAACTTAGTGATGTGTTAGTATTCTAGTTGTATTCTTAATAGGAAAGTTATCCTAATTATCATCCTAACAACAAGGATTCCTACGTTCTTGCAGAAGGCTACACTCAAGGAACTATTAGGGAAGCACCTGAATCAAACGGGATATTATTATTTAAATAGAACATATTGGAAGGAAGATGAGTCATAGTCAAATATGGATGAGATCCTATACTCTAATCCTATTTGCAGGCTTGCTCAGTACAATAATGTAACCGAGACAATATACTCTCGACTTGCATGGGCCACCACTAAAAAATGTCACGTCCCAGTCCCAAAATACGTAGGATTAGGAACACGTTAGCATGCCAGCCGTATGTATATGGCACTCCAATATATAGAAACCATAACACACGTATGCTGTAATATGAATAATAATTCACAAGTGGTATATATATCACAAGTCACAGGACATAACTAAATCTCATCCACAAAATCAAATAGAAATAAATAACCAATCTACTATATAACTGAATCTCAATATGAAGTATCACAGAATCATAGTCGGGTGAAAACAAATCAACTGCCAAACTAGAATATAAGATAAACAGAATAAGTACATCTAATAAACAATAAGGCTCGAAGAGAAGACCTCCTCAAAGATAAGTAGAAAGTTCGGATCTGCGCTCCTGCTAAGTCATGAACATCTACACCTGAAAAGGGACCAGGTCCTCAGAGGGACATAACAAGATACATAGAAGCATGCCAATAAAGTACTGAAATAAACATCCAATGGGTCGCCTAACCGTCTATGTGAATGCAGTTTGAGAATAACTTTTCAACACGTGGGCTATCTGGCCAAAATAGGATTGGCATGATTCTCTTGGAGATTCAGGGGCCTAAAAAGCATATCGTCTTTTGAACGACAGAGGTCGCCAGGTAATATAGGGGTCATCACGACCACACATCTCCGACGGAGCATGCAGGTTACATAAAAAGGAAAGTGCAAAGGTGTCACGACCCGCACCCGGTTTAGGGCACGAGAGCGTGGGTACGTCCAGCCTACGCCGCAACATCGGCGGTAGAACGCTGTCTAGGTCAAGTACTATCTAAATAATCTCACACTAGTATCCAACTCCATAAGGAGACACGGATAACAACATACTCAATCACAATTACAGCACAATAAGAATTTGAAGAACAAAAGAGTACAACACAAGACTAATGATAAAACAATCATACCTGTAATCAGTAACAACAAATCTCCAAGTGTCAGAACAAGTCCACTAAGGTCACAGTCTGGAAAAATATTTTCCAGTCAGGAAGGAGCAAAGTACATCTCTAAATAGCAGTTCTATATAAATGACATAAACTATGTAGCAGTTCTAGATGGAAATATACCGGATGCATGTATAGGTACGAGAAAATGTACAATGAGAGAAAATACTGGAAATACTGTAAGTAAATGCAGGAAAGAAACATTATGTCCATGAGCAAGAGTTCTATGACTAAGTGTGTGAGTACTAGCTTTAATATGTGATCGGCTTGGGAACTTGATCAGGCTGGTTACATGTGATTAGCTATGATTCATGGAAGGTCAGGCTAACCGTTGGTTAGCTATGATGCATGGAGAGGTCAGGCTAATCACACGTAACAGCTATGAGGCATGGAGATGGTCAGGCCACACCCGACGTGAGATGTGGGGTGAGCTATGATGCATGGAAAGTTGGATATGATCACATATCTACACTAAAATACTCCCCAAACCCCCGACTGGTATAGTAGATCCAATCATGGTACGCTATGGCACGGGATTCCCTAGGAAGGTAGCAAATCTCCCCGGGAATCAGTGTCTGTACATGCACGAGATAACAAGGAAAACAAGTCTCATACAAGCTACACCATGAATAAGGAATAACATCTCATGACGAGATCCGTGTATACCAATCCGTGTAACCAATGTGTCAAGAACATGGATATTTACACTAGATACAGTGAACATAGGAGATATCATAAATTAGAAACTAATCAGAGAATGTACTCGCCTTTAGTCCTTAGTTGGTGAATACCGAGGTCCTGTTCCAGAGTGTCCCCTGGGTAAACCAACAGTCCTATAAACATATCACAAGCAAAACTACATTTGCATCAGGTGCTACACTAACACATCACAAATACATGAACTCAGGGCTCTGCCAGGCATGGCTCTAGTCAACTAGGGTCATCTAGTAGGGATACGTATATAAATACACATATTATTAATTATCATTAATACTTACAATATATATTCATGCATCAATTTAAATGTATTTACAATATATATATATATATCTTTTAAATACATATTTGATTCATACTAGTTGAACATTATATATATATACTCATACATATGCTAAAATACATTTTAAAAATATATATATGTATATTGTCAATGTTATTATTAAAATATATACTAATACTAGTACATCACCTTAAATACATATACAATACGAAAATATAAACCTACATACATATATATATTTACCAAAATACATATTAAATTAATATGTACATTACCAATATATTATAGGAAATTACTAAACTAGTTATATTTAAATAAAACAATTTACATTAATCTCCAAACTAATTACAAATTAACTAATTTATTAAGAAATTACTAACTGGTTATATATAAATTGACTAATTATACATTAATTAACTATTTACATATAACTAAACTATTCACATAAAATAACTAATTATTAAATTACATATATGTAATTATGAAATTAATTATATGTAATTAATAACTGATTACTAATTAATTTCTGATTTTTAATAATTAACTAATCAAATCCTTAACTAAACTAATTCTATAAATTAATTAACCACTAATCTAATTAACTAAATAACACTAAACTAATTATATATAATTTATACTTGATCTAATATATACTAACACACAGAGTGAACAAGGGAAAGAGGGAAAGGGAGAGAGGACTCACCGAGGGATTCCGGCGGTCGTCGGCGCGGGCTCGCCGAGGCGGTGGCGGTCCGCATCGACGGTGGTCGACACCGAGGGGCGGCGGCGTTCGAGGAGGCGCTGTGGCGATCGACGGATCTGGCCGCGGCGGCTGCTCTTCGACTCAGCGGCGGCGGGAAGTCGACTCGGCGGAGGCAGCGTTCGGCTCCGGATCTGAGGCGGCGGTCGACTCGAGACGGCGGGCGCTCTGATCAAGACGGCGGGCTCGGCGCTCGAGGAGGCGGGTTCTTCGAGGCGGCGGCGGCTTCGATCTCGGCGGCGGCGGCGGTCGTCGACTCAGCGGATCTGAGGCGGTCACCGGTCGAAGGTCGGCGGAGCTCGACGCGGGGTGCTCGAGGTGGCGGTTGCAGGCGGCCACCGGCGTTCGACGACGACGAGGGGGACTCCGTCGCCGACGGCAGCGGGATCTGGGTTAGGGTTAGGTTCTGTCGTGTGTCCGGGGTCGGGTACGTGTCCGGGATGGACACGAGGGTAGCTGTACTGTGGACGTGTCCGGGTCTGCCGGACACGGGGATGAGGTTGTACAGTGGAGGATGTGGATGTGTCCGGGTGTGTCGGACACGAAAATCTGTTTGTAACGTTGTAACTGGACACAGAAAATGAATGGATACTGTGGGACACCCGGGGTCGGACCCGAGGCCATCACGGCTGACACGGTGATGCTGGACACACGGACACGAGCACACAAGATGATGGTGGCTTTGGTTAATTTTGTGGAGGCTAGCCAATGAATTGAAGATTAGGGTTTTTAGGGAAATGTGAGAATGAGAACCTAAATAGGGAGAGATGGTGTGGGATAAAGGGTTGCGGGTTGGCCCAATAATGAATGGCCCAGAATTAATCAAACGGGTTTCTCACGTGGGAAAAATGAGGGTGTGGGCTAGTTAATGGGAAATGGAAATTTGTAAAAATAACAAATAAAGATTATAATTTCAGAAAATATTTTTAGGAAAGCTAGCTAATTTCCAATTAGCTACTAATTAATACATTTTGCAAAATCTTGGAAGTATGACATTTATTTATCTACTATCCCAATAAATAAAAATTTGTTTTATTTCATGAACTAGTCTTTTAAATAAATATTTAGTTAAAACAATAATTTTTTTTGATTCAAACCAATAAATATTTGAAACTAGAAATATATATATTATTATTTATGTACTTATTTTATAAGAAAGCAACATTTATGAAAAAATGATTTTTATACAAGATTATAAATTATCTTCTACAATCAAACATCGTTCAAATCCTAATAAAAATTTCAAGGAGAGATATTTTATAAAACTTGATATTTTTAAAATAAATTAAAATCTAATTATTTTGGAAATTGGAAATCGGAGGTTAGAAGGAGCCCAAACGCCTTACTTGTTGTTCTCCCCACCCCATGCTCTAAGCATGTTACATACATGACACGATAATACCTCTAATAACTATCAAGTCTTCTAGCATGCAAAGTTTATATCGGCAGTTATTCTCTATCGTACGTCCCATACGTACAGGAGGCCAACCTGTCACGCAAGTCCATGATCTATATGAGACTCACAACTCGTGTAAGAAATGTATCACGGCCAATGAAACCTAATGATGCCTCATAATAATGGGGTGGTCTCATAACTAGGTCACATGCATATACATAATAAAAACAGAATACGATGACACCGTTGTTGCACCCAAGTTTCCTTTGACGTGCAGTTTATATAACAGTTAAAATATATAAACTTAATGACAGAAATAAAGATGCATGCAACATATGGTATATGAATAACAGTACAATGGCAAGGTATACTTGCCTGGCAAGAAAGCTGCGTAATACCAATAACCAGCTCCTGAAGTCGAGCAGAATAATCTAATATCATATATACATATAATATAATATAATACAATATCTGCCATTATACTAGCACATACACAACCATAATTATACTGAACTCAACGGGTACGCTAGGGGTGACACTGGTCAACTAACAGGGTCAAATGCGCATCTAATTACGCGGGTGTCACGTCTTCAAATGCTGTGCACAATCAGACAGTCAACTCACTAACACATCCAGGCCAGTACGTCAGTGTACACAAGGTAGACAATTCCCTAATATTCAGGTCACAAAGTCATATAAAAATATGCGGGCAAAATCTACGGTGTCCTAGGGTCGTACAGTTTAAATATACACATATATAGTCATAATTATTATTATTATTTAATTACATATATATATATCTATATAATTATATATAATAATAAGATTATATTACTCATACGCGTACGTATACGCATACGAGTTTGGGTTCTTCGACACGGTCTAGACTCATAACCACCAACTAAACTGAAGTAATATACTAACCTAGATGTAATTCACACAAACACGCATACACAATATGAAAGGAGAGGGACAGGTTTGAAACTCGGGGTTAGCGTGTACGGGCACGAGGATCGGGGATCGAGGGTGACTGTTGCAGGTTGTCTTCGGTAAGGGTGACTGGCCCACGACAACGACGATGATGTCGATGATGATGATAATGACGAGGGTAATGATGATAATGGTGATGATTATGTTGATGATGAAGGGGATGATGGTGATTAGGGTGATAATGATAGTTATGTTGATGATGAAGATGATAATGGTGATGATGATTATAATAGAGATAATTAGATGATGATGAAGAGGTTAATGGTGATAATTAGATGATGATAAAGATGTTAATATAGGTTTGGGGAGAAGGCTGCCCGGCCTGGGGAGACTCAGGCGGCCGTGGAGGTATCCCAGGAGAGGGTGGATAGGCCGGAGGGAAGTGTTGGAGGAGATCAGGGAAGGAGATGAGGAGGAGAAGTTGAGAAGGGAGAGGTGGTGGTGGTGTAGCCGTGGTTCAGGCGGGTCAGCGCGGGAGATGGTGGCTCGTGGTGGTGATAAAGTCATCGAGGAAGAAGGTGGGGACGATAGTGGCGATGGTGAATGGCTCAGGGAGGCAGAGGAGGAGTTCAGGGAGAGGTAGAGGTGCTCGGAAGGAAGAAGAAGATGGTGGTTATGTTGAGTCAGTGGTGGTGGTGCAGATGATGGCGGTGGCTGCAGGGGTTCAGGCGGAGGAGAGGACTACAGTGAGGTCGAGATGGACGGACGGGGGTCGGGGACGGTGGTGCTCCGTCGAGGAGAAGGAGGATGGCTCGTAGATGGCAGGGGACGGGGTGGTCGAGTCGACTGTACTCAGTCGAGGAGTGCCGGAGAAGAGAGGAGAACGGTGGCGGTCGGGTTGTCCCGGTGGAGGAGATCGTGGGTGTTCAGGCGGAGAGAATGTGATGGTTGTAATGGTGGTGGTATGTAGAGGCGGGGGAGTTGGCTCCGACGAGTCGTCAATGGGATACAGCGGTCGGAGGGGGAGGACAGGGAGAAGTGGAGGAAGAAGATGGAGAGAAGATTAATGGTGATGGTGCCGAAGGTCGGGGAGGAGGCTGCTGCGTCCCGGTGGAGGAGGCCGGCAGGGTCAGGTTGTGGAGGTTCGGCGGAGGTCAGGCAACCGGGCTCCGGCGTGTGGGGGAAAGGAGGAAGAAGGTGAACAGGAAGAGGGAAGGGGTCGGCTGGCTTAGGTTTGGGTTTTTAGGAAAATGAAGAAAAAAAAGAAAAAGTAGTATATATATACATGTGGAATTTAGGTTGGTAGTTGACCTAAAAAATTTGGGCTTGGTCAACACCTCCTTGAAGTGGGCCTTGGCTTCACATGGGGATATTTGGAGGGCTAGGATTTGCATTATTTGAAATGCATGGCTAGGATTAAATGAGGGGGTGATGATGTGTGTTGCACATTCCGAAAATTATGGGAAAATTTTATATGAACGAAAAATGGGTTTCTTCATACATTGTGTCCAATGGTGTGGACACCTAAATTTATATTTGCTTAAAAGTGTCCAACAATTAGAAAATTGCACAAAGATAGAAATTGAATTAAATTAATTAAAATTAATGCAAAAGGTGTTCTTAAATTAATTAGAAGTACATGGGGCTAAAATTAGGTGGAACACAAGTGTCATGGACATAGAGGGCTCAGAATATCATATTATCATAAATTAGGTTGCTCAAAATGGGTCAAGATTGTGTCTCCAATTTCGATTGGAACGCACAAGGATACAAAGTTAAAATTATTTAGAATTAAATATAAACATCTTCGACGAATGTTGTGCCACTAAAATATAGCACAAGAGAGCATAATTATAAGTTACACAAAGGTCAGAATAGAAGGTGGGCATGTCTAGGAAGGATATGAAATTTGTAGGAAGGCAATGGCTAGTGAGGTGCTCTAATTATCGAAGCAACGGTAAGGAGCACTAAGTGATATAAATATTGTATAATTAAACAAAATGTCGTGTTCTATTTCTAATTGGATTCAAACTAGCACTAATCTCTCTATCTAAGCCAAGTAAGCCTAATTTTGTGTGAGGGGGTTTATAATAGCATAACTCTGGTAGAAATGATATAACTACCTGGTACCAATACCCACATGGCAAAGAAACCAAAATTAGTAACTCAAAGCAGGCTCCACAACGATCTATGCTACCAAATTGGCAAGGGATCAGATCCTCAAAGGGACGTAACAAGGTACAGGAAACAACATGCCAACGTAAAACAGTTTAATGCCACATACTCAAGGGTAAACTACTATAACCATCTAAGTGATATACACATCACTCGCACTCAGGCTGAAACCACTACAGGCTCTGTATCGGGGAGCCCATAGCAACAAGTAATATCTTGTAGGGCCAGTAAATATGCCAAAGATCTAGGACAGAGAATAAGGTACCTCCAGTAAAATACTATATATATATATATATATATATATATAATCAGCCTGTAGTATGGTGTGTCACTCCCCACCCAATGTAACTACACGTCTCATATCCACGACGTCTCATGTCCATAACACGCAAGATCAGGACCTCTATCTAGTACAACGAGTCATAATGATATATATAAATAATATGCAAGTCACATATCACGAGTCCAGTAATCCTATACAGAATCACCATGAATACCTCAAGAAGGATTATGTCACATGAAATAGTGTCAAGTGTCCTACGGTCTGACGTGCAAGGATACAAGCACGTGAAATGAGATTGTGGTATTAACTCTCTAAGTGACGTTCCTCGACTTCGCGTACGACAACGACACCCGAATCTTGTTCGGATGCTAAGCAACATCTCACGGCCCTAGGATAAACACACAAATCAACCATATCAAATAACTATAATAATTAAATAAGATAATTAAGGCAAAGAATTATGATATATCATGGCAAGGTACACTTGCCTGCTATCTGTGGCTGCGATGTTGTCTGTCCGACGTCCTATTTTAAAAGAGTAGCAAATCCAAGATATCCTATTAAATATATTCTAATCAATAACCATACACGCTAACTATTCTAGGACAACACGAAAGATTGTTGCACAACCTTAACTTTCAGTTGACGTTCTTGTCCAACAATTCAATAGTTGCATAGCATTGAACAACGTGTCAAGATACACGTGCCATGCCACTCTCAAAATATATTTTGAGGGTTTCTTACATCGACATACCATATGTACTTATAGGAACATACATGTGTTTGGTTACAGGTAGTCCTATATGTACGTAGGAACGTATCGATGTCGCAAAACTTGCACCATTGCTATCATATTCATCTAACATGCATGGAACCTCTTAATCATATATTTTAACATCATTTATTACTGAATTAATCATAATTAATATTCTAAAATTATTTTTAAATAATCAAAAATAACCAAACATCGGCATTGCATGCCATTATTTGCTTCGGACGACAACTAGTCATTCTAACCAACTTCTGCACGTAGCCTTGACATACAACCTCCATGTTGGCATCCAAATATGATTAAATAAGAAATTGATACATTAAATATTCTATAATTAATATACATTAATTTCTGAAATTTATTTACTTCAGCAAAATATAACAACTATAAAAAAACTATAACTATTCTTGATGCGACGTGTTCGTGTCAAGGTTGTTCGTTAGTTTGGGATAGTTTTTGTACGTAAAAATAAAGATCTAATGCATGATACTAATTATAAACATTATATATCATTAATATAAATTTAAACATGATTTTATTTATGAAATACGGAAAGAAACAAGTTGGAAAACTTACGCAATTGCGATTACGACGGGGACCTTTTTCGCAACTACGGCCAAATAGAGTACCAAACGAACTCCAAACCTCACGAAACATGACTAGGATATTGGGGAATTCAATTATGATTTAAATAAAGGATTTTTAGGGTTTTTTCTTCTATGAAGGGGTCTGAACGGCTGTTGTAACCAATAGCCAATATTTGGCCAAAAAGGGGTTCGATTAAGGTTTTGTGGAGTTGTGGCCTGTGGGGAAGGAGAGAGGAAGAGAAAAAGAAGTAGAATAGGGAAAGAACATGAGAAAGGAGTTTTTTTATGAGAGAGAGAAGTATGGGGGCGGAACCTAATAATTAGGTTTAAGTATTAGGGAGTTGATAAATATTTGTAGTTTAAATATGTGAGTGGTTAGGATTTGATTTAATATTTAAAAATATGTGGGTGATATTTTGTGGAGTCTTAATATGGTAATGGGCTAAAATTTAAATTAGGAGATTGTCACTAAAATATTCACTTAGAATTTGGTTTGATCCAAAGATAGAAATATGCAACAAACTAGGGTTTCCTAATTTAGAAATTTAGGAGTTAAATCTTTAATTAATTTGTTCAGATTTTGTGGATATATTTTATATATGGGATGTGTTATGGAATAGAAAAAAGTTGTGGGGGTTGTTTGTTAGGATTTGGATTTGGTTGGTTAGGATCTTGGGTAGTTAGGTAGTTAGGCCAACTATGATGACACCTTTGGTACTTTCTATAAATAGAAATTATATAAATAGAAATAAATTAATTTAAATATGATATATAATATATATAGGGGTATTGGGTTCACTACATGCCTACATGTGTTTGGATTTGGTTTGGGTCGAGTTCTAGTCAAAAGGAAGCAGTTTTACGATAACCGTGATTCTAGATGTTTGTCAATATTTTTGGAGCATGAGGGAGCTCAAACAAATATAACATCCATGTCCCAAATATAATAGGTACAATCAAGATTAGTAATATAAATATTTTTTGGAAGGAAAAATATTTTGCATTGCTCAAAATATCTAAGCCATGACAAAGTGTCAAATATCAAAAAAAGGATTTTATAAATAAATACTTTAAAATATTAAATTAAATTAAATAAATTAAATAAATTAAAAAGTACCAAATTACTCATATTCCAAAATTAGGGGGCTTACAGAGGAGATACAGCTAGTAACTACTTAGTTAGCGTTTAGAATTTCTTTTCTACTTGATTTGTTTTCAGCGACTTAGACTATTGAGATATTATTTTGATTCATAGACTTATATTGGAGCTGCTAGACTTCTTAGACTTTATGTTGGTAATTTGAGATTATTATTCTAGACTTGTGTTTTGGATTCTCATATTATATTATTTTGTGCCATTTATCTTCCTTATAGATCTCTTGTGATTGAGTATTAATATTATCATTATATTGTCATCTTGTTCTCCTTATGGAGTTGAGATATCATTGACATATTATGTTATATTATTATGTGAGCTTGATAGTTAGTATTGTTGACCTAGAAAAAATTTTACGTTGTTGTTGCGACGTAGGCTGGACGTTGCCACGTACTCGTGTTCAATTATCCGTATGCGGGTCATGACATATTTTTGTGTTGGCCCTTGCAGATCTAATATTCGCAACTAGTGCGATATCGTGGTAGTATAATAGCTTAAACATACTAATGTGAGCATGCAATAAAATATAGGATTGATAGAATATTAGGATGAGAGAATACTCAATCATAAATTAGGATTTCTTGAGAGATTCCTGGGATTACCGTTGAAAATCTAACTATAAAGCCTATTTTGAATCTATTTCCACTTGTTTTGATTCACCTTCGTCTTGTACTTGTTCGTTGTTGAATTTAATTTTTGATGTTGGTTGTAAAAATTGATTGTTGTATCGAGATAAATTTTATGGACTAAATTGAGGTATGTTCTGATGACATATTTGGATGAGGACAGTAAGAAAGGTAACTGTCTACCTTAGTTATGGAGTCTAGAGTTTATCTCAACCATACTAGCTGGCATGGCGAAGACGTAGAGACCTGATTGTGGATATACTTATCTTGGTTATAGAATTTAGAGTTTCTCGTAGCCATACCGGTTGGCGTGGTGAGAACTATAGATGACATGATCATAGAGGTATACATCTTAGTTATGAAATCTATAGTTTATTGCAGCTATGCTTACTGGCATTACAAGGATTCTTGTAACATGATTACTGATAGACGTGTATGATTATCAAATTATATCTTAAATTGGTTCTTAACATATCGTCTCTATCATTCAATCTTGTTATCATTAGGTTCTGTTCCATCATCCTATTTGCTCAGGATATAGATATTTTATTTTCTCTAGTTCAGTTTCTTATAGAGCTTCACCTTCCTTAGTCTTGAGGTTCCTTGATAGTGCAGTAGTTGGTAACTTGCAGATAGGTTGGTATTGAGTTGAGCATCTGTATTGCTTATTGGGAGTGTAGCTTGTGATTCTGATAGTGATTCCTAGTTGGGTATATGAGCATCAGGTATCAGTGTAAAGACCTTTAAATCACTCATAATATAGTACCATTTATAACAATAGATCTAAGCTTCACTACCAGAATAAGCCAAATTAGCGATGTCTGAAAACGTCGTTAAATAGCCTAAAAATGTCGCTAAAAAAATTTAGCGATGTAATTAACGATGTTTCAATGAAGTTGCGTTTAAGCTAGTCGTTGACAGGAAAAACGTAATAAAATGTCGCTATAGCGATATTTTTTAGCGCCGTATTTGCGTCGCTAATATTTTTCATATTAGCGACGTTTAGTGACGCAACATCGCTAAATTAGCAACGTATTTTGTGTCGCTAAATGTCGCTAATTTTTTTCTATTTAGCGATATTTTGTAACATATTTAGCGACATTTTATTGACCTGGCAAATACTGCCATGTCAGTAATTTAGCGATATTTAGCGACGTATTTAGCGACTTATATAGCAAAATATTTAGCAACGTATTCAGCGACTTATTCAGCGACATAATTAGCGACGTATATAAACGTCACTAAACATCGCTAAATTTTCAGTAAAAAAATATAAAATGGAATATAAAATATTTTCCAAACCAATCTTTCTGTAGTTTATGAATTCACAATTTATATAAGTAGACCCGGAGCAACCCTCTATTGAATTTGCTGGGTTCGTCGACCCCTTCGGGGGAATACTCAATACCGGTAAATCAATATACACTTAATATTAATAATATAGTAAAATTTGAATAAAATAAAACATTGGGATTATAAACTGAGTCAGAAGAAAATCTCGTCGTAATGAATACAATAAATATCCACACAACTGAGTGCAAGAAATAAAGTCTGAAAGCCTAAAAAATAAAGAATATTCATAAATGACCAAAAATCATAGGTCAAAACACAAATAATCAGTAAACTATCCTAACTAGGGCTACTGCGGATCTGCAGGAGGCTGACCATCATCGCGCATCATGGATAAGAATAAATCATACTGCTCCCGTAAAATCGACACCGATGTAGATGGATAAGGCAGTGACGTCGATGGAGTCTGTGTCGATAAAGGCGCACCAAAAGGACGTATCTACTCCAACGCTGCTAGTCGATTATTGTATGAATCCATGGTAGATAACTGCCTCGTACTGCTATGAACCATTGAATCCTGCATCATCGTCAGCCTCTCGCCCATGGACTATTGTGATGCATGTAGCTCCGTCATGCTGCGCTCTGTCGATGTTATAAGATTAGCTGTCATATCCCGTAGCTCCATGATGTTGTGCTAGAGAGTATCAAATCATGCGATGAGTGTCACATCATCCGCCTGCTGTTGGGATAGGGGCTGCTCCTCCATCATTCGCAGTAAATCATCACACAGAGACTCATTATGACAGTCAACGTTCTCCTGGACTCGGGCCGACGCCTGCGATGACTGTAAGGAAGGTATACTTACAGTAGAGGCCCTAGAGGACTGCGTCGCAACAAGGGCGCCATAGGATCCCGTACCGTAGTAAATACCCCTCTCGAGACCACCAGCGGCGGTCACCCACAGCTCATCCGTCGACGGAGCTGGAAAGGGATGCGAGGAAGTACCGGCCTCTCCCGCTGTAGGTGCACTAGCAGTCGCCCGTCCATGCAGCCTAAGATACTTGTCCTAGAAAAGTTTGGATACTCGATAATTGGTAATGTGTCTAAGGTACTTATTACTAACTACATGGATATTTATTTGCATATTTCCTATGTTATATTAAAATTAACATAAAGTAAATTAATACTTACATAGGTCTGCGAGGCCCTCTCATCAATGAGATTTTTGCCCTTTTGATGGGTGGCCAGGAAGACGGTCACCATGTTGGCATCCTCACCCCTTTGTACCTATTAAAAATATATTATTTTGTACTAAAATTAAATATTTTATCTGACTAACATTTTATCGTACTTACATTAAAATAATATATTTGAAATAAAAAATATAACAAACAACAAAAAAATTTCATCATTGGAAATGAGCCACCACACCACTTTGCTGCCTTCTTCCTAGCCACCTTGGCCTTCTCAGACCTTTTCTTGTACCTCGGATCGTCGAATCTAGCCTTCATCGTAGTCCACTGCTCAGGCGTGATCCAACCTTGGATCAGTTTTTCTTCACAATCACGAGCCTTCTGGTCATCCAGAGCATCACGGATAAGCTTGGCGGCAATGGCAAAAAATATCTACTCAATCAACTCGGCAAGGTGCGATGGATAGAAATACGTTTGCTACAAGAAGTAATTTAGTAAGTTATATAATATGCATAAATTAGATGATTGATATAATATACTTTTACCTTGAAGTGCGTAAATCAGAATGCCTTTCTATCATCAGGAGCATTAGAATAGTTGATCCAAGGGCCACCATATTTGTACCTCAGAAATTGGCCCAAGCATCTCTGTACCGACGAAGGACGATATCTATACAGAGATAATTATTTTTATCAAAAAAGTGAATATATGATGAATAAAGAAATACACGATATATATGATACTAAGCTAACTAATTGACTTACTTTGTATCGTCGGCCCAAATCTTTGTCCTCTTCTCGCCCGGAGGTGCGCATGGAGGATCTCGCTGATGCTGGGACGACGTCGTCTCAACCTCTGCCATATGTTCATATTTCTCCATGGTTCCGTCAGCAGGAGGAACGCTGGATGAGAGAGTAGTCTCAGGCCTGGAACTACTCATCCCAGGAGTGCTGCCACGTAACGTCGTCGCTGTCGGAGATGTGACTAGTCGATATACTGGAGTACTTGGCACCGAGGATCCAGAACCAACAGTAGGCAATACCAGAGGAGCACTCCGTCTACCTCGGGACCTGCCGAATGATCCGCATTGTCCTATCATACCTAGTAACAACATATGATGATAGAACAATTAAACAAATATATAGTACATTCTACAATCAAAATATTATGCATATCTCACAGTATTAATAAAATTATACTGTAAATAACTAGTAGTGTCATAAGTCTAAATTGATTGTACATTCTACAGTCAAAATATAATACATGTCATAAGTCCAAATGAATTTATTTTATTTTCAATCATCTTTACAAAATTTATCTTGTTTGCCTTTCTCGTCCTCCTCTTTCTCTTCTTTCTCATCTTCACTTTTATCTACTTCATCTTCGTCTTCCTCTTTAGATAATTTTACCTCTTTTACATTATTAGTCGTGTAATGAGTAACTTTTGTTGAGTCAACATCTACAATATTTGTTACAAGAGGTAGCTCGTCCTCCTGATAAGCTATTTCGTCAACGTCAAAGGTATTTCAAGCTTTAGTCTTGCATGTTGCCCTCTAATCTGACCTCGCTGTCCCCCGTCTAGGATAAGTTGTGAAGTACATAAGCTGATCCTGACTTGATTGGAGAAATAGCTCGTAGCCTTGATGTCTACGCTTATAGTTTATATCCACAAGATCATGCTTGTCAATTTTCTAACATTGATCTTGAATCGAATTGAACCATTCACACTTGAATAGCATGATCTTAGCAGGTTTTGTGCCATAATTATATATCAACTCCATAATCTCTTGTAAGATGCCAAAAAAATTATTGCCTGGATCGACGTCTTTATAGTTCGAAGATTTGATACATAAATAACTATTTTTTATGGAATCAAGATCCAGAAAGCTATCTCTGATCGGAGCATTTATTGACTTGGACCTAAACCCATTCACACAATTACTTGGCCATATTTTGACGATAGTAATTAGTCCCTTGGCTAGAGTTCTAATAGATTCAGTCTTAGGTGTTATTAGACGATCAACCTAAATACCAAAGTAGAGATAGTAAGTTATTTATTGTACAAGTGCATACAGAAAAAGTAATTATCGAGCTCCTTACATATACGCTCAACCAAGAAGAAAAATGATATCTCATTTATTGTTCTACTTCTTCGTCTGTTATGTAGGGTCTAACTGACCTCAGCTCATCATTATATGTGCTGAAAAATAACGAAATAACCGCTGATTAGTAGCATAATATTAGCTTATTATATTACATCGAGATAACGTAAATATGGATATATTAATTACTTAGCCCTCTAGCTTCTCCACTTTATCCTTGTCGCAATTGAGTAATATAAACAACTGAGAAGTCCTTAGCTCATCGTCATTCAAATATATCTTCTTCATTTTCCTCGAAGGCTTTCCGGACGTATTGAATACTTTCAGTATTGCATCATTATTGTAAACACTCGGATTTTTTCTAAAAATTTTAAAATAATTTTTCCCAATTTTTTTGTAATTTTTGGGAATTAAAACTAAGGTATTTTATGATTAAAGGATTTTTAAACGATGTTAACTAATATTAAAATATTATAAAAATAATATTTTATGGTGTAAAATGGAAAACCGAACATAGGGTAATTTTTATGAATTTATTGGACCCCAAAAATATTTTTAAAGTCCTAAAAACCAATGTAGAATTAAACCTAATTAAACCCTGACTGAACCCGGTTTAATTGAAATTAAACCAAACCAAACCGACTCAAACCAAACCAGACCAACTCAGACTTAACAGGTCGGGTCGGGTCGAATCCGAATCGAACCCGACCCGGACCCGAAACCCTAACCGAACCCTAAATCGGAATCCCCCCCCCCCCGAGTTACTGTTCAGGCTATAAAAACCCCTCGACTTCCGTGCCCGCCGCCACCGCAAAACCCTCCAGACTCCTCTCCGCCGTAGCACCCCCTAGCCGAAACCCTAGCTTCCCCGTTGTCTTCTCCGACCAGATCTCTCCCATCTCCGTCGATCACCGACTCCACAGACTTCCTCCGCCGAACCCTCGCTGGTCACCGCCTCCACAACTCTCCTCCGCCGCTCCCCGCTCGACCCCTCACCTCGCCGTCCTTCTCCCTCTACCATCTCCAGCGCCGCCCTCTCCCCAACCAGCAGCCTCCCATCTCCGCCCGACTCCACCCTTCATCATCCTCCGCTCCGCTCCGCCCAGCCCGCTCGACGACGCTGACTCGCATCCCCCACACCCTAACCGGGCCGCCGACCAGAACGGCCACACCCAGCCGACCAGCGTAGCCCTAGCAGCGGACACGGACACTGCCTCTCTCAGACCAGACACAGCGGACACGGTTGAACAAGGACACGGACACAGAAGCATCCCGGATACGAGAAATTCTCGTTCCACGAAGCCCTGTTCAGGTAACCCGTTCTCTCTCCTCGTTATTCCATTTTCCGTTCCATTAGTTGTGACGCATAGAATGTGTAACCCTTTCGATGCCCGTGCAACTCGCTCGGTGCGTCGCGTCCTGTGGTGATCGCAAACCGCGATCCAAAAATAGAAAAACCAATGCCCTATTTTACCCTGAAACTGAGTGCGCCCCGCCAAACGGGACGACTTGGTCGCACGCGGTCTTCACCGAAACATACGCGCCGTTGATACGGACGTGTAGGATTTTGCAGAAGTTGATTTGGATGTGCGTGCACACCGGAATCAACGCGTATCCGCCGGCAACGTCCCGTATCCGCCTGTTCTGGAACACGTTGTAACTTCGTGTACACACGTCGGATCAAAACAAAACTAATTATGCCATCGGACTCGTAGCAATATACTGGTCCTGTGACCCAAGTTTGGTTCGATTCAGAGAATATTGACAAAATCGCGTATCGTGGGCCCCACAGGCTCCACTTGACGGGCGATTTTGTGATCGGCTCACTGGAATCCAATTCTGGAAGTTTCGTTGGGTTCGTATCATCGTTCCTGAATTGTTGACACTAAGTTTGACGAAATTGAAGACCTTTGACCCTGACACATTTTTCGGTGCAAAGTGGCCCACATGTGGACCCTGCTTTGACCCGGAACTGTCATTTTTGCCCCTTTGTCCAAATTGGACTTAAGGACAGGCGTTTCTAGCTATTTGATATTTTCTGAGACTATTGGTGATGTTTATTTCAGCTTTTGGAGGAGTACCTGCAGGATCCACTGTTACAGGGACAGCTGTTAGTATTCAAACCCCAAGCAAGTGTACCTTGCCAAATCCTGCAGCTTTGCTACTTATTTTCTTGACTTATTTATACATTGGTGTGCAAGTGTACCTTGCCAAATCCTGCAGCTTTACTACTTATTTCCTTGACTTATTTATACATTGTTGTGCAAGTGTACCTTGCCAAATCCTGCAGCTTTGCTACTTATTTCCTTGACTTATTTATACATTATTGTGCAAGTGTACCTTGCCAACTTTACAGTCTTGCTACATATTTTCCTTGATTCACTTATATTGTTGTGCATGCTTAACCTAGGACCGTGTGACTTACTTAGCGTCCGATTATTAGTCGGGTGCCAACACTGTACGCAGAGTTGTGTATTATTATCTAGAGATGGACATTCGTGATCCTTTACATTCTCGTACTTGTCTTATCAAGTACACTATAACCCAGGACACTTGACACTATTTATGAGACAGAATCTTTCTGAGATATTCATGGTGATTCTGTATAGGATACAAGATTTGACAGAGATACTATATTCCTAGATATTATATGACTTGTTGCATTAGCTATGATCTTGCGTGACATGTACATGAGACGTTGTGGACATTAGACGTATGGTTACATTGGGTGGGGAGAGACACATAGGCTACAGGCTGATCATATGTATAAAACCCCTATTATTGTGAGTCTCAAGACTCTAAACCCGAGCTTGGCCCATTACTCATTATTACTGCTACCGGCTCCCCGACACAGAGCTTGCAGTGGCTCAGCCTGAGTACTAGTGATGCTCTCACTTGTATTTTACATAGATGGTTACATACTTACCCTATTTATTTTATTTATTGTTGCACTGCATTTATTTTGGCTTGTATTATCTGTACCTTGTTATGTCCCCTGAGGACCTGGATCCGGATTATGTCCCCAGGTTTTGTAGACGAGATCTATCCCGAGGTATACGGGACAGCAGCAGGTGCTGATACAGGAGCTGTACCGACACCAGAGGACGAGGTATTAGCTGAAGACTTTTCCTGAGCATCTATGATCCATGCTCAGTATTTACTTTATTCAGTCATTTATATTTTGGTCTGTTGAACCATTGTATCAGATTTTTATCAAGTTGTTCCCCGAAGTACTTTGTTGAGACTGGTTGATGATTTACATTTCTTATTTTTTGTGGATCATATTTTGTCTTGTATGGATGAGATTAGTTGTGCCATGTTATCGTAGACTTTATTTTACAGCTTAAGTATGCCCTGATGGATCCTTTAAATTTGGTTTGTCCATCAGTGTGTGCTGCTGGCCATTGCCACGTGTCTAGTCCCTCGTTATTTTGGGACTGGGGCGTGACATAGTTTTTGTGGTGGCCCATTGTCACGATCCGCACCCGGTATAGGGGTACGAGAGCGTGGGTACGTCCAGCCTACGCCGCAGCATCGGCGGTAGAACGTTGTCTGGGTCAAGCACTATATAAATAATCTCGCACTAGTATCCAACTCCATAAGGAGACACGGATAACACTATATAAATAACAACATACTCAATCACATAACGACAGCACGATTAGAATTCGAAGAAATAAATAAAAATACAACACAAGTCTAAACTTTAAATAATCAAACTTAACATAAACCAAGTCTGAAATAAGATTTGCCGGAGACAAATCCGGTACCAAATAATATGCTAAAGGAACTAACTAGACAACTAATGATTCCGGCTATACCTCCCGGAATCACGACTGCACTACTAAGACCAAGACTGCAGCTACTCACCCTGTGGTCCATCAGTGTCAGATACCAGTCCTCTAGGCATAGTCTGAAAAATGTTTTCCAGTCAGGAAGGAGCAAAGTACATTTCTAAATAGCAGTTCTATATCAATAATATAAACTATGTAGCAGTATATAGATGGAAATATACAAGATGCATGTATATGTACGAGAAACATACAATAAAGGATATACTGGAAATACTGTAAGTAAATGTAGGAAAAGAAACAATATATCAATGAGCAAGAATCCTATGACTAAGTGTGTGAGTACTAGCTTTAATATGTGATCGGCTTGGGACTGGTAAACTCATTACATTGGTTAGCGATCATCCTTGAGGTCAGGCTAATCCATAGGAATAGCTATGATGCGAGTAATAGTCAGGCTAACCATATATAACAGTGATGAGGCATGTAATGGTAAGGCAGCACCAACGTGAGGCGTGGGTGAGCTATGATGCATGTAGAGTTGGGTATGATCACATATCTATACTAAAATACTCTCCACCCCCGGCTGGTATAGTAGATCCAATCATGGTACGCTATGGCACGGGATTCCCTAGGGAGGTAGCAAATCTCCTCGGAAATCAGTGTCTGTATATGTACAAGATAACAATAAAACAAGACTTGTACAAGCTACACCATGAACAAGGAATAACATCTCATGACGAGATCCGTATATACCAATCCATGTAACCATCGTGTCAAGAGCATGGATATTTACACTAGATACAGTGAACATAGGGGATATCATAAATAAGAAACTAATCAGAGAATGTACTCGCCTTGGGTCCTTAGCTGGTAAAACCAATGTCCTGTCCCAGAGTATCGTCTGGAGAATCCGACAGTCCTATAGACATATCAAATACAATATTTGCATCAGGTGCTACACTAACACGACACAAAACATAACTCAGGGCTATGCCAGGTATGGCACTGGTCAAACTAGGGTCAGTGTGCGTCAAGTCGCACGGGCGTCCCGTCTGTGATTGCTGGGCAAGACAGACGATCAAAACCGTACGGGGCTTGCCAGTACGTCAGTGTACGTGTGGCAGTCTGCTATCAGTTCACAGGATCTTAGATCAGGTGTAGTTACGGGGTATCCGTATCTACACTCGGGTCATCCAGTAGAGATATATAAATATACATATCATTAACTAACATTAATACTTATAATATACACATGCACAAAATTAAATACATATATAATATATATATATACATATGTTAAAAATATACATACCATATTTATATATATATATATATATATATATATATATATATACCAAAATACTTATATTCATATATATGTTTATACATATTCCAAAAATACATTTAATACGTATATAGTATATGAAATTATACCAAATAAATATATGTATATTTACACCCAAAAAAATACATACATTTATATATATATAGGTATATATATATATATATTACCAAAATTATACGTATTAATATATATATTAATACTAAAATATTGAATACAAGTATATACCCAATTAGACAATATACGATATATATATACACGTACATGAATACGTATCACCAAACATACACATATGTATACATACGTACATACGTACACACACATACACGTATACACGTATACGCACACATATACGTATATACACATATATATAAATATATATGTATACACATACACTTACACATACATATACGTATATACACCTACACACATACGTATATACGAATACATTCAAATACGAAGAAGGAGGGAGAGGGATGCTCACAGGGGGTTGGCCGGCTGTGCAGGGAGCTAGGTCGCCGAAGGGGAGCTGACTCGCTGGAGGTGTAAAGAGGGGAGGAGCACTGGTGGAAGTCGACCGGGGTCGGGGTAATGCAGGGAGAGTCGGAGTTACCGATGGTGGTGGAGGAATATGATGATGATGGTGGTGGTAGAACGGAGGAGGGAATGCAGGCTGAACGGAGTAGGCAGTCGAGGGGTGCTCGACTCCGGGGTCGGACTCGAGTGGAGGAGACAGGGGGTTGGCAGTGCCCGGCGGGGGATGGCTGAGGTGCAGGGTGGCGAGGTTGATTTTGGAGCCGGAGTAGGGAGTAGGGATAGGTCGGAGAGATGGCTTATGGTGGTGGTGCGGGGAGAATGTTGGGCTGCTGGTGGGAGTAGCAGGGAGGCGGAGCTCGGGCTCGGCCGGGGTGTGTAGCAGTGGTCGGCTGCAGTGGTCGAGCAGCTCGGCTCCGGAGGGGGAGCTCGGGTTTGATGGCAGTGGCTCGGCGGGAGGAGTGGCTAAGCTGCGGGAAGCTCGAGTGAGGCGGAGGAGCGGTGGGGAAGACGGGTGGCTTGGCCGCCGGAGAGGGTGCTGCGGGCCGCCGGGAAATGCTTGGGGGAGAGGCCGGGAAATGCTTGGGTTCCCCCCCCTTTTTTGTAAATTCAAAAACAAAAGGGAAGAAGAAGAAGAAAGAAGAAGAAGAAGAATAGAAGAAGAAAAAAAAGAATGAAAATATAGAGGCTACAGTTTGTGAGGAGGTGGGGGATTCCCTAGATTTTTGGGGATTAGGGCTTGGTGATAGGACATTAAATAGGGAGAGAGTGTGAGGGAAATGAATGGTGATGATGAGCCCCATTTTGAATGGGTGGTTCAGATCTGACATGAGAGATTTTTATTCATGTAGGAATGAAGGTTGACTATGTCAAATGTTTGGGGCTCTCCATTTAGTTAAACCAATAGGATGTTGACACCAAATATAAATTTGCAAATTAGCCCCCTTAAATTTGGGTATTTGTACAGATGCATAAAATGATGAAAATTGGGTGGGCGATTCGGTGTTTGGCATTTTGTAGGGTGAGGGGGCATTGTGTGTGTTGTACGGGCTTAATTTGCAGGGTACTAGAATTAAATTAGGATTTACGGAATCAATCAAAATGGTATCCTCAATTTAATTAGGAATAAATGCAAGCTGTGTTCTAAAATTAATTAGGAGTACAAAGGGTCAAAATTAGGTCGGGTGATCAATATTATTAGTGAAGAAGACTCAGAACAGAATATTACCTTAATTACGGTCGCACGAAAAATAGGCCAAGATTGCCTCCAATTTCGATTGGAACGCACAATGATACAAAATTGGAATTTATTTAGAATTTAAATAAACGTCTGCGCCGATTTTTGTGCGGCTAAAATGAAGTACAAGAGAGCAGAATTATGAGTTACAAAAAATGGCAGAATGGAAGGCGGACATGTCTAGGGCAAGGTTGTGAAATTTGTTGGAAGGCAAAAACTAGGGTAGCGCTCCAAATATCGAAGCAACGGCAGCGCGCAACAATTAAATAAATTACGGTAAATAATTACTATCTCAAATTAAATCCTAAATAATGCAATTAACACGTAATCCTATAATCCGGACAGGTGTTCGTCTAGTGGCTTCTAGGTCAAGTCTACCAGCTCAGACATTAATGAACACTGAATATAATAATATATTTAATTACCCATCTCACAAAATTATTTAATTTAAATACACCTATAATGAAATCATTTAAAATATCTACCACAATACTAATAATTATAAAAAGTCAAAAATATCCCTGTTTTTAGAATATGGTAGTGACAAGTCTACCCTCCTTAAAAGAATTTCGTCCTCGAAATTTAAAATCCTCATAGTAGTATTTATTCATTATATTATTTTCCATCAACGGTTAAATTCACCAACCCATAAAATCCTGAAACAATCCACCTTGTCATTTCATAATTTTCAAAAATTCTGAGATTATTGTATTCCTGAAAAATTCTCAAAATAAAATCAGTCTCCATTTTCCTCACAATTTCCTCCGAATTTAAGTTAATTAAATACTCGAAATTTGATATCTACTCCTCAAATTTAATTTTAATAAATGCATATATAAAATTGAATCTCGTCCCAAAAGTCTGAATCCCAACAATAATCCATCAATGATCTTATTCTTCGGTTTCCCTTTTCCTCAAAATACTCAACAATGCGACACTTATGGATCCTTCAAATGTAACGTCCGCAATATAAAATTTTAAATTACTATCTTGCAATCAAATAGATATAATAATAATTTCCCAAATTTTCTCAATTTTAATCACCAATTCTATCATATCATAACCTTCCAAAAATTAATAAATCCTCAATTTTGCCATGTTAATTTCTTAACTCTCCATTTAAGTCAATATTTATCCTCGAGTTTCAATCATCCTCAATCTTCGTAAAATCAATGATCCATCAATTCTGTTATATTAACTCCTTAACTCTTTATTTAAATGAATGCTTATCCTTAAATTTTTAATCATCTTGTCCCTTTTTTTTCAAGTCATAACCTCTTCATAGATCTTTGTTATGGTCAAAACCCCAATGATCATGGTCTAAGAAAAATTTTCCTACAGTCATACAACATACAACCTTGAGGAAACATGCATGGTTATGGTCTGTTTTATCATGGTATTGTATTCTCTGTCAGGGTGTACTACTAACTACATTCTAACAAGAAAAATCATACATACGAACTACAGTACTAGGAAAAAATCAGTCAATCAATCAAATAGAAGGGACAGAAGGAAGGAAAGACAAAACATACTAATACGTACCTGCAGTATCGGTCTCCTCGACCGCCATCGCAAATGCACCGCCCTGCTGGGGTGGTTTCCTTCGCGGGTGCTGAGCAATATACGATTCCACAGGTAGCCTAACTGGATCTCTATAATTTGGAGCTGCGCGCTGAACTAGAGGGCAATCCCTCATTCGGTGTCCTGCATCGCCACAGCGCAAACAAAGACCTAGCCTCGCTCTACAGCTCTTCCTAAGATGACCTGTCTTCTTACAGTAAAGACAAGTCTGATCCTGCTGAACACGAACTGGTGCCTGGTACTATTGTTGATACTGAAATGCCCTCGGCTGCCGCTGACCAGGATACTGTTGGGCAACTCTTTCAACTGCCTGTAGTGCCATCTGGTGAGCGTTCTCCATGCTCTCTCTCATTAGTTCAGTCTGTGCCTGGTGCGCTTCTGCTTGCACCCTCAGAGCCTCAACTTGAACTCGCTGAGCATCTGCCGTTACTTTCTGGGCATTTACCATGCCCTGGATCAAGGTAAACATCTGTGCCCCGTCAATGGGCACACCTCCGAAAATTGGAGTCGGTAAAGGAGGCTGGTTGTCCGTCACAGCTGGGCCATCCTCTGAACAGGTGGGGGAGGAAGACCCCCGGAAAGTGCAGATACTCCCATATGCATCAGAGATGTAGGAGGAACTACGGCTGTCTGTCCATCAGGTGGAAAGGTGGCAGACCCCTCTAAAGCTGGTGCTCCCACTCTCATAGATCGTGTCCTCAGCGACATCCTGAAGACAGATCCAAAAGAATCAATTAAGGCAATAGATGCGATATCATCAAGGAAGGACAGTAAAGTTCTAAAGAAGCAACATTCAAGATAATTAGATAGGAATATTCCTAGTTATGATTGCACAGGTCAACGATGCATCCAAGGTTTGATACCTTTATCCCTTTAGGTACCACAGTTATGCCACAAGCACACTCACAACTAGCTTCCTTACCTACTAAAATTGTTCATACTAGTTGTTCTTTATCACTCAAGTGCACACCAAGTGCAACACACCATACTAAGTACTGTTCTCCCTAATACAACTCTAGATGGACACCCAAGTCCGTTTGCAGTGCCATCTCAATCATGCCCAAGTCAACGGATCTTTACGTATGCACTTCATCCACCCATATATTATTATACATTTCTTACCCACCAAAAAATTAATCCTCAAAATAAGATCATCAAAGTTTTAACTCCTTTAAAATAAAATGCATTTACTTCCTCAAAAATCCAATACTCAATATCGAAATAAAATGGTAATCAATTCCAAAATCTTTATAGCCTTGACCATGTTTATTGAATCAAATTTAGTCCTCAAACATTTAAATAACATAAAAATCTCAACTCCTTAAAATTCAAAAATTTTGCAATTCACTCCCATTCTTCAAACAAAAAAATTGAATCCTCAAGTATACATATAAATACTCACAGTCTCTAATACTCAAGGTGCACACTAATACACTAATTATTTACAACCTCAACTGTGCACGAAAATTGTACTGCCCGAATTATTTGCACTATTACTTCCAAATGATCATCATCACTGATATTCCTTCTCCTCTATCTATAGTGCCAATAGTAACTATATTACACCTATCATAGAGCTATTGCTACAAGGCACTACGCTATGGGTTACTTTAGATTAATGCCTACTGCTCACATGTCCAACTAGGAAATACTTACAACTTACTAGCAACACTCAGTCAATACTAATACTCAAGACACAGACATAATTACAAGTCACTAATTATCATACTTAACAAGGAATCCTCAAAGAATAGAAGCTCAAGGAAACTAGGTTGAGGACTAAAGGTATTTCTACTACTAGCAACCCAAGAAACGATGGAATAAAGTCCTGTAATAACAGAAATAGATAAGTATTGAGATGATACTTTAAGAACCAATTTTTAAGATACAACCTGATAATCATACACGTCGGTCAGAAATCATGACGTTGAGAATCCTCGCCATGCCAGTAAGCATAGGTGCGATAAACGACAGGTTCCGTAACTAAAGTACGCAACCCTATAGTCATGTCATCTAGAATCTTCGCCACGCCAACCGGTACGGCTGCGATAAACTCTAGGTTCCATAACCAAAGCAGACGTTTCACCTTTCTCACTGTTCTCATCAATATATGTCATGAGATGATATCGTAAAATTTAGTTCGTAAAATTCATCTCGGCATGAAATCAAACTCTATAATGAAACCAAGATCCTAATTTAATAACTGATCAACAGGAATCAAACTCAATATCAACGAGTGAGGACAGACGGAAACAAGGCGAAGGATTTAAAATTAGAAATTATAATAAGATTCTCAAGGGGTCATCCCAGGAATCTCTCAAGAATTTGTGATTGAGTATCCTCTCTCATCCTAGTATCCTATGTCCTATATTCTATAGCAGGCACATAGTAGTACAACTATGACATCGCACAACTTGCGAAGTCTGACCTGCATGGGCCACCACTAAAAATGTGTCACGACCCGCACCCGGTATAGGGGTACGAGAGCGTGCGTACATCTAGCCATGCCGCAGCATCGGCGGTAGAATGCTGTCTGGGTCAAGCACTATCTAAACAATCTCGCACTAGTATCCAACTCTATAAGGAGACACGGATAACACTATATAAATAACAACATACTCAATCACCTAACGACAACACGATTAGAATTCAAAGAAATAAATAAAAATACAACACAAGTCTAAACTTTAAATAATCTAACTTAACATAAACCAAGTCTGAAAAAAGATTTGCCGGAGACAAATTCGGTACCAAATAATATGCTAAAGGAACTAACTAGACAACTAATGATTCCGGCTATACCTCCCGGAATCACGACTGCACTACTAAGACCAAGACTGCAGCTACTCACCCTGTGGTCCATCAGTGTCAGATACCAGTCCTCTAGGCATAGTCTGGAAAATGTTTTTCAGTCAGGAAGGAGCAAAGTACATTTCTAAATAGTAGTTCTATATCAATGATATAAACTATGTAGCAGTGTAGCAGTATATAGATGGAAATATACAAGATGCATGTATATGTACGAGAAACATACAATAAAGGATATACTAAAAATACTGTAAGTAAATGCAGGAAAAGAAATAATATATCAATGAGCAAGAATCCTATGACTAAGTGTGTGAGTACTAGCTTTAACATGTGATCGGCTTGGGACTGGTAAACTCATTATATTGGTTAGCGATCATCCTTGAGGTCAGGCTAATCCGTAGGAATAGCTATGATGCGAGTAATAGTTAGGCTAACCATATGTAATAGTGATGAGGCATGTAATGGTAAGGCTGCACCGACGTGAGGCGTGGGTGAGCTATGATGCATGTAGAGTTGGGTATGATCACATATCTACACTAAAATACTCTCCACCCCCGACTGGTATAGTAGATCCAATCATGGTACGCTATGGCACGAGATTCCCTAGGGAGGTAGCAAATCTTCCCGGAAATCAGTATCTGTATATGTACAAGATAACAATGAAATAAGACTTGTACAAGCTACACCATGAACAAGGAAAAATGTCTCATGACAAGATCCGTATATACCAATCCGTGTAACCATCGTGTCAAGAGCATGGATATTTACACTAGATACAGTGAACATAGGGGATATCATAAATAAGAAACTAATCAGAGAATGTACTCGCCTTGGGTCCTTAGCTGATAAAACCAATGTCCTGTCCCAGAGTATCGTCTGGAGAATCCGACAGTCCTATAGACATATCAAATACAACATTTGTATCAGGTGCTACACTAACACGACACAAAACATAACACAGGGCTATGATAGGTATGGCACTGGTCAAACTAGGGTCAGTGTGCATCAAGTCGTACGGGCGTCGCGTCTGTGATTGGTGGGAAAGACAGATGATCAAAACGGTACGGGGCTTGCCAGTACGTCAGTGTACGTGTGGCAGTCTTCTATCAGTTCACAGGATCTTAGATTAGGTGTAGTTACGGGATGTCCGTATCTACACTCGGGTCATCCAGTAGAGATATATAAATATACATATCATTAACTAACATTAATACTTATAATATATACATGCACCCAATTAAATACATATACAATATGTATATATATATATACATATGTTAAAAATATACGTACCATATTTATATATATATATATATATATATATATATATATATATATATATATATATATATATACCAAAATACTTATATTCATATATATGTTTATACATATTCCAAAATTATATTTAATACGTATATACTATATGAAATTATACCAAATAAATATATGTATATTTACGCCAAAAAAATACATATATTTATATATATTGGTATATATATATATTACCAAAATTATACATATTAATATATATATTAATACTAATATATTGAATACAAGTATACACCCAATTAGAGAATATATGATATATATATATATATATATATATATATATATACACGTACATGAATACGTATCACCAAACATACACATATGTATACATACGTACATACGTACACACACATACACGTATACACGTATACGCACACATATACGTATATACACATATATATAAATATATATGTATACACTTACACATACATATACGTATATACACCTACACACATACGTATATACGAATACATTCAAATACGAAGAAGGAGGGAGAGGGATGCTCACAGGGGGTTGGCCGGCTGTGCAGGGAGCTAGGTCACCAGAGGGGAGCTGACTCGTCGAAGGTGTGAAGAGGGGAGGAGCACTGGTGGAAGTCGACCGGGGTCGGGGTAATGCAGGGAGAGCCGGAGTTACCGATGGTGGTGGAGGAATATGATGATGATGGTGGTGGTAGAATGGAGGAGGGAATGCAGGCTGACCGGAGTAGGCAGTCGAGGGGAGCTCGACTCCGGGGTCGGACTCGAGTGGAGGAGACAGGGGGTTGGCAGTGCCTGGCGGGGGATGGCTGAGGTGCAGGGTGGCGAGGTTGACTGTGGAGTCGGAGTAGGGAGTAGGGATAGGTCGGAGAGATGGCTTGTGGTGGTGGTGCAGGGAGAATGTCGGGCTGCTGGTGGGAGTAGCAGGGAGGCGGAGCTCGGGCTCGGCCGGGGTGTGTAGCAGTGGTCGGCTGCAGTGGTCGAACAGCTCGGCTCCGGAGGGGGAGCTCGGGTTTGATTGCAGTGGCTCGGCGGGAGGAGTGGCTAAGCTGCGGGAAGCTCGAGTGAGGCGGAGGGAGCAGTGGGGAAGACGGGTGGCTTGGGGGAGAGGCCGGGAGAGGGTGCTGCGGGCCGCCGGGAAATGCTTGGGGGAGAGGCCGGGTGAACAGTGCACAGAGGTTGGGTTCCCCCCCCCCCCCTTTTTGTAAATTCAAAAATAAAAGGGAAGAAGAAGAAGAAATTAGAAGAAGAAGAAGAGAAGAAGAAAAAGAATAAAAATATGGAGGCTACAATTTGTTAGGAGGTGGGGGATTCCCTAGATTTTTGGGGATTAGGGCTTGGTGATAGGACATTAAATAGGGAGAGAGTGTGAGGGAAATGAATGGTGATGATGAGCCCCATTTTGAATGGGTGGCTCAGATCTGACATGAGGGATTTTTATTCATGTAGGAATGAAGGTTGACTAGTCAAATGTTTGGGGCTCTCCATTTAGTTGAACCAATGGGATGTTGACACCAAATGCAAATTTGTAAATTAGCCCCCTTAAATTTGGGTATTTGTACAGATGCATAAAATGATAAAAATTGGGTGGGCGATTCGGTGTTTGGCGTTTTGTAGGGTGAGGGAGCGTTGTGTGTGTTGTACGGGCTTAATTTGCAGGGTACTAGAATTAAATTATGATTTACGGAATCAGTCAAAATGGTATCCTCAATTTAATTAAGAATAAATGCAAGCTGTGTTCTAAAATTAATTAGGAGTACATGGGACCAAAATTAGTTTGGGTGATTAATATCATTAGTGAAGAAGACTCAGAACGCAATATTACCCTAATTAGGGTCGCACGAAAAATAGGCCAAGATTGCCTCCAATTTCGATTGGAATGCACAAATAAAATTGGAATTTATTTAGAATTTAAATAAACGTTCGCGACGATTTTTGTGCGGCTAAAATAAATTACAAGAGAGCATAATTATGAGTTACAAAAAATGGCGAAATGGAAGGCGGACATGTCTAGGGCAAGGTTGTGAAATTTGTTGGAAGGCAAAAAATAGGGTAGCGCTCCAAATATTGAAGCAACGGCAGAGCGCAACAATTAAATAAATTACGGTAAATAATTACTATCTCAAATTAAATCCTAAATAATGCAATTAACATGTAATCCTATAATCCGGACAGGTGTTCGTCTAGTGGCTTCTAGGTCAAGTCTACCAGCTCAGACATTAATGAATACTGAATATAATAATATATTTAATAATCCATCTCACGAAATTATTTAATTTAAATACACCTATAATGAAATCATTTAATATATCTACCACAATACTAATAATTATAAAAAGTTAAAAATAACCCTGTTTTTAGAATATGGTAGTGACACCCATGTATGTCTATGACTAAATCGTTCTATTTCAACTTAGGGACCGAACAAGCCTGCCCTAAGGATAGGACAAGTTATAGGATCTCATCCATTGTTTGAACCATTTTTGAACTCTATATCGAACTCGAACTAATTACTTGATTTGCATCCTGTGTTGATTCCTCTGAGCGTTCTTATAGTTTATCTTTTGGTTGCAGAGTAATGGATCCCAGGAACGGAGATGAGAATCCCTTGGATACACCACACGATGCTGTGGTTACTTATGTAGACAGAGTGACACCAGGGAATGGAGGACAATCATCTCAAGGAAATCAAACCGGCCAGCCTAATCCAAGGTTCCGGCGGGCGTGATGACATCCTACCTCCGCCACAGTTCACTCCACGGATGCCTGTTTTCCCGCCAGGGCAAGCCATGGACGGGCAACTGATATTTCACATGATTTATGCCATGATGCAAGCCCAACAGCAGGTTCAGCAAGAGGCTCAGCGTCATGAGGCAGAGTATTTGAGAACCAGCCTGGTATCCGTATTGGAGCAGGCAAACCCACCAGCTAGGCGACCAGCGACGGGATCTATCATTGATTTCTGCCAGCTTAACCCTCGTACCTTTTCGGGCAAGGAGGGGCCAACTGAAGTTCACGAGTGGCTCACGAACATAAAGCACCAGTTGGAAGCAGCTCAACTTCCAAAGGAGAAATGGATGACTGCGGTCATGATGCAGTTGACTAAAAATGCACATCATTGATGGTTATCAGAAGAGATGAGTCTCGGACTGGACCGAGTCACTTGGGAAGAGTTCTCCAGACTCTTCCAAGAGATGTATACCCCAGCAGTAGCACGGTCGGAGCTCAGAGACAAGTTCAACCGCCTTATCCAAGGCAATATGTCAGTGGAAGAATACAACGCAGAATTTATTCGTCTGAGTTGCTTCGCCCCAACCTTAATTTCGACAGAAGAAGAGAAAGCTGAGAAGTTCTTTGACGGACTGAAGTTTGAGCTCCAGAGGTTGATTGGATCTGTTGTACCTACATCATATACCGACGTCCTTGTAGCAGCACGATGCATGGAGCGTGTTACTAGAAGGGAGTCAAATCTGAAGAGGCCAATCACATCAGCACCATCCAGGACATCACAGGGGGATTCTGCAAAACGATCCCAGAGGAGTATACCAGAGAGGACAGCACACAAGGCCATATCTCTTCCTACTTGTCACCATTATGGCAAGGTAGGTCACATTGAGAGAGAATGCAGACGCAAGTTGGGACTATGCCTGGCTTACGGATCCAACCAGCATCTAACCAGAGACTGCACTTAGTGCAGAGAGGGAGCACCGAGACTAGCTTTACCTGCACCAAGGCCAACTTATCCAGCAATAGGAGCATCGCAGACAGGAGTTGGAGGAGTCAGACCACCATCTCCAGGAGGATATCAGCAAAGACCACCATTGGCACTACAGGCAGCTCTATTTCAGCAGGCTCAGCAGCAGAGAGGTCAAGCTCAGGGACGAGGACAGGCATTTGCATTGGCTGTTGAGGAGGAAGCTACTGCAGGAGAGGTTATCGCAGGTACTATTTTAGTAGTTTTATTACCAGCTGTAGCTTTATTTGATTCTGGAGCATCGCATTCATTTATAGCAGGTAGCTTTGTAGCACCCATAGAGTAGCTATCGCACCCCTTCCGAAGATAAAGAGAATTCTTACGGGAGGTAAAATTATTCCAGTTAGTGACGTCTATAGATCATGTTCTGTAGTAGTCTGTGGAAGAGAGATGCGAGCTCAATTTCTGATCTTTTTCTTGCCGGATTATGATATTGTACTAGGTATGGACTGGTTAAGTCAGTACCATGCGACTCTTGATTGCCGACTTGGACGAGTTATATTTAGACCGCCTGGACATCCAGAATTTGAGTTTCTTCGGGGAGCTGTAGAGCAAGGAGTTCAGCCTACTCTTAGGGTACTATCTGTAGAAGAGGAAACAGGTTATCCAAGAGTCATATCAGAGTTTGTGGATGTATTTCCCGATGATCTTCCAAGTTTACCGCCTGATCAGAAAATAGAATTCACAATAGACTTAACTCCAGGAGCAGAGCCTATCACTTCATCAATATATCGGCTAGCACCTAAGGAGTTAGTGGAGTTAAAGGAACAAGTTGATGATCTTTTGGAGAAGGGCTTTATTCGACCCAGTGTTTCACCTTGGGGAGCACCCATATTATTTGTACCGAAGAAGGATGGAACAGTACGGTTGTGCATTGACTACAGGGCATTAAATATTGTGGCCATCAAAAACTGGTATCCCTTACAACACATTGATGATCTATTCGATCAATTGAGTGGTGCTAGGGTATTCTCGAAGATTGACCATAGATCCGGCTATCACCAGATTAAAGTAAGGAAGGAGGATATACCGAAGACAGCCTTCAGGACCAAGTATGGACATTATAAGTTCTTGGTAATGCCGTTTGGTTTAACCAACGCGCCAGCTGTATTTATGAGTTTGATGAACAGAGTTTTCCATCAGTACTTGGATAAATTTTTTGTTGTGTTTATTGATGACATTCTAGTATATTCCAAGAACCACGAAGAGCACGAGCAGCATCTCAGAATTGTGTTAGAGACATTGAGACAGGAGAAGTTATATGCCAAACTCAGTAAGTGTGAGTTTTGTATGGATAAAGTGCCTTTCTTGGGACATATCATCTCAGGAGAAGGACTTTCAGTTGATCCGGAGAAGGTTGCTGCAATAGAAACTTGGCCTACACCCTCATCAGTTGCAGAAGTGAGAAGTTTTCTCGGACCTACTGGATATTACCGAAGGTTCGTAGAAAATTTCTCAAGGATTGCGGAGCCTATGACGAAGTTGACACGTAAGGACCAGGAGTTTACATGGACAGAAGACTGCCAGAAGGCCTTTGAAGAATTGAAGAGAAGATTGACAACAGCACCTATCTTGACTCTTTCTTCATGGTCAGGAGGTTTTGTTGTCTACAGTGATGCGTCAGGTAGTGGACTAGGATGTGTTTTGATGCAACATGGCAAAGTTATTGCTTATGCATCGGGATAGTTGAAGGTCCATGAGAAGAACTACCCAACGCACGATCTGGAGCTAGCAGCAGTTATATTTGTACTGAAGATTTGGAGGCACTATCTTTATGGAGAGAAGGTAGACATCTTTACTGATCACAAGAGTCTGAAGTATGTATATACTCAGAAGGAGCTCAACATGAGATAGAGACGTTGGTTTGAATTGATGGTAGACTTTGATATAGATCTGTAGTATTACCCGGGAAAGGCGAATATCGTAGCAGACACACTCAGCAGGAATCCCACGACTTATTTCTTGACAATGCAGCCGGAGTTATTGAGAGATCTACAGAAGCTTCAGATAGAGATTATTTTACCAGGACAGAGTGGCTTGCTGGCTAATCTCGAAGTTAAGTCGTCAGTTGTGGAAAGGATTAAAGAGGCATTGCCCACTGATGCTAGATTTTGAAGACTTAAAGAGAAGACAGAAGCAGGCATGCAGACGGGACTTCGCATACATGAAGACGGGACATTAAGGTGTGGAAATTGCCTGTATGTTCTAAATAGAGAATTGAGACAGGAGTTAATGACTGAAGCACACAGCTCCATGTACTCTGTTCACCCAGGAGGAATCAAGATGTACCGAGACTTGAGGCAGTATTATTGGTGGCATAGAATGAAAAGGGAGATTGCACGATTTATGGCGAAATGTTTAGTATGTCAGCAAGTAAAAGCAGAGCACCAAAGGACTGCAGGAATGTTATAGCCACTTCCTATACCAGAATGGAAGTGGGAACATATCACCATGGATTTTGTCACAGGATTTCCAAGGAGCCCCAGTGGAAAAGATGCAGTATGGGTTATCGTGGATCGACTCACTAAATCGGCACATTACTTGCCATTTAGAGTTGGACAGTCCACAGAGGTACTAGCCGACATGTATATATGACAAATAGTAAGATTACATGGAGTACCGGTTAGTATTGTGTCGGATCGAGATTCGAGATTTATATCTCATTTTTGGAGAAGCATGCAAGAGAGTCTTGGCACCAGACTCAAATTCAGCACAGCTTACCATCCACAGACAGATGGTCAATCGGAGTGCACGATTCAGATCTTGGAGGATATGTTGCGATCGTGTATGCTAGACTTTGGAGGATCTTGGAAAGATTATTTGCACTTGGTGGAGTTCTTCTACAACAACAGTTATCAGGCCAGCATCCAGATGATACCATTCGAGGCATTGTACGGTAGAAAGTGCAGATCGCCAATATATTGGAGTGACGTTGGTGAACGTCAAATACTTGGTCCAGAATTGGTAATGTAGACAGTGGAGAAGGTAAAATAAATCCAGAATCATCTTCAAGCAGCTCAGGACAGACAGAATTATTGGGCTAATACGCACAGGCGTCCCCTAGAGTTCAAAGAAGAAGAGCACGTATTCTGGAGGATTTCATCCACTCGAGGTACTATTAGATTTGGGAGCAGAGGCAAGTTGAGCCCAAGGTATATCAGGCCATTTGATATTCTGGAGCGCAATGGTGAGGTGGCTTATTGTCTTACATTACCTCTATCCTTAGAGGGAGTGCATGACGTATTCCACATCTCACAGCTGAGAAGGTACGTGACCGACCCAAGTCATGTAGTCGATCATTCTGAGATCGCGGTGGACCCTAATTTGAGATATGAAGAACAACCAGTTGGCATACTCGACATCAGTGAGAAGATATTGTGAGGACAAACAATTAGACTGGTTCGTGTAGCTTGGAAATATCACTCTCCTGGCGAATCGACTTAGGAACGAGAGGATATTATGCGCCAGCGTTATCCTCACTTATTCGCGGATGTAGGTATAACCTAAGCATTCTTATCATTCCCATAATTCTTTCCTTTAGTAGTTTATTTTTCGATTGCGAGGACGCAATCCTCTTAAGGGGGGTAGATTGTAAACACCCTGATTTTTTCTAAAATTTTTAAAATAATTTTTCCCAATTTTTCTATAATTTTCGGGAATTAAAACTAAGGTATTTTGTGATTAAAAGATTTTTAAATGATGTTAATTAATATTAAAATATTATGGAAATAATATTTTATGGTGTAAAATGGAAAACCGGACATAGGGTAATTTTTTGTGAATTTATTGGACTCCGAAAACATTTTTAAAGCCGTAAAAACCAATGTAGAATTAAACCTAATTAAACCATGACTGAACCCGGTATAATTGAAATTAAACCAAACCAAACCGACTCAAACCGAACCAAACCAACCCAGACTTAACGGGTCGGGTCGGGTCGGATCCGAATCGAACCCGACCCGGACCCGAAACCCTAACCGAACCCTAAATCGGAATCCCCCCCCCCCCCCCCGAGTTACTGTTCAGGCTATAAAAACCCCTAGACTTCCGTTCACGCCGCCGCCGTAAAACCCTCCAGACTCCTCTCCGCCGTAGCACCCCCTAGCCGGAACCCTAGCTTCCCCGTTGTCTTCTTCGACCAGATCTCTCCCATCTCCGCCGATCACCGACTCCACAGACTTCCTCCGCCGAACCCTCGTCGGTCACCGCCTCCACAACTCTCCTCCGCTGCTCCCCGCTCGACCCCTCACCTCGCCGTCCTTCTCCCTCTACCATCTCCAGCGCCGCCCTCTCCCCAACCAGCAGCCTCCCATCTCCGCCCGACTCCACCCTTCATCATCCTCCGCTCCGCCCAGCCCGCTCGACGCCGCCGACTCGCAGCCCCCACACCCTAGCCCGGCCGCCGACCAGAACGGCCACTCCCAGCCGACCAGCGTAGCCCTAGCAGCGGACACAAACAATGCCTCTCTCAGACCGGACACAGCGGACACGGTTGAACCAGGACACGGACACAGCAGCATCCCGGACACAAGAAATTCTTGTTCCACGAAGCCCTGTTCAGGTAACCCGTTCTCTCTCCTCGTTATTCCGTTTTTCGTTCCGTTAATTGTGACGCGTAGACTATGTAACTCTCTCAATGTCCGTGTAACTCGCTCGGTGCGTCGCATCCTGTGGTGATCGCAAACCGCGATCCAAAAACAGGAAAACCAACGCCATATTTTACCCCGGAACTGAGTGTGCCCCGCCAAACGGGATGACTTGGTCGCACGGGGTCTTCACCAAAACATGCGCGCCATTGATACGGACGTGTGGGATTTCGCAGAAGTTGATTTTGATGTGCGTGCACACCGGAATCAACGCGTATCCGCCGGCAACGCCCCATATCTGCCTGTTCTAGAACACGTTGTAACTTCGTATAGACACGTCGGATCAAAAAGAAACTTGCACCATCGGACTCGTAGCAATACGCTGGTCCTGTGACCCAAGTTTGGTTCAATTTTGAGAACATTGACAAAATTGCGTATCGTGGGCCCCACAGGCTCCACTTGATGGGCAATTTTGTGATCGGCTCACCGGAATCTAATTCTGGAAGTTCCGTTGGGTTCGTATCATCGTTCCTGACTTGTTGACACTAAGTTTGATGAAATTGGAGATCTTTGACCCTGACACATTTTTTGGTGCAAAATGGCCCACATGTGGACCCCGCTTTGACCCAAAACTATCATTTTTGCCCCTGTGTCCAAATTGGACTTAAGGACAAGCATTTCTAGCTATTTAATATTTTCTGAAACTGTTGGTGATGTTTATTTCAACTTTTGGAGGAGTACCTGCAGGATCCACTATTACAGGGACAGTTGTTGGTATTCAAACCCCAGGCAAGTGTACCTTACCAAATCCTGCAGCTTTGCTACTTATTTCCTTGACTTATTTATACATTGTTGTGCAAGTGTACCTTGTCAAATCCTGTAGCTTTGCTACTTATTTCCTTGACTTATTTATACATTGTTGTGCAAGTGTACCTTGCCAACTTTGCAGTCTTGCTACATATTTTTTTTGATTCATTTATATTGTTGTGCATGCTTAACCTAGGACCATGTGACTTACTTAGCGTTCGATTATTAGTTGGGTGCCAACACTGTACGCAGAGTTGTGTATTGTCATCTAGAGATGCACATTCGTGACACTTTACATTCTCGTACTTGTCTTATCAAGTACTCTATAACCCAGGACACTATTCATGAGACAAAATCTTTCTGAGATATTCATGGTGATTCTGTATAGGATACAGGATTTGACAGAGACACTATATTCCTAGATATTATATGACTTATTGCATTAGCTATGATCTTGCGTGACATATACATGAGATATTGTGGACATGAGACGTGTGGTTACATTGGGTGGGGAGAGACACACAGGCTACAGGCTGATCATATATATAAAACCCCTATTATTGTGAGGCTCAAGACTCTAATCCCGAGCTTGGCCCATTACTCATTATTACTGCTACTGGCTCCCCGATACAGAGCTTGTAGTGGCTCAGCCTGAGTACTAGTGATGCTCTTACTTGCATTTCACATAGATGGATACATACTTACCCTATTTATTTCATTTATTGCTGCACTACATTTATTTTGGCTTGTATTATCTGTACCTTATTATGTCCCCTGAGGACCTGGATCCAGATTATGTCCCCAGGTTTTGCAGACGAGATCTATCCCGAGGTATACGGGACAGCAACAGGAGCTGATACATGAGCTGTACCGACACCAGAGGATGAGGTGTTAGCTGAAGACTTTTTCTGAGCATCTATGATCCATGCTCAGTATTTACTTTATTCAGTCATTTATATTTTGGTCTGTTGAACCATTGTATCAGATTTTTATCGGGTTGTTCCCCGAAGCACTTTGTTGAGACTGGTTGATGATTTATATTTCTTATTTTCTGTGGATCATATTTTGTCTTATATGGATGAGATTAGTTGTGCCATGTTATCGTAGACTTTATTTTACAGCATAAGTACGCCCTGATGGATCCATTAAATTGGGTTTGTCCATCAGTGTGTGCTGCTGGCCATTGCCACGTGTCTAGTCCCTCGTTATTTTGGGACTGGGGCGTGACAATTATATTCCTGATATCTGTCATCATTTTTCAGAGCTCTTATTCTATTAGTAGCAACATGAGGTTTGAAATACGTCGAGCAAAAGTTTATAATCTTCTTGAGAATATAAGCTTCACAAATAGAGCCCTCAACCCGTGCCTTATTTTTTACCTTTCTCTTTAGGTAATTCAGATGCCACTCGAACGGGTACATCCATCGATAACCGACAGGACTACCAATACATGCCTCATAGAAAAGATGAATTGGCAAATGCTCTATGGAGTCAAAGAATCTAGGAGGAAACATCTTCTAGAGCTTACACAGTGTTACCGCAAAGTCCTTCTCTTGCTTTTCTAGATGATCGACGAGCAACTTAGTAGAACAAAGATCTCTGAACAATATATTGAGCCCTGTCAATGGATCCCAAACGACCTGCGGTAAGAATTCCTGAAATACAATCAAAATTAACCTTTCCATGAATACGTGACAATCGTGGCTCTTCATACCCGCCAGTTTATTCTCCTTGAGGTCTACGCATCTTCTCAAGTTTGACACATACCCGTCTGGAAATTTTAGACCCTGAATCCACCTATAAAGTCTTCCTTTATCCACCTTCTCCAGTAAAAAAATTGACTTAGGATGCTTTAACTTTCTATTCCCCGCCTCTATCAAATACAATGCAGGACATCTACATATTTCTTCTAAGTCCAACCTGGCCTTCGGATTGTCTTTCATCTTTTCTTTTACCTCTATTATAGTATTAATTATGTTATCAAACACATTCTTCTGGATATGCATGACATCAAGGTTATGTCTAATCAGATTGGTGCTTTAATATGGTAGATCCCAGAATATACTCCTTTTTATCCAGTTATGGGTGGGACCAAATCCGTCATACTTGTACCCCCTAGCAGGCTCTTCGATGGCACTTGGTAAATCTTTTATTTCTTCTCATATCGTAAATTCGGGCCACCATGGTGGTGGATTAGCCTTCTCCATAACGCCTGCACGAAAAGCATTTATGTTCCTCTGGTACGGATGATCCTTCGGCAGAAATTGTTGATGGCAATCGAAGAAGCACGGTTTGCCTCCGTGTTTCAAACGGAAAGCCTTAGTACGGTCTATGCAATATGGAAATGGGAGACAACCATGAGTGCTCCATCCTGATAATATTCCATAGGACGAAAAGTTATTGATGGTCCACATGAATGTTGCCCTCATCTGAAAACTCTGCTTTATCGTACGTGTTGGCACCTACTTTTCACAGCAAATTTAACTCATCTATCAAAGGTTATAAATACACATATACGGAGTCTTTATGCACATCCAAGGCAGTAGATTATACGAAGTGACGATCACAGGAAAATACTAATTCTGAGAGCCCGAAAGTCCGAATGGGGTAAAACCATCGGAGGAGAGCCCCAATTTGATATTACGCATATTTGAAGCAAAATTTGAATACTCTCGATCAAAGTGCTTTCATGCTTCACCATCGGATGGATAATCCAATATAGCTTCGATCTGTTCCCATGCTAACTCATATTTTCTGCAATCTCCTTCACCATAAACAACCTCTGCAACTTTGGCATCAAAGGCAAGTAGTACATCGAATCGATAGGCTTTCTTGTACCGATAGACTTTTCTCTACCAGTGGCCTTGTAGTGATCAGCACCACAGAATCTGCACGTGTCTTTATTCTTGTCGTCTTTGTAGTACAACATGCACCCGTTGTGACATGTATCAATTTTCTCATATCCTATTCAGAGTGATCTCACCGTCCTCTTAGATCGGTAGAAGTCTTTAGGCAAATTTCCACCCTCTGGCAGATTTCTATAATCAAATCCATCAGTCGGTTATAGCATTCTTGCGACATATTAAAATCGGACTTGATGCTCAACAATCTTGTAACTACCTCCAAAGGTGAATGATCCTCACAACCAGGATCTAATGGAGTCCTTGCATTCTCTAGCAACTCCATAAACTTTGTAGCATCGATATTTGGTGTCTCCTCAGCTACATCATGATTGTCAGGATCGAAACAAGGCCCCGCCACATCAAAAACTATATTTACCCACCCGTCGTCTTAAGCAGTGTGGTCGTGGACATCCATATATGGCTCCACATAAGGCTCTGACTCCGATGCTAAAGACACAAGTTCTCTGTGCGTGGTCCACTGATAGTAATTCAGCGTGAAACCCTTTAAGTACAAATGATATGTGACTTTCACTTCTAGATGATATTTTAAGTTGTAAAATCTCATATACAGACACATAATTTTGGTATCGTCCATGTATTGAGGGAACGCCTTGGCCAACTGTAGGAACTGTTATACACCCTCTATGAATTCATTCCGCATACCCCACATGTCCTCAGGATGGTAGTTATACATCCACGAACATTTTTGTAGATAGTAATTCATATCCATTTCTTGATACTTCTGCACAGATGAATAGACATCGTTCAAGTATATACTCATGTGAATATTTGGTAGTATATATTATAAAAATGACACTCACTCCAGATATACAAATATGAATAGACATTATTCAAAAAAATAGTTAAATTATAGTACATGTTATAAGTCTACTCGTCTACACACACATAAGAATACTCAGGAATATAGTATATGCACTGGTACACCTAGTCCTATCACTGATACTTTTTTGTTCAACTATGTATCATGGATACTCATATTGTAGTGTATTAGTGAGTGTGAACTCTGTATCTTGGATATCCACACTTGACATTTGTTTAGGCGATGACTTTCTAATTGAAAAATCAAGTCATCGATATCCAGTATCAATTTTTTTGTCCAGGATACATAGTTGACACTCACTGATACACTACTGGATATCCACACTTGACATGTATGCGTGTGTCCGTGTCCGAAAAAATGCTTACAACTTTATCCTCGATATCGTGTCCTAACCTTTTATATCCATGTGTCCTACAATTTTACCATACGTATCATGAGATGACATGATACAAACATGTGTGTGTGTTCGTATCTGTGTTAGGGTTGGTGTATGCGCGTTAGTGTGTCCACATATCCGAGTTTTGGTTAGTGTTAGTGTTAGTGTTCGCGTGTGTGTGTGTGTCCGAGTTAGGATCAGGATAGGGTTAGTGTCCGCAATACCGAGATATCCACACACACACACCATTACTGCACTGTGCACAAGTGTGCACTATACAATACCTCACTTGATACCCAAGACTGTGTCTAATTAACTCATATAGGGCTAGGGTCTGTGTCGTGTCTCAGCTTTGGGTTAGGGTCTGTGTCATGTCATGTATCGTGTCATAACCAAATTTCTACTCTCCCACACTACCTACAGTACTTCTCATATAATCCAACATTTTGACCATATTCTATATATATAATATCAAAGAAACCCCCCAAATTAACAGCTATGAAGTATAAAGGTGTAATCCAATATCCCGTCGCTAATCCAACTTCCCATGTGCACTACACTTATCATTTAATCTAACATCCCATCGCTAATTGGACAAAATTTAGTAGTGACTTAATACGCACATGCACACACACATGAACACACGTATACACATGAACACACACACAAAATTCTATACTCACAAGCTAATTATATGATACTAAACAATATATAATACTAAATTTATAATAAAATCCTATCAAACAACTATATAGCATATTTGTGGGTGTGTATTATGTGTGTCCATGTGTGTGATATACTAGTGCAACCAAATTTTTTAATTATGCAACCAAACTTCCATACTAAATAGGGTGTGTATCCATGTATGTCCGGGTGTGTCTCCATATATGTCCGTATCCACGTGTGTCTATATGTGCCCGTATGTGTCTGTGTCCAAGTGTGTCTACATGTGTGTCCATATTAGTACGAATCATGTCATGCAGGATTGTGTCCTATGTGTGTCATGTGTTCGGGTCCATGTGTCAGGGTTAGGGTTGTGTCCTGTGTGTGTCCATGTGTCCTGATTGTGTCCAATATGTGTATGTGTCCTAGTTGTGTCTGGGTCTGGGTTAGGGTTTACCGAGCCGGGAGGAAGGGAGGAGGAGTGCCTGAGAGAGGGGTTAACAGAGGAGGACCACGTCGGAGGGGAGAAGCCGCACTGGAGGGGGAGGAGATGCGTCTAGGGTCACCTGTGTCAGGGTTGGGGGGCGAACACGGTCGCGTTAGGGTGGGGGGCGAGGGAGGCGGTCGAGGGTGTGGGTGGGTCACGGAGCCGCGGAGGGTCGTCGGGGGAGGGTGGATCGCCGGGGGGGGGGGCGCACAAGAAACGAAAAGTTAGACAAAGTTGGGGGGAAAAGAAATAAAAAGTCGAATAGACGAGAGAATCCTATATTCAGTAATTTAGCGATGTCCGCTCGAGACGTCGCTAAAAGTTATTATATTTAAATTTTATGCGACAAATAATTGGTGGAGTCGCTAAACGTTATTTTTTTAGCGACGTCTAAATTGAACGTCGCTAAACGTCACTAATTAAAAAAATTACGACATTAGCGACATCGCTAAAAACGTCAATAATTAAAAAATAACCAATATCGGTAAAAATGTAGCTAAACGACACTAAATCAAAAAAATTAGTGACATTTAGCGACGTTAAAGACGCTTATAGCGACTATTCTTTAAAAAATAAAGTATTGTTGCTATGCATCGCCAACAGCGACGTATAGCGACGTTTATTTTTGGAGTCGCTAAAGTCTTTAACATTAGCGACGTTTTATTACGACGTCGGTAAAATCATCACTATTTTATCATATTTTGGTAGTGATTGGTGTTAGAGTATAGTTAGAGATTGGTATCATGGTATTAGAAATAAGAAAGTTGTGAGGGGGAGTAGCATACCAATTTTTGACTCTAGGTGTTAGCATCATGTCATCATGCATGTTTTAGATGGATATAGGTTCATATAGTTGAGTGATCCAAGTATCAATTGAGTATCATAAAATTATTTTGAGTATTTATGGAGCCTTAATATTATATTGGTACTTGACACTCGGTTGTGTATAGAATATGTATTCATGAGATGTATTAGTGAGTGTGCCATAGTAGAGTGGTACCCATAAGTGTATAGGTGAGTGTGATAGTGTTAGAATATATTGTGCTAGGTAATAGGGCTTGTGCTATATGTTGAAGTTGTGCATTAGTGAGGGTAGATGTGAGTGCACATGTATATGTCTAGTATGGGTGTATCACCTAATACTTGAGGATGTAGATGTATTAGTAAGTGATATGAGTGAGAACATGAGTGGTGAAGTAAAGTACAAGTATGGGTGTTTTATGAGTATCATGCAGAGGGATCCTGGATATTATAAATATAATACCATAGGTTGAGAAGTGTCAAGAATGGTCACGGATGGTATGTTGAGTGTACCACTGATTAGTGTATCAGTTTGTAGTGTCAAGTATAGAAAATATGGGAAGAGATATATATTAATAGGATATAGAATTATGTGTCTGTGTGTGAGGGTGCAAGTGAGACATGTGTATCATAGAAGTGAATAACTAGTGCATTAGACGCATATGAGAATGGGTTCTAGTGAGTGTAATGAGGTGATCTTATGAGTGAGCTAGTGGCAAAGGAAGAAGTGGTAGAGTATGGGTGATGTTGAGCATTGTTGTGGGTATTAAGTATAATTATGAGTTAGTTTTTGTGCACCAAGAGTACCTAGAGAGTACAAGTGTCCAAGGTGTATCAGGAGTGGGGATAAGTAATAAATGATAGGAGGAGTGTATCAGTTAGTATCTGTGAGTATTATTATGTGATAGTATTAGTTGAGTGTATCAGTGTAAGATTGAGGTAGGGTATGTAAGGGAGTAAGGGAGTATCTTGGAGAGAAGGAGTACATATGTTCAAGGCAGTAAAAGAAGAAGGATAAACGTGTAGGGGTAAACTTCAGTGAGTATGGGCACATTACAAGTGTATTAGGTATGTAGGTAGCTATGTATTAGTGAACTGTGTAATGGATAGAATGGTACTAATGTGATAGCAGTTTCTAGTGTTTAGGTTCATAGTTAGTATAAAGTATTTATATATGTTTATATTGATACCAAGATACGGATAAGTATCCTAGAGTGATTGTTGAGTGTTATAATTGGGTATAAAAACCAGATATCAAGATGGAAGAAGTACCTTAGTGCCAAGATCCAGAGTACCTCAAGTATTATGGAGGTTTAAGGTACAAGCATCCTAGTGTCTAGTGTACTATGTATAGAAGAGAAATATTAGTAATCTTGTATGAGAGTATCATCTAAGTGTCACATATAGGAGTTAGTGCCTTATGTTGATAGTGTCAAGACTGGGGTAGGCATCCTATATAGAAGTATTCCAGATTGATAAGGTTATACTAATAGGGTATATGAGTGTGAGTGTATACAAGTATTCATTTGCAAAGTGGAATAGTAAAACAGTATTCATGTGCCTGCAAGAACTACGACAGATATAAGACTTTATGCATGTTAGAGAGTGAGCTAGAATAAGTATTAGTATATTAGTAAAGGTGTTCTTGTGTGTTGTAAGATTATATAGTAAATCTGAGTGTTGATAGAGTACCCTTCTAGTGCCAACAAATAGTGTCCTAGAAGTGTTAGTATAGTATCCTAAATAGTATGTGCCAGTGGGCTATGTATGCTTCTGACCTAAAGCTATAGTATATTACCCATACTAGAAGTGGTAACCCTTTATATTAAGTATTGTGACTAGGTTGATGCTTAATGAATAACTGGTGTAAGTATCAGATATTGGTAAGGGGTTCAGCTAGGCCGCCTGTGGCACAACAAATGCCCCGTACCCGCAGAGGGAGACATCCCAACAGGACAGGGCTTTTGCGATAACGGTCAAGGGGACCAATGCTACAGGTGATGGGTTAGCAAGTTATGTTCTTCTCTTTTACTTCCTTTCCATCTAATGATCTAAGTGATTCCTTAGTATCTTATAGTTTGCATTAGTAATTTTGTGCTATAGTATAGTTAGTAGTAATCCTTGATAGAGACTGCAATATCATGATAGGTGGAGACCATAACCATGCATGTTTGGTAATCTTAGATAATTTCTTTTCAATAAAATTATAGGTTTGTTTGATTTTAGATGAAACTTTTCTGAGACCATGACTAGTCAGGATTTTGACTGTAGTAAGGATTGTGGTGAATAGGTTATGACTAGTAGAAGAGCAGGGATGAGTTGTTTGAGGGGTACCCTATCTTTTGAACCATGAGTTATTCATTCAGTTCATGACTACTTTCATCCTTAAATTTCGAGGATAAAATTTTTCTAGGGGGGTAGGATTGTAACCACCTAATTTTGGGAGAGAGATATTTTTGTGTTTTTACATATAATTAATTTTGTGTTAAATAATATTTTTTGCTAATTATATGTGGTTAGTTAGTTTGGACTTAGTATTAGTAGACTTAGTTGGTGCCACTTGTGTTAGTTTATACCATAATTAAGATAGTTCTATTGAGATTAGTATATGACTTAGTTGCCTAAATTAATTAGTTAGTGCAATGATAGAATATTCCTATTAGTTGTAGATATACTTTCCTAATAAAGTAGATTTCATTTATTTAGATCTATAACTTAATTAAGTGGAGAATGGTAAACTTGTGAATAACTCAAATCCATCCCTACAAATGACCAACCTATTCCCCAAGCCTTCTTCATTTCATTTTCCTCCACTCTTTCTTCTTCCATACTTCATCTTCTCCACCTCCTCAAGAGCACAAAACCCTAATTTTCTAATTCACACCAAATCCTGAAATTCTACCATTACCACACAATTTTATCTTCAAAACCTCTTCATATGGAGAATTAGAGCTTGGAGCTCAAGGAGAAGCATTAGCAAGAGGATTAAAGGTACTTCTTCTTTCATTACCATCAAATTCGTCGATCTAGAAGGAGGACCCAATTTCCTTTGGTAAGTTACAATTTTTCTCATTTTTATAGTTTAGAATCTCTAATTATCATGTATGAGACCTATTCTTAGGAGATCCAACCCTCTAGTAGGAGTATTAACTTCTAATGGACTCTTTAGGGATAGATCTATGTGTTAGAAGTATGATTTGGTAGTAATTATAAATTTTGCACATTAAGTGTTTGTCATATGTTCTCATGGGATTATTGATGTTAATTTGGGTGTGGGGTGTATTGTGAGAGGGGCTCGTAATGAAAGTGGTACCCATCTACCATGCACCATGTGCACATGTCAATACGAGAGGGTATGTTGTTGTGTGGTTGTGATAGTGTTAGCTTGGAGTATGTATAGTGTTAGTATAGTATTGGAGTTCCAATGGTGTCCCCATGAGTATCATGAGGGGTATCATTATATACTTAGATTGGTGGTGTTGAGTGTGCTTCCAAGGGAGAGTGAGTTGGTGGTGTTGGTTATGTTACCGTTTATGTGTGTTAGTGTATCGTAGTGTTTGTATATATATGTTAGTATTAGTGTTAAGTGTTAGTGTTATTATTTTATAGTATGGAGATTGTGTCTTGATGTTGGTGTGCAAGTGATAAGTGATTGTTTCAGCTCAGTGTGGAGTGTTGGTGACTTTGAGAATAGAGGGGGATTAGGACTAACTGGAAGTGTATCTACAGTTTACTGCTTGTGAATAGAAAAGAGACAATAGCATCAGCAGTTGTGAGCACCCTAGTTTTTATATAGGGTTAGTTTGATAATTAAATATTTTTATTTATTTATTTTATTAATTCAAATATGGTATTAAGTAGAAAATAGAAAATTTTATGTCATATTTATTTATATCTAGTATATATATATTTTGGACTAATATAATTTGGGTGTAAAAAAATAGTTAATAAAGAACTACAAATTTTTTAGAATTAATCTATGTGTTAATCTAGTTTTAGGTTTTTTTATTTATGTGTCAAGTAAAGAAAAAAAAACAAAAAAAACAAAAAAAAACTATATATATTAACCTAACCCATCTACCTGCTAACCCATCTACCTGCTAACCCACCCATCTACCCGCGACCCCGAGTCTGCTCGCGAAAACAGGACTTACACCCTATATATATCGACATCTTCCGCTAAACCCTATCCGTAATTTGAATGCCACCCCTGCTGCCATCACTACCGCCACCACCCGCCGACGTCGACAACTGTACCGACGCCACAACCCGATCGCACCTGCGTATAAGCGCGACAGTAGCAACAGCAGTCGTTTCACAAGCCCCACTTTGAGGTACGTATACGCCCTCATCGCTCAAGTATTTTATGAGATTTTTGTCCGTATGCATTCACAACATGAAGGTCATCGAACTCCTTCAAGAAGTTTGATTTTAAATAATCTATATTAGGAGAAATTCGAACGAAAAGTTGATCCAAAAATCTTTGTTTTGAACAATTTTGAAACTGTCCAAACACCCATGTTTCGAGAGCAATAACTCTCAAACTGTGATGCCAAACTGAGTAATTCTTTTTCCTGTGTGAAGACAACATAATCGAGTTTTAATCCCTTAAAATACTTTATATTATTTTGATTTATTCTGTGATAAATTTAACGTTAAAATTTGTCAAAAAAAATTGTTTTCAAAAAACCCAAATTTCTTGATACGGGGTATATTTTGCTAAACGATGCCATGTCATTATGTGCGAATTTCATCGAATGGTGAGTAACATAAACGCGGACATGTGGGTTTTCGAGAAACTTGATTTGGACGTGTGTGCACGCTGGAATCAACGCGTATCCGTTAAAAAATACCGTATTTGACTTTTGCAAAGAAACTTCGTGGGTACTTATTATTTTGCAAAGAAACTTGTGCCATTGGATTCGTAGCGTTACGCTGGCCTTCTGACTCACGTTTGGTTCGATTCAGAGAATGTACAAGAAATACCGTTTCGTGGGTCCTACGGTTCTACTTGACGGACGATTTCATGATGGGCACATCGAAATTCTGTTCTGGATATTTCGTTGGATTCGTATCATCGTTCTGAACTCATAGATACTAAGTTTGACAAATTTAGAGAACTTTATCTTTGACACTTTTTTGGTTTGAAGTAGGCCATATGTGGACCCGCTTTGACCAAAAACTATATTTTTTGTCCCTGTGGCCAAATTAGACTTATAGGTAGTCAATCTCATCTATTTCACATATTTTGAAAATATTAGTGATATTTTTTTCAGCATTCGGAGGTGCACGTGCATATTTCACTTTCCCAGGAGCAGTTGAAAGAGTTCAGGACCCAGGCAATTGTACCTTACCAAACTTTCAGTAGATCTTGTTATATTATTTGCTTGAGTTTACTATCACACACACACACACACACACACACACATATATATATATATATATATATATATATATATATATATATATATATATATATATTCTTGTGATTTACCTATTCAATCAAGGACCGTGAGACATTGCTTAGCATCCGAACAATATTCGGGTATCGACGTCGTACGCAGAGTCGAGTAACGTCACTTAGAGAGTTGATACCACGATCCTATTTTTTTTGCTTGTTCTACCAGCACGATAGACCATAGAATACCTGACACTGATTACATGAGGCAGAGTTCATCCTGATGTTTTTCTTGGTGCTAGGACTCTGTATAGGACTATAGGCTTCATGGAGTTACAGTCATACTTATATATGCTTGTTCTTATGACTCATGGTGATAGATAGAAGTCTTGGATGATTATGTGAGGTTACATTGGGTAGGGAGAGACACACCATACTACAGGATGAGTATGTTTATATATATATATATATATATATATATATACTATATTACTGGAGGTGCTTTAGTCTCTGTACCAGAGCTTGGCACATTTACTGGCCCTACGAGATACTACTTGCTGCTTTGGGTTCTCCGTCATAGAGCCTGTAGTGGTCTCAGTCTAAGTACGAATGATGCTCTCATTTGCATTTTAATTAGTTGGATATGTAGCTTGCCCTTGATAATCTATTTTTACTGTACTGTATTTTATTTGTCTTGAGTGTTTATTGTACCTTGTTATGTCCCCTGAGGATATGGATCTGGATTATGTCCTCAGGTATAGACAAGGAGAGCTATATTGAGGTTTACAGGACATGAGATGACATTGGAGCTGTACTTGCACTAGAGGACGAGATTGTGCTGGAGGACTTCTCTTGAGCACTTAGTTACTTCTCTATTTATCTATGCTTAGTGTTCATAGACTTTTGGACTTGGTGTAGTGACTACTGGACATATGTACTTGGTTTTATCTCTTTTTTTATTATTTTGATGACGGATTTTTTCTCGCGATATTTCTTATACTGCACTTATTGATGGATGGTTTCATTGTATTATTCTTGTGACTGGACTATCTCTTTAGGATCTTAATTTTTATTGTGGATGATATTAGATATATAGACTGTGACAGGTGTTACTTATATATATTACAGCTTAAGTACACTTTAACGGGTCCATTAAATTGGATTTTCTTATTTGAGTTATGTTGCTGGCCATTGCCACGTGTCTAGTCCCTTGGTATTTTGATACTGGGGTGTGACATAGTTTTTATGGTGGCCCATGCAGGTCTACAAAATCGAGCAAGCCTAAAATTAGGATAGAATGAATTTATAGGATCTCAACCACATATTGACAAGTTCTTGGCCTCTATATCGGATTCGAATTAATTCCTTGACTTGCATCATGTCTTGATTCATTTGTTCATCCCTAAATTGATCCCGACAGAAGAAGAGAAGGCAAAAAAATTCTTTGACAGACTGAGCTTTGAGTTATACAGACAGATTAGCTCCGTCATACCTACTTCATAAATAGAAGTCATTACCGCAGCTCGACGCATGGAACGCGTCATCAGGAGAGAGTCCAGCCAGAAACAACCGTACACACTAGCACCAGCCCGAGCACCACAGAAAGGAGCTGCAAAGAGACCTCACATGCACCAGCCACCCAGAGTAACCCCATTGACACTGCCTATATGTCAATATTATGGTAAGCAAGGCCATCATGCGAGCGAGTGCAGACGCAAGTTGGGACTATGCTTGATTTGCGGATCGGGACATCACTCGGCACGGGACTATATGGAACAGCTGAGAGGAGCACCGATTATTCATGGACCATACTTACCATCACTAGCACCATGACTCCCTACTTGTCATTATTGTGGCAAGGTAGGCCATCTCGCTAAGGAATGCTGATGCAGATTGGGATTGTGTTTGCTTTACGGTTCAGACCAGCATTCAGCCAGAGATTATACGAAGCCTCGAGAAGAAGATGGTACATCGATATGCTTTACCAGTACCGAGACCATCCCAGCAGCTACTTAGGCTAGCTTTTCCAGCACCAGGAGCACCACAAACGAGAGTTGGAGAAGTCAGACCACCAGCTCTTGGAGGGTATCATCCAGTCAGGATACTGGATACTAGTGAGAAAATATTGTGGGGTCAGACGCTCTGGCTGGTTCGGATAGCTTGGAAGCATTATTCTCCAGGCAAATCCACTTGGAAGCGAGAGGATATTGTACAACAGTGTTATCCTCACTTATTCGAGGATGCAAGTATGGCCTTAGAACTGATTTTAGTTACCGTGCCTCAAGAAATTCTTAGAGTATCTTTATTTCTAATTGCAAGGACGCAATTCTTTTAAGGTTGGTACATTGTGAGCACCTTGATTTTTATATAGGATTAGTTTGGTAATTAAATATTTTTATTTATTTATCTTATTAATTAAAATATGGTATTAAGTAGAAAATAGAAATTTTGATATAATATCCATTTATATCTAGTATATATATTTTGGACTAATATAATTTAGGTGTAGAAAAATAGTTGATAAATAACTAAAAAAAATTAGAATTAATCCTATGTGTTAATCTTCTTTTTAGGTTTTTTTATTTATAAGTTAAGAAAACAAAACAAAACAAAAAAACAAAATAACTATATATACTAACCTAACCCATCTACCTGCTAACCCACCCATCTACCCGCGACCCCGAGTATCCTCGCAAAAATGGGACTTACACCCTATATATATATATATATATATATATATATATATATATATATATATATATATATATATATATATATATATCAACATCTTCCGCTAAACCCTAACCCTAATTCGAATGCCACCCCCACTGCTATCACGACCGCCACCACCGCTGAAGTCGAAAACCACACAGCCGCCGCTACCCGACCGTACCTACGTGTAAGCGTGACAACAGCAGCAGCAGCCGTTTCACGAGCCCTATATCAAGGTACATGTACGCCCTCATCTTTCAAGTATTTTATGAGCTTTTTATTCATATGAATTCACAACATGAATGTCATCATACTCCTTCAAAAAGTTTGATTTTAAATGATCTATATTAGGAGAAATTCGATCCGAAAGTTGATCCAAAAATCGGTGTTTTGAACAATTTCAAAACTGTCCAAACACCTATGTTTTGAGAGCAATAACTCCCAAATAGTGACGTCGAACTGAGTATTTCTTTTTCCTATGTGAGGAAAACAAAACTGAGTTTTAATCCTTAGAATACTTTATATTATTTTGATTTATTCTGTGATTAATTTACCGTTGAAATCTGTCAAAAAAACTTATTTTGAAAAACCTAAATTTCTTGATATGGGCTACGTCCAACTAAACGAAGCAACATCGTCGCATACGGATTACACAGAATGGTGCACAATGTAAACGCGGACGTGCGGGTTTTTGCAAAACTTGATTTGGACGTTTGTGCACGCCGGAATCAACGCGTACTAGTTGAAAAATACTGTATCATAATTTTTGACACCATGCCATAACTTCGTGGGTGCTTATCATTTCACATCGAAACTTATGTCGTTATATTCGCAGTGTTACACTGGTCCTGTGACTCAAGATTGGTTCGATTCTGAGAATGTCTAAGAAACATCATTTCGTGGGCCCCAAGGTTTCACTTGACGAGCGATTTCGTGATCAGCACATTGGAATCCCGTTCTGGATATTCTATCGGGTTCGTATCATCATTCTAGACTTGTAGATACTAAGTTTGACGTATTCGGAGAACTTTGTCTCCGACACATTTTTGGTGCAAAGTGGGCCACATGTGGACCCCTCTTTGACCAAAAACTATCAATTTTATCCTTGTGGCCAAATTGGACTTATGGACAGTCAATCCTAGGTATTTTAGGTATTTTTAAAATATTGGTCATGTTTGTTTCAGCATCTGATGGTGTACGTGCAGATTCCACTTTCCCAGTAGTAGTTGACGGAGTTCAGGACCCAAGCAAGTGTACCTTGCCAAACTTGCAGTAGATCATGTTATATTATTTGCTTGAGTTTACTATCATATATATATATATATATATATATATATATATATATTCTTATGATTTACCTATTCAACCTTGGATCATGAGACATTGCTTAGCGTCCGAACAAGATTTAGGTATCGACGCCGTACGCGGAGTCGAGTAACGTCACTTAGAGAGTTGATACCACGATCCCATTTTTCTTGCTTGTTCTACTAGCACGACAGACCATAGCACACCTGACACTGATTACATGAGACAGAGTTCATCTTAATGTATTTCTTGGTACTAGGACTCTGTGTAAGACTATAGGCTTTATGGAGTTACAGTCATACTTATATATGCTTGTTCTTATGACTCATGGTGATAGATAGAGGTCTTGGCTGATTATGTGAGGTTATATTGGGTGTGGAGAGACACACCATACTACAGACTAATTATGTCTATATATATATATATATATATATATATATATATATATATATATACTATGTTACTGGAGGTGCTTTAGTCTTTGTACCAGAAGAGCTTAGCATATTTGTTGGCCCTACGAGATACTACTTGCTGCTATGGGTTCCCCGACACAGAGCCTGTAGTAGTCTCATCCTGAGTATGAGTGATGCTCTCATTTGTATTTTACTTAGCTGGATACGTAGCTTGCCCTTGAGAATCTGTTTTTATTGTACTTTATTTTATTTGGCTTGAGTATTTCTTGTACCTTACTATGTCCCATGAGTACCTGGATCTGGATTATATTCCCAGGTATAGACGAGGAGATCTACCCTAAGGTTTACGGGACATGAGCTGACATTGGAGCTGTACTTGCACCAGAGGACGAGGTTGTGCCGGAGGACTTCTCTTGAGCACTTAGTTACTTCTCTATTTATCTATGCTTAGTGTTCTTAGACTTTTGGACTTGGTGTGGTGATTATTGTACATATGTACTTGGTTTTATCTCTCTTATCATTATTTTGATGACGGGTTGTTCCTCGCGATATTTCTTATAATGCACCGTTGATGGATGGTTTTATTTTATTATTCTTGTGAGTGGAGAATCTCTTTGGGATCTTTATTCTTATTATGGATAAGATTAGATATATAGACTGTGACAGGTGTTACTTATATATATATTACAACTTAAGTGCACTCTAACGGGTCTATTAAATTGGGTTTGTCCATTAGAGTTATGTTGATGGCCATTGCTATGTGTCTAGTCCCTTAGAATTTTGGGACTGGGGCGTGATAGTAGTAGCAAAGTATTGGGGTTGCATGAAATGGGAAGTCTAAACCAGTACAAGAAATAGGATACTCGGATAAACTGATAGCAAGGTGAGTTTGGATTTGTAGGTTGAACCTGGGTAAGTTGTAGTACATTGTTGTATTCCAGAAACCTGCAGTAGCAGAGATGTGAATAAAGGGATATGTACTAGTACCTTGCAGCAAATTTGGTATATTGCAGTACCATTAGATGTTCATCTAAGTGTGCCAGCGCATATTCAAGGTTAGGTACAAGTGAGTTTGAGTTAATGTGAAGGTATTCAATGAGTGTCAAAGGTTATTGAGTGTTGGTTTATAAACTTCCTAATTTTTAATTTTAGTATTTTTATTAAATTATCAAATTTCTTTTGACTATTTTATTGGTTAATTAGAAAATAACTTCTTTGATTTAATTACTTATATAAATACTTATTTAGAATTATTTTCAGGCTATTTTCGAATTTCTTTGATTTTCTAGAATTTTTGGGTAATTAAAACCTAAAAAATTTAATTTTCTAGGACTTACATTATTTACTATCAGACCATACTTGCATATTTTTTATCAAATATTTATTTTAGGTTAAAATACTTAAATATATTTTCTAAATTTTATTTAGAATTTTTTTGAATTTATTTGGATTTATTTAGTTTTAAAATAGGCTAATAACTAATTTTCTAGGACTTTTGGAATTTACTGTAGAAGACTATGACCATAAAATTGCCTTAAGTATTTATTTTAGACTTTATAATGGTATTTTATATTTTCAAGATTTCTTCTAAATTTTTCTGATATTTTTACATATTTATTTGGAGTTATTTAGGTTAAAAACTGATTAATAAATGATTTCTAGAAATAAAAATTATATTACCCAGTCAGCAGCATAGTCAGCCTACAGTCAGTGCCTGCGGGCTCCAACTGACAGCCTCTGCCTTTAAATAGGGTATTAAAACTCTAAGTTATTATTCCGCCAAATTAATATAAGGAGAGAGAGAGAGAGAGGCTTGAGGGAGATTGCTTTTTAGGATTTTTCAAGTTTGCGTAGCCATATCTCCTAGTTCCTGACCCCAAATGTGTCCATGTTTCTTGTGTTGGAACCATCCCGAGGTATATATTCTGAATACCTAATTTATTTTCATAAATCATTAACCTAAATTTCTGAAAATTTTGTGGATTGCCAGTTGTCCGAAATATGACACATTTTGGTATTTTTGAGATTTCGGGAGATCCCGAACTTAGAATCGCTATCCGTTTGATGGTTCAAAAAGATAACAGGACAAAATATAACATATATTTTTATCAGATTTAAATATGCTATTTTACTATTCTAAAATATTTGTGCAACCTAAAAGTAACTAAAAAATTACTAAAAACTGTCATTTATGCGCTATATGGACGATAATTCTTTACCGGTTCAAGATTTGGTAAAACCGTCGATTTCAGTATTATGTACAGCTGAAATCTAGAGAATTTCACACACAAATTATGGTTTTATATCGATTGACTTTTTGGTCAACAGAATGCCTCGATTTGCGTGCCACGGATCCCGAATTAGTAAAATTAATTTCTTTTAAAACCAAAATCTTGCATTAGCCTTAAAATTAGAATATAATTAAATTAAATTAGTATTTTAGGTTATTTTATTTAGAATTATAATATATTAGAATAGAGAACCTATCCAACTACTTTTGTAGATCTAACTTGTTTAATTTATGTGACGGATAAATCAGACGACGTCTTGAGATGCGACTTCATCCTTTTTCAGAGCAGGCAAGATACCTTGCCAACATTGTACAGTTTATTTACATGCATTATTCCCATTATTTCTATGTGTGCATGTCTCTATTTCAATTCTGCAAATATACCTTGCCAAATTGTATCTGTATTTAACAAACTATTGTTTCTTTGTTTATCCATTACTATTAAGTTGGTTGCATTATTATTATTTGAGTGATAATTGCATAAGTAGTTTTTACTTTAAATTTAGTATCATATATGTATATTAGTTGTCTCATAGTTATCGTAATTGTATGCTTAGACATGTCCTCTAGACTTGTGTTCAAATATATCGCTAGGTACGATCTGTTTACTTGTACTACCCTTGAATCATTGTTATATTTTTAGAGATCGAGCCACAAAATGGAAAGAATGATTATAGGTGTATGAACTGCTTTTCCTTTTTTTTTTAACCTAGTATCCATGAATAATAGGGTTATATTGTTATCCTAGTGGCTACGAAGGTCTATGGTTTGACTCGTTTAGTCGTAGTTCGCTGAGGGCTATGATGGTTTGACCTTATTTTCTTATGGCAGTTCACACATATGTAGTTGTTCTCATATACACATCATGATTAGTATAGTTTCAAACTTTGTATTATCAAGTCTTTCTTAGTTTCATGATACTGTTTATTTACTGTATATTCGACATATTTCTATGTATCTTGTTACGTCCTACTAAGGACCTGGTCCCTTTCCAAGTTTAGACGGTCACAACTATTTGCAAGAGCACGAATCAGGACTTGCTACTTCTTTCTCTTTCGAGGAGGACTTTTCATTCAAACCTATTTGATTATCTAGTTATTGTATTATCTTTCTTTCATTTTGTTATAGAGGTTAGACTCTACACTTACTCTAGTTTGGCAGTAGATTTGTCTCCACCCAACCATTAGTCTTTTTGACTATTTCATATTTGGTTCATTGCCATATTTGGTTATTTATTTTTGTTTGGTTTTGTGGATGAGATTAGTATTGCTTGGGACATGTGACATTATATACCACTTGTGAATTGTTATTCATAATACAGCGTACGTATGTGTTATGGTTTCCATATATTAGAGTTTTTATAAATATACGGCAAGCATGCTCAAGTATTCCTAGTACTACGTATTTTGGGACTAGGGCGTGACATATTTTTGTGATGGCCCAAGTAGGTCTAGAATATAATATCTCAGTTAAGTTACTGCACCGAGCAAGCCTGTGAATAGGATTAGAGTATAGGATCTCATCCACTTATTTAATCACCTTCCTTAATTTTGTTTCGAATTCTTATTTGACTACTTGAATTACATCTTGCTTGATCCTTTTACAACGTCAATCTTATCTTTTCTTTTGTGCTTGATAGAGGTTAGAAAGGTCACTTGTACTAGGTATATATTCTTCATTGGTTAATTACATTATTAGTTGAGATCTTATAACTTGGGTGTAGATAAGTTTAAGCGATAAAAGAATAGTGTATAAATAATAAAAATGAAAAGTGTTAAGATGGCTCAACATAACCTTTTTGAAAGAACTGTTAATTGGCTATGAAGTGTTAATGACTATAGTGAATTATTACGAATATGGTTTAGTTTTAATTTCGAGGACGAAATTCTTGTAAGTTTGGTAGAAAGTAAACTCCCTGATTTTTAATTTTTAATTTTAGTATTTTTATTAAATTATTAGATTCCTTTTGGATATTTTATTGGTTAATTAGAAAATAACTTCTTTGATTTAATTACATATATAAATACTTATTTAGAAATATTTTTAGGCTATTTTAGAAAAAAAAAATTGAAATTTTTTTGAATTTTTTTGAAATTTTTTGAATTTTTTTGAATTTTTGGATAATTAAAACCTAGAAAACGTAATTTTTTAGGGCTTCTATGATTTACTGTAAGACCATATTCACATAATTTTCTACAAAATATTTATTTTAGGTTAAAAAAACTTAAATATATTTTCTTTAATTTATTTAGAATTTTTTAGAATTTTTTGGATTTATATGGTTTTAAAATAGGCTAATAACTAATTTTCTAGGACTTTTAGAATTTACTGTAGAATCTTATGACCATAAAATGGCCCTAAGTATTTATTTTAAGGTTTACAATGGTATTTTATATTTTCTAGATTTTTCTAAAAAAAATTTGATATTTTTTGCATATTCATTTGGAGTTATTTAGGTTAAGGATTAATAAATAATTTCTGGAATTAAAAATTATATTACCCAGTCAATAACTTAGTCAGCGTACAGTCAGTTCCTACAGACTCCATCCGTCAGCCTCTGCCTATAAATAGGGTATTAAAATCCTAGGTTATTATTCCGCCGAATTAATATTAGGATAGAGAGAGAGAGGCTTGAAGGGGATTGCTTTATAGGATTTTTCAACTTCACGTAGACATATTTTCTAGTTTCGGACTCTAAATGCATCCATGTTTCTTACGTTGGAACCGTCTCGAGGTATAGTTTTTGAATACCTAATTTAATTTTATAAATTTTGAACCTAAATTTCTAAAAAATTTGTGGATTGTCAGTTGTCCGAAATCTGGCACGTTTTGGTATTTTTGAGATTTTTTGAGATCCCGAACTCGGAATCGCGATCCGTTTAAAGTTTAGAAAAGATAACATGAAAAGATATAACATATATTTTTTTCAGAATTAAATAAGCTAATTTACTATTCAAAAAATTCGTACAACCTAGAAGTAACTAAAAAAATCACTAAAACTGTCATATATGCGCCATATGGGCGATAATTCTTTACCGGTTCGAGATTTGGTGAAATTGTCACACCCCAGTCCCAAAATATGTAGGACTAGGAACATGTAAGTATGCTAGCCGTATGTATATGGCAACTTCAATATATGGATACCATAATACACACGTACGCTGTAATATGAACAATAATTCATAAGTGGTATATAATTATCACAAGTCAGAGGGCATAACTAAATCTCATCCACAGAATCAAATAGAAATAAATAACCAATCTATTATATAACTGCATCTCAATATGAAGTATCAAAGAATGATAGTCGGATGGAAACAAATTTACTACTAAACTAGAATATAAGAGAAACCACATAAGAACATCTAATGAACCATGAGACTCGAAGAGAAGACCTCCTCAAAAGAGATAAGTAGCAAGTCCTGATCCGTGCTCCTGCGAATAATCGAGATCGTCTACACCTGAAAAGGGACCAGGTCCTCAGAGGGACGTAACAAGATACATAGAAGTATGCCAATTAAATACAGGAAACATGCAATATAGACAGAATATATATATAAGTTTGATGTACAAGACAATCTATATGAATGCATAATGAGGACAACTTTTTGACGTATGGGCAAGGGCAGGCTACTCTATCTAATCTCACAACTCACACACACGGCAGGGACATTAGTAATCAACATACCTCAAAGGTAGCGACCAGCGCGACACTAAAAATCGATATACCTCGAGGGTAGCGACCAACGCGACACACTACCGTAGTGCGTGGTAGATACTACGGTTTACCAGAGTGGTTATTGCCCATACGCCTACTGATTGTTCTCCCCTCCCATGATACTATGTGTCAAGTGTGTGTCAATATATATATAGTATATAATTATGACTGAAAAAAATATACATGCAATAAATATATAGAAATATAATAAACATGCGAAGTACTGTAAGCAATTTGGCAAGGTATCATGCCTGGCAAGGAAGCTGCAAAGTGTAACGTCCAGGAGTCAAGCACACAGGATCAGAAACTACGGCCTCAGAATGAACGTCTCTGGATGCTGAAATAAACATCACCAACGTTCCCAAAATAAGCGAGATAGCTAGAAAATACTACCCTTTCGTCCAATTTGGACACAGGGGCAAAACGATAATTTCGGGTAAAAGCGGGCTGCACATGTGGGCCACTTTGCACCAAAAGCGTACCAAGGGTAAAGGTCTCTAAGTGGGACAAATTGTAGGTCAAACCAATTCTAAACGTCAATACGAACTCAACGGTATGTCCAATTTTGGATTCCGGTGAGCCGAACACAAATTTACCCAAAAAGTCAACCGTGGAGCTCACAAATAGGAGGCTTAGTCAACTATCTCAGAATTGCGTGAAACTTGGGTCACAGGACCAGCGTTATACCACGAATCCAATGGCGTAAGTTTTGTCGCATTCTGACGAGCATACACTAAATGGTGCGATGTTTTACAAAAGTGGCGATACGGAAACTTTTTGCGGATACGGGTTGATTCCGACGCGCACACGCGGCTGAATCAGTTTTTGCGAAAGTCCACACATCTGGATATACTATATGCGCCTTTCGGTGTAATTGGTACAAGGTGGGGCGGTCCCGTTTGGCGGGACGTGCTCCATATCACAAATTTTAAAGTTCCGAAAATAAGTTTTTCATAATTTTTAACCCAATTTAGTTCTGCATATAACACCAAATAAAATAATTTAATTAAAAAAAATAATCTCGGTTAGGTGGTATTCACATAGCAAAAATAAAATCTAAGTTTGGATCTCTGGGGTGGGAGATATGAGTCCTTAGACAGGGGTGGTTGCAGTAGTTTTCTGAAATTAAAAGTTGTGGTTTTTCTCCAACTTGGTCTCAATTTTCACCTAGGGTTACGCGTTGATCGGAGAAAACTAATATACAGAGTTGGAAGAGGGATGGGGTCGAATTTGGTTTCGAGATGGAGCAGGAATCAGCGTATGAACAGGGGTTCGTCGCGCGGGATCTCGCGCCGGCGAGCGTCGGTGCTGGGCTCCGGCGGCGGCGGCGGTGTCGTGGAGGTCGGCAGCGCTGGGTGTGTCGTGGAGGAGATAGGGTTAGGGTTTATGTCATTACATATAGTTATATATAGAGAGCGAGTGAGGGGAGATGGGTCGCGCGGGATAAGGTTAGCAGCGGGGGGGGGGGGGTTGTTAATAGTGATTTAGATTAAGGGGTTAGTATAGGTTCTGGGATTAGGATTTTTCTATTTCTTTTCTTTTTTTCTATTTCTTTTCTCATTTCTTTTTCTTTTCTTTATCTTTTCTTATTAATACTAATAACTATTACTAAAATTTATTATTACTACTATTATTACTATTATTATTAATATAACTATTACTTATTATTATTATTATTAACTATTTATTATTTACGTATATTTGAGGTAATAAAAAATGCATGTGTACCTAATTTAAATTAAAAAAAATCTATTACTTTTTCACAAAGATTCCTAAAATAAAATAGTAGTTTTTGTATAATAATTTTAAATAGGTATTTATCTAGGTAATTAAATTAATAAATATATTTTCTACTTACAAAAAAACATATAAATAATTTCAGTGATTAATTAAATAAATAATATATTTAAAATATGGGATTTTATATTCTACCCAACTTACAAAAATTTTGTCCTCGGAATTTATACTAACCCATATTCATAATACATCACTATAGCTATTATACTTCATTTCTATCTATCAGTGCTTCCTAAAAGTCCTGGTCAGTCATTCTACCACTATTCTATTATCCTCTAACTCGTCTATACTACCCAACTTACAAGAGTTCTACTAGTAGTCACAGTCTCTTGAGGCTATTGTCTAGGTTGTGAGACGAATATATTTATTGTGTCGAGAATCTTGGGATACCTGTCTTGAATCTCATAACTATAATTTTTTTCCATAACCGTCAAGTATCGTAGCCTAATACTGCCATGCCACCTGACCAGTATGCCTGTAAATACTTCGACTACTCTACTATAACAGTCTAGCTGCAGCTGTCGCTACTTCGCCAGTGAGTTGTCATAGTCGTCAGTTCGTAACAAGTGCCTTCAACTCTTTCCTAAGCTTAGTCTAAGTTTTTGGGCAACAGCTAAGGTCTTGACTAACTTTATAAAACTATTAGAAGTATAAACTAATTCAACAATCCAACTAATCCTATTAGACTAAGGGATGCTATACATGGTTTTAAAATAATAAGAGGATACAGATATTGCTATAGTGCATATACATAAGGGTTATCATTATGTACTCATCTTTTAGTTATTAATCATTACTAACCCATTTATGTTTTAACTAACAAAATAAGGGTGAGGTTGAAGTAAATCAAACAATTCATAATGGCACGAAAGGATACGACTATGATAAGAAGAGTTAAGCACGAGATAAGGAATAGATATAGAAGAGAAGATGAGCCACCCCAAAGGGCGAGATGGTGAAAGGGAATGAGTACTACTACTGCTACTCACGTCATCTATTAGCATCGCGTGTATGCCATCTGGATAGAATATCAATATATCCTCATAACTGCTAAACCACCATATATATAATTCTACGTCTACTATGCACCTAAGATCTCGTGTCATAAAGGGGGTCATGAGTATGAAGTGACAAATATAACTAAAGGTCGTACCTGTATCTGTGACTTCCTGTGCCTGCGCTCCCTTATTTGTCATCATGAGTGCTTGGTCTATGGGGAATATCTAGTACTATCCGTGTATCAAACTTATACTAAGCATGAATATTCATCTTTCCGAAATAGGAAAAGACAAAAAACAACAATAAAGAATTCAAGGAGGAGGTGATAGAATACAAGTACGGGATTCAAAGGGATTAGAGAATTTTAAATGGAGTTGCCAAGGCAGTTGTGGATTAAAATATTATTTTGGTATATATTTGCATGTTCACATCAGAACAGTTATTTACCTGACATAATATGCTCTGACCAGTCTAGAGGGCAAGTATATTCGTCTAACAAGTTGAGTCAACTATATCTCAATCCACATAAAGTAGTGATACAAAGAGCGAACCATGCACACTAAGGTTGATCAGACCATAATGCACTAATTCTGATTTAGACAATATATTAGTGTGGCCCCCAATAATACATATGTCATAAACTAAAAGAATAAGCCTATAAAACTAGGCTATAATAGCAGCATAAGTCAAGGTGGTACAGAAAATATAAGTACGCTTGATTATGAAGGAGGAAGGTACAGAATAATTTAAGTTCATCAAGAAGATCGGTGTTGTGCCTCTACAGTTTCCATAATAACTCCTTGTCAAGGTCTCTAGTCGACCAAATGGGTGTATGGGGCTCTAAGCTCTACAGTCTGGATAAACACTATCTTATTATACAAGTCTATAGTTGGTGTCATTCATTTATACTTCATTAATGGGTGAAAAGAACTATGTGATACTAGGTTATGAGGCATACTACCAAACTTACAAAAATTTAACTAATAGTGTTATTGAATACTAGAGTGTATATACCTAGTACAAGGCACCTTCCTAACCCCTATCAAGCATGAAAGGAAATATAATATTGACGTTGAGAAGGGATCAAGCAAGATGCAATGCAAGCAATCAAATAAGAATGCGGAATAAATCAAGGGAGGTGATTAAATAAGTGGATGAGATCCTATACTTTAATCCTATACGCAGGCTTGCTCGGCATAGTAACATAACCAAGACCATATACTCTCGACCTGCATGGGCCACCATAAAAATATGTCACGCCCTAGTCCAAAAATACGTAGGACTAGGAACACATAAGCATGTCAGCTGTATGTATATGGCAACTCCAATATATGGATACTATAATACACACGTACGCTGTAATATGAAAAATAATTCATAAGTGGTATATAATTATCACAAATCACAGGGCATAACTAAGTCTCATCCACAGAATTAAATAGAAATAAATAACCAATCTATTATATAACTACATCTCAATATGAAGTATCAAAGAATGATAGTCGGGTGGAAACAAATCCACTACCAAACTAGAATATAAGAGAAACCACATAAGAATATCTAATGAACCATGAGACTCGAAGAGAAGACCTTCTCAAAAGAGATAAGTACCAAGTCTTGATCCTTGCTCCTGCGAATAGTCGAGATCGTCTACACCTGAAAAGGGACCAGGTCCTCAGAGGGACGTAACAAGATATATAGAAACATGCCAATTGAATACAGTAAACATGCAATATAGACAATATATATATATATATATATATATATATATATATATATGTACGTTATACAAGACAATCGATATGAATGCATAATGAGGACAACTTTTTGACATATGGGCAAGGGTAGGTTACTCTATCTAATCTCACAACTCACACACACGACAGGGACATCAAAAATCGACATACCTCAAGGGTAGCAACCAGTGCGACATGCTACCGTAGTGCGTGCTAAATACTACGGTTTACCAGAGTGGTTATAACCCATACGCCTACTGATTGTCCTCCCCTCCCAAGATACTATGTGTCAAGTGTGTGTCAACATATATATAGTATATAATTATGACTGGAAAAAAATACACATGCAATGAATATATAGAAATATAATAAGCATGCGAAGTACTGTAAGCAATTTGGCAAGGTATCTTGCCTGGCAAGGAAGCTGCAAAGTGTAACGTCAAGGAGTCAAGCACACATGATCAGAAACTACGAATAAGAATGAACGTCTCCGGATGCTGAAATAAATATCACCAACATTTCCAGAATAAGCGAGATAGCTAAAAATTACTACCCTTTCGTCCAATTTGGACACAGGGGTAAAACGGTAATTTTGGGTCAAAACGGGGTCCATATGTGGGCCACTTTGCATCAAAAAGTGTGTCAGGGGTAAAAATCTCTAAATAGGACAAATTATAGGTCAAACCAATTCTAAATGTCAATACGAACTCAACGGTATGTCCAATTTTGGATTTCGGTGAGCCGAACACAAATTTATCCAAAAAGTCAACCGTGGGGCCTGTAAATAGGCAGCTTGGTCAACTGTCTCAGAATCGCATGAAACTTGGGTCACAGGAACAGCGTGATATCACGAATCTAATGGCATAAGTTTTGTCGTATTCTGACAAATGTACACTAAATGGTGCGGTGTTTTGCAAAAGTTACGATATGGGTACTTTTTGCGGATACGGGTTAATTTCGAAGCGCACACGCGTCCGAATAAGTTTTTACGAAAGTTCACACGTCTGAATATACCATACACGCCTTTTGGTGCAATTGGTACACCGCGGGGCGGTCCCGTTTGGCGGGACGCGCTCCGTATCATAAATTTTGAAGTTCCAAAAATAAATTTTTCATAATTTTTAACCCAATTTATTTCTGCATATAACACCAAATAAAATAATATAATTAATAGGAAATAATCTCGGTTAGGTGGTCTTCATATAGAAAAAATAAAATATAAGTTTGGATCTCTGGGGTGGGAGATATGAGTCCTTAAACAGGGGTAGTTGCACTAGTTTTTTGAAATTAAAAGTTGTGGTTTTTCTCCAACTTGGTCTCGATTTTCACCTAGGCTTACGCGCTGATCGGAGGAAACTAATACACAGAGTTGGAACAGGGATAGGTCGTGAACATACCGGTGAAGACGGGGTCAAATTTGGTTGCGAGATTGAGCAAAAATCAGCGTGTGAACAGGGGTTCGTCGTTGAAGTTTTCTGTACGGCACGTGCGGGATCTCGCACGGGCGAGCGACGGTGCTGGGCTCCGGCGGCGGTATCGTGGAGGTCGGCGGCGCTGGGTGTATTGTGGAGGAGATAGGTTTAGGGTTTATGTCATTACATATAGGTATATATAGAGAGCGAGTGAGGGGAGATGGGCCGCGCGGGATGAGGTTAGTAGCGGGGGGGGTTGTTTAGTGGTTCAGGGTTAATAGTGATTTAGATTAAGGGGTTAGTATAGGTTCTGGGGATTAGGATTTTTCTATTTCTTTTCTTTTTTTCTATTTCTTTTCTCATTTCTTTTTCTTTTCTTTTTCTTTTCTCATTAATACTAATAACTGTTACTAAAATTTATTATTACTACTATTATTACTATTATTATTAATATAACTATTACTTATTATTATTATTAACTATTTATTATTTACGTATATATTTGAGGTAATAAAAAATGCATTTGCACCTAATTTAAATTAAAAAATCTATTACTCTTCCACAAAGATTCCTAAAATAAAATAGTAGTTTTTGAACAATAATTATAAATGGATATTTATCTAGGTAATTAAATCAATAAATATATTTTTTAATTACAAAAAAATATAAATAATTTTAGTGATTAATTAAATAAATAATATATTTAAAATATGGGGTTTTACAGAAATCGTCGATTCCAGCGTTATGTAGCACTAAAATATATAAACTTTTACCCACAAATCTTGGTTGCCTTGTTGTATGGGGAAGAACCTCTTTTCGTTGATCAAAAATCGTTTGTGTCGATTGACTTTTTGGTCAACAGAATACCTCGATTTGCGTGCCACTGATCCAGAATTCATAAAATTAATTTTTTTTAAAACCAAAATCTATGGTTATCCTTAAATTTAAAACATAATTAAATTAAATTAGTATTTTAGGTTATTTTATTCAGAATTAAAATAGATTAGACTAGAAAATATATCCAACCATATTTGTAAATCGAACTTGTTTAATATATGTGATGGATAGATCGGACGACGTCTTGAGTTAAGACTTCATCATTTTTTGGAGCAGACAAGATACCTTGCCAACTTTGTATAGTTTATTTACATGCATTATTCCTATTTTTTCTATGTGTACATGTCTCTATTTTTATTCTACAAGTATACTTTGCCAAATTGTATATGTATTTAACAAACTATTATTTCTTTATTTATTCATTACTGTTAAGTTGGTTGCATTATTATTGTTAAGTGATAGTTGCATAAGTAATTTTTACTTTAAATTGTGTATAATATATGTATATTAGTTATCTCATAGTTATCTTAATTGTATGCTTAGACATATCCTCTAGACTCGTGTTCAAATATGTCGTTAGGTACTATTTGTTTACTTGTACTACCCTTGAGTCATTGTTATATTTTTAAAGATCGAGCCTCGGGATGGGGAGAACGATTATACATGTATGAATTTATTTTCCTTATTTTATTTTTATTTTAACCTAGTGTCCACGAAGGATAGGGTTATGTTGTTATCCTAGTGGCCACGAAGGTCTATGGTTTGACTCGTTTAGTCGTAGTTCGCTGAGGGCTATGGTGGTTTGACCTTATTTTCTTATGGAAGTTCACATATATGTAGTTATTCTCATATACACATCATGATTAGTATAGTTTAAAACTTTGTATGATCAGGTCTTTCTTAGTTTTATGATACCGTTTATTTATTGTATATTCGACATATTTCTATGTATCTTGTTACGTCCCATTAAGGACCTGGTCCTTTTTCAGGTATAGACGGTCACGACTATTTATAGGAGCATGGATCAGGACTTGCTACTTCTTTCTCTTTCGTGGAGGTCTTTTCATTCGAGCCTATTTGATTATCTAGTTGATGTATTATCTTTCTTTTATTTTGTTATAGAGGTTGGACTCTACACTTACTTTAGTTTGACAGTAGTTTTGTCTCCACCCAACTATTGGTCTTTTCAACTATTTCATATTTGGTTCAATGTCATATTTGGTTATTTATTTTTATTTGGTTTCGTGGATGGATTAGTATTGCCTGCGACATATGACATTATATACCACTTGTGAATTGTTATTCATAATACAGGGTATGTATGTTTTATCATTTCCATATATTAGAATTTTTATATACATACGGCTAGAATGCTCAAGTATTCCTAGTACTACGTATTTTGGGACTATGGCGTGACATATTTTTGTGATGGCCCAAGCAGGTATAGAATATATTATTTCAGTTACGTTACTGTACCAAGCAAGCCTGCGAATAGGATTAGAGTATAGGATCTCATCCACTTATTTAATCACCTTCCTTGATTTTGTTTCAAATTCTCACTTGACTACTTGAATTACATCTTGCTTGATCCTTTCACAACGTCAATCTTATCTTTTATTTCATACTTGATATAGGTTAGGAAGGTTACTTATACTAGGTACATATTCTTCTTTGGTTAATTACATTATTAGTTGAGTTCTTATAACTTGGGTAGTGTAGATGAGTTTAAGGGATAAAAGAATAGTGTATAAATAATAAAAAAGAAAAGTGTTAAGATGGCTCAACATAATCTTTTAGAAAGAACTGCTAATTAGATATGAAGTGTTAATGACTATAGTGAATTGTTACGAATATGGTTTAGTTTTAATTTTGAGGACGAAATTCTTGTAAGTTGGGTAGAATGTAAACTCCCTAATTTTTAACTTTTAATTTTAGTATTTTATTAAATTATTGGATTCCTTTTGGATATTTTTTTGGTTAATTAGAAAATAACTTCTTTGATTTAATTACATACATAAATACTTATTTAGAAATATTTTCAGGCTACTTTAGAATTTCTTGGATTTTTTTAGAATTTTTGGGTAATTAAAACCTAGAAAACATAATTTTTAGGGCTTTCATAATTTACTGTAAGACTATATTTGCATAATTTTCTACCAAATATTTATTTTATGTTAAAAAACTTAATTATATTTTCTGTAATTTATTTAGAATTTTTTTAGAATTTATTTGGATTTATTTGGTTTTAAAATAGGCTAATAACTAATTTTCTAAGACTTTTAGAATTTACTGTAGAAGCCTATGACCATAAAATGGCCCCAAGTATTTATTTTAAGGTTTATAATGGTATTTTAAATTTTCTAGATTTTTTCTGAATATTTTTGATATTTTTGCTTATTCATTTGGAGTTATTTAGGTTAAAAAGGATTAATAAATAATTTTTATAATTAAAAATTATATTACCCAGTCAACAGCTTAGTCAGCGTACACTTAGTTCCTACGCGCTCAATCCGTCAGCCTCTGCCTATAAATATGGTATTAAAACCATAGGTTATTATTCCGCCGAATTAATATTAGGAGAGAGAGAGAGAGGCTTGAAGGAGATTGCTTTATAGGGTTTTTCAACTTCGCGTACATATATTTTCTATCTTCGGACACCAAATGCGTCCCTGTTTCTTGCATTGAAACTGTCTCAAGGTATAATTTCTGAATACCTAATTTAATTTCATAAATTCTGAACCTAAATTTCTAAAAAATTTATAGATTACCGGTTGTCCAAAATCTGACACGTTTTGGTATTTTTGAGATTTTGGGAGATCCCGTACTCAGAATCGAGATCCATTTAAAGTTTATAAAAGATAACATAAAAAAATATAACATATATTTTTCTCATAATTAAATATGCTAGTTTAATATTCTAAAAAATGTGTACAACCTAGAAGTAACTAGAAAATATTGAAAACTGTCGTATGTGCGCCATATGGGCAATAATTCTTTACCGGTTCGAGATTTGGTGAAACCGTCGATTCCAGCATTATGTAGCACTAAAATATACAGAATTTCACACACAAATCTTGGTTGCCTTTTTGTATAGGGGAGAACCTCTTTTCGTTGATCCAAAATCGTTTGTGTCGGTTGACTTTTTGGTCAACAGAATACCTCGATCTGCGTGCCACTGATCCCGAATTCGTAAAATTAATTTTATTTAAAACCAAAATCTAGGATTATCCTTAAAATTACAATATAATTAAATTAATTTAGTATTTTAGATTATTTTATTCAGAATTAAAATAGATTAGACTAGAAAATATATCCAACTACTTTTGTAGATCTAACTTGTTTAATTTATGTGACGGATAAATCAGACAATGTCTTGAATTAAGACTTCATCATTTTTCAGAGAAGGCAAGATATCTTGCCAACTTTGTACAGTTTATTTACATGCATTATTCCTATTTTTTTTCTATGTGTACATGTCTCTATTTTTATTCTACAAGTATTCCTTGCCAAATTGTATATATATTTAACAGACTATTGTTTACTTGTTTATTCATTACTGTTAAGTTGATTGCATTATTATTGTTAAGTGATAGTTGCATAAGTAGTTTTTACATTAAATTGTGTATCATATATGCATATTAGTTATCTCATAGTTATCGTAATGGTATGCTTAGATATATCCTCTAGACTCGTGTTCAAATATGTCGCTAGGTACTATTCGTTTACTTGTACTACCCTTGAGTCGTCATATTTTTTGAGATCGAGCCACGGGATGGGGAGAACGATTATACGTGTATGAATTGCTTTTCCTTATTTTATTTTTATTTTAACCTAGTATCCACGAATGATAGGGTTATGTTGTTATCCTAGTAGCCACGAAGGTCTGTGGTTTGACTCGTTTAGCCGTAGTTCGCTGAGGGCTATGGTGGTTTGACCTTGTTTCCTTTTAGCAGTTCACACATATGTAGTTGTTTTCATATACACATTATAATTAGCGTAGTTTCAAACTTTGTATGATCTAGTCTTGTTTAGTTTTATGATACTGTTTATTTACTGTACATTCGGCATATTTCTATGTATCTTATTACGTCCCTCTGAGGACCTGGTCCCTTTTCAGGTGTAGATGATCATGACTATTTGTAGGAGCACAGATCATGACTTACTACTTCTTTCTCTTTCGATGAGGTCTTTCCATTCGAGCCTATTTGATTATCTAGTTGATGTATTATCTTTCTTTCATTTTGTTATAGAGGTAGGACTCTACACTTACTCTAGTTTGGTAGTGGATTTGTCTCCGCCCAACCATTAGTATTTTTGACTATTTCATATTTAGTTCATTGTCATATTTTGTTATTTATTTTTATTTGATTTTATGGATGAGAATAGTATTGCCTGCGACCTATGACATTATATACCCCTTGTGAATTGTTATTTATAATACAGCATATGTATGTGTAATGGTTTTCATATATTGGTGTTTTTTTATATACATACGGCTGGTATGCTCACATATTTCAAGTCCTACGTATTTTGGGACTGGGACCTGACATGGTTAGATGTGTGTCAGTATTTGGTGAGTGTGTGTTTGAGTATTAGAATTTTAGAGATACCGAGTCTACTGGTATATATATATATATATATATATATATATATATATATATATATATATATATATATATATATATATATATATATATATATATATATATATATCACGAGCTCTAGTGTAGGTAGTGAGTGAAGGTTATGGTTTAGTTTGGAGAGATGAAGCTCAATGTTAGTTCAACTTAGAGTAGAGGGGACTCGAGCAATTAATGAGGAGCAATTGCAGGTGCTCAAACTTGTTATCGGTGTAAGAGGAGTCGGGCACTGTTTGGGCCTGCAAGAAGTGGGTGCACTGCACCTGTGTGCAGGCAGGAAATAGGGGAAATATCTACAGTAGGATGCTGTGTTCACAGCCTGTTGGATGCTTCATAAGAGCAATAGCAGTAATGTGTTACTAGTAACAGTCAGTTGTTAGCATAGTATGTGCAATCCATAAACCTGGTAATAGACATATGTGTACTACACCAGTGTGTAGTAAGCAGAAGGACAGATAGGACACGAGTTAATAAGGATAGTGTTGGAGTATTGTGTAGTATTGTTGTATAGGGTGTAGAAGTACTACATAGTGTTCTAGTATACTAGAAAGGGAGGGATATAAGTAAATGTGCATTTTAGATACTATGGTATCAGTACTTAATTTTTGTAGTGTGCTTTGGAGTATGAGAGTATTAACTAATAGGTTGGGCAAGTATCCTAGTATATTTGTGTGTGAGAATACCTAGTATGAGGTTATTAATACCAAGGTATATGAGTAACACTAAGGTTTTGAGCTATACTAAGGTATCGGGTAGATATCAAGACATGGGTTAAGTTATTAAAGTATACTATAGAGTATTGGGGCATTAGCAAGGTAATGTTTAAGGTGAGAGGTATGCTGAGATTATTTAGTATTAGTGTGGATACCAAGTGAGTTATTGAGTGTAGACAAGTGAAGGTAAGTGTAGGTACTGCAATAGCAGTAACTTAGTGCAGGGTGGTGGTAGATAAGTACTAGGGAGTTAACGTCAAGTATTGTATAGGTATTGAGGGAGTATAAGATAGGTAGTGTGAAGTGGATATATATGGAGTATTACTATAGGTATTAAGATATTAAGGTGAGGGTTGAGTGTAAGGTGGATTTGTGTGAGTAGAGGTAAGAGAGGATTGTGAGACACTGTGTATTAGTGAAATGAGGGGTAATAATTATAGACCAAGGTATTAGCTAAGATAAGATATTAGAGTGTTGGACAAGCTAATAGGTTGTGGGTTGGATACTAGGTTGAGGTGATAGATAATAGCAAGGTAATGGGTTATATGCTAGGATATCACAAGTTATTGATGTCTATGAGTCTATATATATATATATATATATATATATATATATATATATATAGAGTTCTGTCGTAGGCACCCAAATTATAAAATATTTACTCTAAAAATTATATGTAGTAGTGAGAGTAAGGATCGATCCCACGGAGAGTAATTAGCTAATCTTTATGCTATGTGAAATAGGATGAGGGAGAGTTTTGAATAAAAGAAATTAAGAAGAGCTAAAATTAATTAAAGTATTAAAATTAATCAAATGAACAAATGTTGGTCTCAGTCAACATCCACCATTGGAATCTTAAAATTGATCTTTGATGCAAACATAAATTAACTCATACATTGAATATTCACCATTGGAAGTATTTCATATCTCTCTTAGGCTTAGATAATTAGAAACAAGCGATCTAATTAGCTTTAATTACTAAATAATCCAAGACAAGCGCTGAAGTTTTAATCTAGTAATTTCTTAAAGAACCAAGAGATCGATGAAGCAAAATAACACAAGCACAAGCGGTTGCATTTAATTTTGTCAAAAGTTTTTCTCATAAGATCTAATAAAACAAATAATTTTATTAAATCTTGGTTGTTTCACAAATTAGAAAAATCAAATAATTACGAATTTGATGTCTAATTTAGCAGTAGATCGAAATATTTAATAGACTAGTGGACCTCATAGTAATTAAACAAAACAATCATGAAAGTAGGCATAGAAAATTATTCAATACTCAAAGCATGAATCAAACATATGAAAATAATTTAGATCTCACAAATTTATTGATTCCAAGGCTTATGTTTCCTTGGACCAACAAGACTTTTAGCTCCGCATGTTCAAGAAAACTTCAAAAGAATGTTAAAAAATAAGAAGAAGAAGAGTTGTGTATTATCTTTCTTTTTCTCCTAATTTTGACCCCTTTTATGCACTCTAAATTAGTTGTTTGAAGCCCACAATATCTTTCCAAAAATCCTCTAAGATTACAACACCCCAAATAATAAAAAAAAATTATTGAACAAGTAGGAAAATAGTTAATTCAGCTCCAATTTTTGTGCACAGTATAGTTGACTCAACTTCAAGCCTGATTTGGTCTATGATGCAACTAGAATCTCATAAAACTCAAAGGAGTACAATTGTACCTCTTTGTCTTAGCTTTTCGAATCAATTTGAATCACCTCAATTGGTATTCGGATGAGCGAGTTATGACCATTTTTCTACAAGGTGTCAAAATTGTCCAGAATTTACAATTATCTCTATTTTGTATTTAGTGACTCCAATTGCATCCTAGATCAAAATATAAAAATAATAAGTATCTTTAGATATCAACTGAGAATAAAGGAGAATACATTATGGAATAAAATATAATATTTTATGTTCTTATCAAATATCCCTACACTTAATCTCTGCTCGTCCTCTGGCGAAACTCTAATTTATTTTTCCAAAAAGAAATCAAGGTTGTAATATCATAAATAAAAATAACCAAGCTCTTCAAAACCCATAACATATCATGAACATATATTCTTAAACAACTTCTAATTACTTAATAAGTATTTTTACTCGAAAATGGAGTAAACTAAATAGGTAGACCCTCACGGGAATAAACACTCAACTCTCATGTATTTGAAGTTATATATTTCACTCAAATTTATTCCAAAAGAAATGATCTACTATAAGCTTGCATATCTTCTCATTCTTCACTACTGGGATCACATGCATAACATAAATCATAAAGACTTTTCATGGGTTGTAACATGGCTTAGGATTAAGGTGAGATATATTTGGGAGTGTAGCTCAAAAGCCAACAAAACTAGTGGAGCAAAAATGAATCAACTCAAGCTCAATATAAAACATATAAAATCAATCACTCCATTTAACAACTTCTTCAATTTAACTTTTAAATCATTTAAATAATGTAAAATAACTTACACCATTTTTTTTCTTTTTTTCTTTCTTTCTTTCTTTCTTTTTTTTCTTTTTTTTCTTTTTAGCCTTTTTTTTCTTTAGAACAATATTGGAACTCAAGAATTTAAGGATAAAAATATGTTCTATTTTGTTGGTTGTAACCAAACCACAAATTTAGACACCGCCACACTCATTGCTTTGTACACCTATACATATCATAATGATCAACAATGCTCCACTAGCTTTGTGGCTTGGGTAAAAGTATAAATATTATAGGTTGAAAGCTTGCAATGTGGGTATACTAAGAAAAAGACAATAAAGCTCAAAGGGGTTCAACATAAAAAAAATTAATTACAAGGTGGGTTATTTAGCTTATGTAACCCATAACAAAAATGGCCTTGATCATATTCATGCAAGCATGTGTCAATGCGACCTCGAAGAGAATCAAAGCAAGTTCTAGAGAAATAAATCCATGGAAAAATCTCTCATAAAAATAATAATGAGACTGATGTGTCAGTCTAAGGGCTCAAAACCTCATCGGCTTTTGTCTACCAAATTTAGTCATTTTTATCCTCAATAAAAATAACTAGACCAATTAATTCTAAGTTGAAAAGAGTACTTATTCAATCATATTATAATTTTTTTAGATTTAGTTGAATCTTACTCATTACATACACAACCAAAATTCTTTAAAAACTATAAAAACAAAATTCTTTTTTTTTAAATTAAAAAAAATTTAAACATCAAACTAAAAATTCTTAAAATAAAGTAAATCTCCTCCACCACACTTAAAACTGACATGGTCCCCAATGTAAGGTGAAATGCAAGAAAAAGACAAAATATAAAAATATAAAAATGAAAGAATAAGAATAAGAAAAAACTTCTATTGGGTTGCCTCTGTTTATTGTCAAGGATGTTTCCTCCTATAATTGGTACAAATTGGATCCTCAAGTTTTAATTCATCCACATTCACTACTTTGAAACCTTCATAGAAAAGCTTGAGCCTTTGGCCATTTACTTTATACTTTGGAAGTTGATAAACTTTGAATTTCAACTGCACCATGCTAAAAACCATTAGTAGCAATAAAAGGTCCAATCCAACGAAAATGCAATTTACCCAAAAACAGACGAAGTCGTGACTGGTATAGAAGAACTTTTTGACCAACTTGAAACATATTCCTAGAGATCATCTTGTCATGAAAAGCCTTCGTCTTCTCTTTATAAATTCGAGCATTCTCATAGGCGTCATTACGAATTTCCTCCAACCCTTGTATTTGCAACTTCCTATGTTCTCCATTTTCATATATCTTCATATTGAAACTCTTGATAGCCTAATAAGCCTTGTGTTCTAACTCAACAGGAAGATGGCATGGTTTTCCAAACACCAACCGATAAGGTGACATACCGATAAGCATCTTGTATGCAGTTTTATACGCCCACAAAGCATTATCCAAGCGCAAACTCCAATCTTTTCTACTTGGATTGACCGTCTTTTCAATGATGGACTTGATCTTTCTATTTGACATTTCTGCTTGTCCACTAATTTGTGGATGATAGGCAGTTGACACCTTGTAGGTCACATGGTACTTTCTCAGCAACGTCTCCACGGTTCGATTGTAAAAGTGAGTGCCTCGATCACTTATTAAGGCTCTTGGAATCCCAAACCTTCGTATTACTTGATCTACAAAATACTTCCATAAGTATAGGTCATCCCATACATAGTATTTTGTATCATTTTTGATCTTATCTCTTTGAGCCTTTGACAAGCCAGGAGAAAACATATTAGTAACCAAATAATTTACAATATTTGCATACCAAGGTAATGTCACACTTGAAGCAAACAATTGCTTATCAGGGAACATTTTTTGCAGACAAAGTTCATCCTCCATATGAACTAAACGACTTAAATTATCTGCAACACGATTTTCTGTCCCTCTTTTGTCTTTGATCTCCAAATCAAATTTACTTAAGAGAAGTATCCATCAAATTAACCTTGGTTTTGCCTCTTTCTTCGTCATCAAATAGCGAAGAGCTACATTATCAAAATAAACAATGACTTTAGTACCAAGCAAATAAGATTGAAAATTTTCTTCTAAAGCAAAAACAATAGCTAAAAGTTCTTTTCCAGTAGTAGAATAATTTCTCTACGCATCATTCAAACTTCTTGAAGGATAATAAATGGCGTAAGATGCTCTTCTAATCCTTTAACCCAAAACAGCACCTACTGCATAATCACTTGCATTACACATTATCTCGAAAGGCACATTCCAGTCAGGGGCTGGATAACTTGGGTAGAAGTCAATAGTTTCTTTAGTGTATCAAATACCTTTTGACATGCTTCATCAAATTCAAAATCCACATCCTTTTGTAGCAACTTGCAAAGGGGTAACGCTATTTTCGAGAAGTCTTTGATGAATCTTCGGTAAAAATCTACATGTCCAAGAAAAGAACAAACTTTCTGCACACTGGTAGGATAAGGTAAAGATTGAATAATATCAAATTTGGCTTTATCTACCTCAATTCTCTTAGATGAAACAATATGACCCAAAACTATACCTTGTTCAACCATAAAATAGTATTTTTCAGAGTTTAATACAAGATTAGTTTATATGCATCTTTGAAGAACAAATGTAAGGTTATGCAAGAATTTATCAAAAGAGTCTCCACAAACTGTGAAATCATCCATAAATACTTCCATAATATGCTCAACATAGTCTGAAAATATGCTACCCATACACCTTTGGAAAGTAGCTGGGGCATTGCAACGACCTAATGGCATGCGACAATATGCAAAAGTTCCAATGGGTATATAAAAGTTGTATTTTCTTGATCCTCCGGAGCAATTAAATTTTAAAAATAACCTAAATAACCATCATGAAAATAATAGTAAGAATGATCAACTAACCTTTCAAGCATTTGATCAATTAAAGGTAAAGGAAAGTGGTCCTTGCGGGTTTCAATATTTAATTTTCTATAATCTATACAAACCCTCCACCTATTCTTGACACGAGTGGGAACTAACTTATCATTTTGATTTTTTATGACAGTTATCCCATTCTTTTTAGGAACCACTTGCACCGGGTTAACCCACTGGCTATCTAAAATAGGATAGATCACTCCAACTTCAAGAAGTTTTAGGATCTCCTTTTTTACTTCCTCCATCATGGGTGGGTTCAATCTTCTTTGCAGTTGATGGGAAGGTTTTGCTCCTTCCTCAAGTAAGATATGATGCATGCATGTAGACAGGCTAATTCCTATTATATCCATAATTGTCCAACCAATAGCCGTCTTATGCTCCTTAAGGATCTGCAGAAGATTTTCTTCTTATGGTGCACTAAGTTTATTGGAGATGATCACTGGTAATGTTCCTCCATCTCCAAGGAATACATACTTGAGGTGACTAGGGAGAGGCTTCAAGTCTGGAATAGGGGCCTGCAAAATAGCGGGTAGAGGCCCCTTGTTAGAAATTGGTAATAAAATATAAGAAACGTTACTTAACTATTGTATTTTTGAAAAATTATTCAACACTGCAACAGTTTCCTGCAAATTAGAACTCAAAGCTAACGCCTTATGCTCTTTTTCAAGATGCTCACTAATGGCCACTTACAATCCATCTTTGCCATCAAGTTCAAAAATATCATGTGCTAAAGAATCAACCATATCAATAGAATAAACAGTATTATCATCATCAGGATATTTTATGGCATTATAAATATTAAATTTAACAATTTTACCATCAAATTCCAAAGTAAGTGTGCCATTATAAACATCTATCTTAGTCTTGGATGTCTTTTAAAAATGGTCTTCCTAATAAAATTGGAGCAGTTTGATCGCCATTTTTTATATCAAGCACATAAAAATCAGCAGAAAAAACTAAATTATCAATTTGTACAAGAACATCCTCAACTACTCCCTTAGGATATGCATTAGATCTATCAGCCAATTGAATTACAATATCAGTTTTATTCAGAGGTCCAAGATTTAAAGATTTATATATAGAATATGGCATGACATTGATAGAAGCTCCTAAATCTAACATGGCTTTCTTATATTTATTGTTACCTATCTTACAAGAGATAGTAAATATTTCAGGATCTTTGCATTTCGAAGGGAGTTTTCATTGAATTACTGCAGAAACACTCCCCCTACTTTCATCTTTTTATATCCTTTAAGCTTTTGTTTCCTCTTTATTGTACATAATTCTTTTAAAAATTTAGCATAGCGAGGTACTTGTTTGATCGCATCTAAAAGTGGAATATTTACCTCACATTTACGAAAAGTCTCATATAACTCATTATTTTGTTAAATTTTTCTAGATTATGTTAAAGCTTGAGGAAAAGGAGGTACTGGCTTATAATCATAAAGTGGTAGAAACTTACAATTGGGTACCTCATCATCATTGGGGAAGTTTGTTTCTGCCATGGTGCTTTTCTCTTCTTCTTGTTTTGACGTTACAGGTGCTTCTTTTATTGGAATGTCAACCTCATTACCGCTTCTCAAAATGATTGCACTTGCATTTTTTTTTGGATTTATATCGTTTGAGATGGTAGTTTTCATGAACTTTGTGCCTCTAGCTTATTAATTGTTATAGCCATTTGGCTCATTTGATTGTCCAAGCTCTGAATACTGGCCCTTGTCTCCTGTTGAAATTATAAATTATTAATGGCAAGAGACTTAACAATATCTTCTAAAGACATACGAGAGTTAGAAGTTTGGTTTGGTTGTTGTTTAGGATATGGCTGCTTATATTATTGGTAACTTGGGCAATTTTGATTGACAGGCTGACTTTTTTGTGGATTCCTATAGTTGAAATTGGGATGATCTCTCCATCCTGGATTGTAAGTATTTGAATATGGATCATACTTCCTTTGCGGTTCTCCAGGGAAAGCACCTAGCGCATTCACTTGTTCATTGGGCTCCTCTTGAAGAATTGGACACATGTCAGTTGAATGTCCTGTTATTGAACAAATCCTACAAGCCTTCACTGTTTGCATGTTACCTACAACCATTTGACGAATAAGAGACGTTAAACTAGCAATTTGTTATTCTAGGGAAGAAATATTTACCTTATTAGCATGCCTAGATGGAAGATCTAGCCTAGTGCCAAATTGTGGAGAATTTGTCGCCATATTTGCAATTAAATTTCTTGCGGCCTCAGAAGTTTTATCTACCAAAGCTCCTCTACTAGCAGCATCCATCATGCTTCTATCAGTTGGTAGGAGGCCTTCGTAGAAGTACTGGATAAGTAGCTGCTCAGTAATTTGATGATGGGGGCAACTTGCACATAATTTTTTAAAACGTTCCCAGTACTCGTGGAGAGACTCTGCATTGTGTTTTCTTACCCCACAAAATGTTTTCGGATATTGGCCGCCCTTGAAACGGGAAAATACTTCTCCAAGAATAGCCTCTTCATTTCGTTCCATGTGACAATGCTCCCAGAGGATAGATAATATAGCCAATCCTTAGCCGAATCCTTTAAAGAAAATAGAAATGCTCTTAATTTGATTTGCTCTTCGGACACCCCCGTAGAGTTCATAGTTGTGCATACCACATAAAGCTCCTTTAGATGCTTGTGAGGATCTTCGCCTGCAAGGCCATGAAAAGTGGGTAATAAATGTATTAGTCCATATTTCAATTCAAAACTAGTAGTAGCATCTAAAGTAGAAAATGTTATGCATAAAGGGTGTTGGTTCAAATCAGGGGCTGCAAGTTCTTTCAAAATTCTATTTGCAGCCATGACTTCCTCTTCTTCAGGATTAGAATTGCAAGAGAGTAAGGAATTTGGAGCAGGGTCTTTCTCGTTAGAGTTTTTTTGAGCTTCCTTTCTTAACCTGCGCAGAGTTCTTTCTATTTCTGGATCACTCTGAAAATCACTTTGATTAGAAGATCGAGTTATAATCATAAACAGTCAATAAAATGATAGCAAGCAATCCAGAAAAGTATATGAGAATAATTTTTTTAAATAGAAAATTAATGAATTACAATAAAAAAAATAAAGATCAGAAACGAAAGAATAATTTTTTTTGCTAATAAACAAAAATGATTTAATTATAAGAAAAGGTCACAAAAAGCACAAAAAATAACTAAAATTACTCCCAAATAATGGCGCCAAATTTTGGAGTACGGTCGTAGGCACCCAAATTATAAAATATTTACTCTTAAAATTATATGTAATAGTGAGAGTAAGGATCGATCCCACGGAGAGTAATTAGTTAATCTTTATGCTATGTAAAATAGGATGGGGGAAGTTTTGAATAAAGTAAATTAAGAAGAGCTAAAATCAATTAAAGTATTAAAATCAATCAAAGGAACAAATATTGGTCTCAGTCAACATCCACCATTGGAATCTTAAAATTGATCATTGATGCAAACATAAATTAACTCATACTTTAAATATTCAATGTTGAAAGTATTTTTTATCTCTCTTAGGCTTAGATAAATAGAAATAAGCGATCTAATTAGCTTTAATTACTAAATAATCCAAGATAAGCGCTGAAGATTTAATCTAGTAATTTCTTAAAAAACCGAGAGATCGATAAAGCAAAACAACACAAGCACAAGCGGTTGCATTTAATTTTGTCAAAAGTTTTCCTCCTAAGATCTAATAAAACAAAACAGTTCATTAAATCTTGGTTGCTTCATAAATTAAAAAAATCAAACAATTATGGATTTGATGTCTAATTTAGCAGTAGATCGAAATGGATAATATACTAGTAGGCCTCTTAGTAATTAAATAAAACAATCATGAAAGTAGGCATAGAAAAATATTCGATACTCAAAGCATAAATCAAATATATTAAAATAATTTAGATCTCACAAGTTTATTGATTCCAAGGCTTCTGTTTCCTTCGACCAACAAGACTTTTAGCTGCGCATGTTCATGAAAACTTCAAAATAATGTTGGAGAAGAAGAATAAGAGTTGTGTGTTGTCTTTCTTTTTCTCCTAATTTCTACCCCTTTTATACACTCTAAATTAATTTTTTAAAGCCTACAATATCTTTCCACAAATCCTCTAAGAGTTATAATACCCTAAACAATAAATTAAAGTCATTGAACAAATTAGGAAATGATTAATTCAGCTCCAATTTTCATGTACATCATATTTGACTCAATTTTGAGCCTGATTTGGTCCATGATGCAACCAAAATCCCAAAAAACTCAAAATTACCTCTGTGTCTTAGATTTTTGAATTAATTTGAATCACCTCAATTGGAATTCGGATGAGGGAGTTATGACCATTGTTCTACAAGGTATCAAAATTGTCCAGAATTTATAATTATCTCTATTTTGTATTTAGTGACTCCAATTGCATCCTAGATCAAAATATAAAAATAATAAGTATCTTTAGATATCAAATGAGCATAAAAGAGTATACAATCTGGAATAAAAATATGACATTTTATGTTCTCATCAATATATATATATATATATATATATATATATATATATATATATATATATATATATGGGTAAACGGGATATGAGCCATAGTGCTCATATTCCTATATAAGCTATGCACATGTGGACCAATAAGAATAGATTTCTATATTTTATGTGCACCCATGTGCACTGGTACACTCTATTCCTTTTGGTTCATATGTGCATAGCTCATGTAGGAATATGAGCACTATGGCTCATGTCCTGTTTACCCTATATATATATATATATATATATATATATATATATATATATATATATATATATATATATATATATATGATACTTGGTATACTCTACTAGTTAGTATGGCCTAGATAATCTAGTATAGTCCTAGTATCACCCTAGAAACCCAACTCCAGGTAAATATGGATTCTAACCTTAGAATTGACCTAGTATGGTATCAAGAGACCTAGAAATGACCCAAAAGCATAATCTAGAGTAAATAAAGCATGCTTATTATTCCAGATTACCCTTTAGCATGAAATTTTATATTTAGGTCTCATGGACTCCAGTTTAGACATAGTTTGGTATTCACTGCTCCAAACCTCATGCGAGTATTTCTTTTATTTTGATGATTAGTATGATATCAATTTTGTAGTATTATATTTGATTCCTAACACGATGGTACACGGGCTAGTATATATTAATTCTAGTTAGGAGACATCGTGATTCAGATCCATTGTATTAGTCAGGGGATGGGGAAGTATTAGTAGGTTATGTGATCATACCCATATATACATGCATCATGGCTAACCTTACACCTCACGTATGGTTAGCCTGACCTTATGACATGTCTCATAGCTTGCTATATATGATTGAGCCTGACCCTATTATATTACACAAATCTTAGATAATCATATATATCCAAGCCTGATCAAGATCCCAAACCGATCACATAATAAACTAATATTTTAAACACTTAGCTAGTTACTATATTCATCTATTCCAGCTTATACCTGATGATACTATCATTAACCTGTTTACTTACTGTTTATTATTTACCTGTGATATGATATATGTCCTACATATTCCTTATTATTTTGGCATTACTATTCCATCATATATTCTCATTACTTATTATTTTATAGTTATTATCAATTTAAATGGAACTATTGTTAGTTTATGTGCTTCGCTCCAATCCTGACTTGATAAAAATTTTCAGTATTGACTTGGAGAGATGGTGTCCTACTTACTATGGATCCCAGGAGGGTGTAGTTGAAGATTATGTGCAAGAGCCTCATGAGGAGCAAGTTCTCGTGGAGGAGATACAGCTAGAAGTTGTTTAGTTAGCCTTTAGTATCTCTATTGTACTAGATTTGTTTCTAACGACTTAGACTATTGGAATGCTATTATTTTGATTCCTAGACTTGATGTTGGAGTTGCTAGACTTCTTAGACTTGATGTTGGTGATTTGAGATTTTTATTCTAGACTTATGTTTTGGATTATCGTATTATATCATTTTGTGTCATTTATCTTTCTTATAGATCTATTGTGTTCGAGTATTGATATTATCACTATATTATCATCGTGTCCTCCTTATGGAGTTGAGATATCAATGAAAGATTATGGTATATTATTGTATGAGCTTGATAGTTAGTATTGTTGACCTAGATAGAGTTTTACATTTTTGTTATGACGTACGATGTACGTTGCCATGTAGTCGTATCCAATTATCCGGATGCAGGTCATGATAGGTCCTTAGCCATGGGTGAGTTCCTATAGGTTTATTATGACAAATTAAAGATAAAATTGATAGAAAATAGAGATTTATACCTATTGGGAGATTGATTCCTAATGAAACTCCTCTAAAGGACACAAAATCAAGGGTGGACATACTCCTTCTAGCAAAGCTCTCCTCCAATGTCGTCCTTACTTAGAACTTGTCTCTTATTGTAAAAATGAAGCTTTGGGAAAGGAGGCTAATGAGTAAAATAAAATGAATGCATGAACCCTAATTAGAACTTGTCTCTTATAGTAGAGTTTGAACATGCTACATTGTCAAGTTTGTCCCGCTCTATTTGTCATGAATGAAATCTAGTTAATTAAGAAAAGCATCTCTACAACTAATAGAGAATATTCTATCCACATACTAATTCACTTAATTAATTGTAGGTACTAAGTCATGAACTAACATAATGGCACCAACTAGTTCTAACAAACGCTAGTCCATTTTAATTAGCTAGTTCACTAATCAATACAAATATAATTATAATTAATAAAAATTAAATATATCTATATAATTACAACCAATTATGAAATATAAAAAAAACTCTCCCAGAATTAGGTGGTTATACATGTGCACTCATGTGCACCAATACACTCCATTCCTATTGGTCCACATATGCATTGGCTCATGTAGGAATATAAGCCTATGGTTCATATCCCATTTATCATATATATATATATATATATATATATATATATATATATATATATATATATATATATATATAATTAGTTAAGTCTTATTTATAAAATAGCATAAAATTAAAGCCTAATAAATTTAATTAACAAAAAATAATTTGTTTTAGGATAATGATGATATAATATAAATAACTTCATAGATATCGAAATATCTAGATTTTGTATATCGAAAAGTACTTATAACACTAGGGCTCAAGTGTATAGAAGCTTTAGCTATACTTCACACTCCTCTTAAGGTTACATCTTCTTTTGTTGAAAGCATCCATTTTGGGTGATAAAGTAGCAGGAAAAAAGGATGGCTCATATTCTTCGAGAGCTTAGCTTTGATCGTAAGGGCATAAGCATAGAAGTTTGAAGCGACTCGGCATGGGATGAGTCACAATGTCAGGTCTATGTCGAGTATGTTGAGTCACTACAAGAGGGAAAATAGCTTCTCCGCTAGTGATGTATGTTTCTTGGGATAGTGATGTATGTTTCTTGGGATGGCAACTCAAGCGAGGGGATTTGGGGCATCACGGTTCACGACAAGTCAGCTGAACATGAACGAGCGATGTAGGATTGCTGGATCGTTTAAGAAGATGATGGTCTGGCGAGGTTTGGGGTGCCATGGAGAGTGGTGGTACTAAGGGCGACAGTCACGGTCAATCGGGGCCAACGAACGAGAAGTGATGGCCAGGAGGTAGAGGCAAACATGGATAGCTCACGGGGAGTTTGGAGGTCGTCATTAGTGACGAGGTTGCACGACAAGATCTGAGGATGATGGTAGTAGACTGCGGGATCGGTTGGTGAGTCATATGGTGTTGACTCCAAGGATGACGTATATAGGAGCTGGCATTCGGCATTATTGGCGAGGGTGGTCTCTGTGTGCAAAGGTCGACATTGGGAAGGATGGAGCTAGGACATGGGTCAGTGTTGTTATTGCATATGCTTTAAATAAGTTTAGCAAATCCTAGTTTATCCAGGATCTACCTTACTTCAAATAAATTAGATTTTGGATCCATTAACAAATTTTAATTTAACTAGGATAGATCGACTAAATACTGAATATATTTCTCTCTATTACTATTATTGATTTTTTTAGTTATTACTTTTAATTTTCATTCCTTAAGTATAATTTTTATATTTTCTATTCATTAGCAGCTTAAAAAAAAAGAATTACATTTATGTTTTTTTAAATCTAATAGATTTAAGATTTTAGTAATTAATTGTTTAATTAGTTATTTTAAAATTTTCTATTTTGTGAGGATATAACCAAACCTAATTCAATTAGAAATTTAAAACTTACAAAAAATTTGGAAGTTTCAGGGAAAGTTTCTACACATGGCGAATCTCTCAAAAACTAATCAGCTTTTGGTACCGGGGTTAAGGAATAGTAGGTATGCACTAGGGAAGGTTTCAGAGAAGGCTTGAATCGATATACAAAATTAGGAGTGATCTTCAAGAAACAATAAGCCAACAGTATACCACCATTCTGTCTCACAGAACGGTTGGACTTGTTGGAAGGATTGAGTTATTGCGGTACACCGGTGATATACTACGGTATACCGCATGTAATGATATAGTGTAGACATCAGTTTGGAAAATGGTTTGTAAGTGTCAAAACATTTCCAAACATTACCAAATGGACTTCTAGTAGCTAGGAAGTAATGGGTTCTTACAACATCCTAGAGCCAACAAGTAAGATCAACTTAAGTATCATACACAAATCCATGATTTCAACAATAGTATCCTCGACTTATCCCTAAATCCAAACCTAGGTCCAAATTCAAGCTAAAATCCATATTCAACAGAAAATACTCTTCATAAATCAAGAGAAAACTGGATAACATACGTAAAATTAAGTAACAATAGTTTATTTGAAAAATATTAAAACTATTATTTATTCACATGTACAAATATACTTTCCTTGGTTATTGAGAATCCCCTTGCTAGTCTTCTACTCCTCCTCCTATACGGGTCTAGAGACCACAATCTTAACCTCAAGGCTAGCTTTTACTCTAGGTCCAATCTCTTTAGGGTTAGCTCCAAGAAGAGAAATAGGAAGAAGAAGTTATGGTGGAGAGTAAAACGAGAAAATGTGTGTGTGTGTGTGTGTGTGTGTGTGTGTGTGTGTGTGAGAGAGAGAGAGGGAGAGAGAGAGAGGAAGGGAGGTATGGGACCATTAGATGAGTGACTCCTCATCAATCCTGGACCTTATTCAATCAGAACCCCTCACAAGAAACACACTTGCCTAAGTGAATAGCCATTCAACACTGCTGACTGGCTCATAAACTCCCAAGCTGTATACCAGTGATATATTGCCTGCTCAAGACAATTTCTGAATATGGAGCTTTCTGGGTATGCTTATCTATGAATTGGTGCCTACTACGGGTCTTTAGCATTACCAATGGTCTATCTAGGGGTCTAGTGTGGTCTCTCATATAATTATTTTGTCAAAAGTAAAAAATCTAAATTCAGTTACATATGTCAGTTAATGAGTTTTAGAATGGTCGATTGCCTTACAGATGATTTGTTTGTACAACTCTTGATACTTGTCACGCCTCAGTCCCAAAATACCGAGGGACTAGCCATGTGACAATGGACAGCAGCACAACTCCAATGGACAAACCCAATTAAATGGACCCGTTAGAGTGCACTTAAGCTGTAAAAAATATAAAGGCAAGTCTACACCATCTATCTCAGTATAATTCTAGTCTCATCCACATAAAGTAAACACAATTTAATTTGATAGACCAGTCAAGATAATAGATAAAGAAAATAGTCCATCATCAAGTCCACATAAGTAGTGTCTCGGGGAACAACCCAACATAATAAAAGAAAGAGAATAACACCAATACATATGTCCATAAGTCAAGTCCAGATAATAAATAACACAAAGCATAAATAACTGAGTAAGTAAATGAGTACTCAGAAGAAATCCTCTAGCACAACCTCATCCTCTGGTGCCAATACTGCTCCAACATCAGCTCATGTCCTGTATACCTCGGGGTAATCCTCCTCTGCGGCACCTGGGGACATAATCCAGATCCTCAGGGAATATAGCAAGCTACAAGAAACACTCAAGCCAAATAAAATACAGTAAATAAAAATAGATCCTCAGGGCAAGCTATGTAATCAACTAAGTGAAATACAAATGTGAGCATCACTAGTACTCAGGATGAGACTACTACAGGCTCTATGTCGGAGAGCCCACAGCAGCAAGTAGTATCACGACTCTAGTATATATGCCAAAGCTAGTAGTATCATGTATTCCAGTAGTATAGTATATATATAATTAGCCTGTAGCCTGTGTATCTCTCACCATCAAATATAACCTCATGTCACATGTCTATAACACGCAAGATCATGACCTCTAGCTAGTATAATGAGTCATAATGATATCTCTATATATGCTAGTCTCATATCACGAATCATGTAAGTCTATACAGAATCACCATGAATAACTCAAGAAAGATTCTATCACATAAAATAGTGTCAAGTGTCCTACGGTATGACGTACTTGGTAAAGCAAGCACGTAAAAATAGGTAGTAGAATCAACTCTCTAAATGACATTACACGACTTCGCGTACGACATCGACACCCGAATCTTGTTCGGATGCTAAGGAACGTCTCATGGTACTAGGTTGAACAGGTACATCACAAGAGTATATATATAGAAAGAACATAAGCAAATAATATAACAGGATCTCTGCAGATTTGGCAAGGTACACTTGCCTGGGCTCTAAACTCCGTCAACTACTTCTGTAGAAGTAGAATTTTTATGTACGCCTCCGGATGCTGAAACAAATATCACCATTGCTCTCAGAATAGTTGAAATAGCTAGGATTGACTATCCATATGTCCAATTTGGACACAGGGGCAAAATTGACAGTTTTGGGGTCCATATATAGCCCACTTCGTACCAAAAATTATTTCAAAGATAAAGTTCTCCAAATTCATAAAACTTAGCGTTTACGAGTCCAAAACGATAATACAAACCCAACAAAATATCCAAAACTAGATTTTGATGAGTCGGTCATGAAATTAGTCGGCTGAAGGTGGTGGTGGCGGTGTGTCTGGACGGTCGGTAGTCGGCGGTCGGCTGAAGGTGTAAACCCCCTAACCCAAAAATAGGTATTTTGTGTGTATTTTGTATTTCTTGTATTTGTTTTCGAATATTTTTTTATCAAATAAAACTCAATAATTTTATTAGGACACTTCACCGTGGTTTGGACATTAATAATATAGGATGACCCCAAAATCGAATCTCCCTTCATAGGAAGTAGCCTACACAGGAGACACTACATATAGGATCTTTTCGTGGCACAAGAATTTGATCCTTTGGCATTAGTATGACATTAGTGTAACGATCATAGATTAATTATTAAATATTAGATATTTTATATATATAATTTATTTATGATTATTTTTCTAATTCCAACTTTTCTACAATTAGCATCCCAAAATTTCCACTGCCAAGTTAGGCATTTTTTTCTTTTTATAGATTTGCATAATATTTTCTATTACCTATTTTGTAGATGACCATTTTATTAATTACTTAGTTAATTAGATAACATAATTATTTAATTTATTATATCTCGATAAATATCTAATTATTAATTATAAAATATTTTCATAAAATATTTTGAGTGTAGCATTTTATTAAAACTTTACAAAATAATTTTCTAGAATTTATTGGTGTGCAAATATTATTTTTGTATTTTTACCTGATTTATATATGTGAATATAAATAAATAAATATAAGATTAATAATAATAATAATAATAATAATAATAATAATAATAATAATAATAATAATAATAATAATACTAATAATAATAATGATAATGATAATAATAATAATATTGGTAATAATAATATTAGTAGTAATAATAATAATAATAATAAGAAGAAGAAGAAGAAGAAAAAAAAGAAAAGAAAAAAGGTATTAACAAATCCCTAACTAATCCTTAATAACCTAACCTTAACAACTAAACCTATTCCTAGGCTAAACTACCCAACCCCCAACCAGCAGCAAACACCCCCCCACGGACTCCCCTCTCTCTCTCTCTCTCTCTCTCTATATATATATATATATATATCATTACTCAAAACCCTAACCAAACCATCCACCTAAACCCTAATCTCTCAAACCCTAACCCTACCCGTGCCTCCACCGCCGGCAACCACTCCGGGCCGACCGCCGCCGCCCCGGGCCGCCCTGCACCGCCGTCGGCCGTTTCCACGCGCGCGCGCGTGTACAACACCGCCTCGAGCACCCATCTTTAAGGTGATGTATCTCCTTCATTTGTAATTATTTTTGCGAGCGTTTTATTCGTGTATGTTCATAACTTAACCCTCTAGAATTTTTATTCAAGCGGGACGAGTTTTTGTGCCCTAGAATGGTCGAAAATTCAACCAAAAAATGACCGAAAAACTGACCAAAAATAGTCTAGAAACTTTAACCCAAACTCCCATATTCACACCCAATTTGCTACTAACCTGTTTAATATTTTCAAAAATTAATTAACGGGTTTTTCTTCTCCATATAACCGAGAATTTTTCTGTTCTTTTAATTTTTGTTAATTTGTTCTATATGTAAAATAATTTGACCTCCAAAACGACCAAAAACTTGATTTATTAAAACTATAATTTTGTGATACGGAGTATGCCCCACCAAACGGGATCGCCCCGTCACTTACTAATTGCACCGAAAGGCGCATATGGTATGTCCTGACGTGTGGGCGTTCGTAGAAACTGATTTGGACGCGTGTGTGAGTCGAAATTAACCCGTATCCGTAAAAAGTCCCCATATCGTGACTTTTATAAAATATCATCCCATTTTGTGTACGCTCATCGGAATGTGACAAAACTTATGCCATTGGATTCGTGATATCACGCTGATCCTGTGACCCAAGTATCATGCAAATCAGAGATAGTTGACCAAGCCACCTATTTGCGGGCCCTACGGTTGACTTTTAGTGCGAATTTGTGATCGGCTCACCGGAATCCAAAATTGGACATACCATTGAGTTCGTATTGACGTTTAGAATTTGTTTGACCGATAATTTGTCCCATTTAGAGACCTTTACCTCTGGCATACTTTTCGGTGCGAAGTGGCCCATATGTGGACCCGCTTTGACCAGAAATTACCGTTTTGCCCATGTGTCCAAACTAGATGAAAGGATAGTATTTTCTGACTATCTCGCTTATTTCGGGAATGTTGGTGATATTTATTTCATCATCCGGAGATGTTGATTTGGAGGCCATAGTTTCTGATTCTCTATACTTGACACCTGGACGCTTATACTATGCAGCTTTATTGCCAGGCAAGTATACCTTGCCATTATACTGTGATTTGTATTCCATATGATGCATGTAGTTTACTTCTTTTATTTAGTTTATTTATTTTAACTGCTATATAAAGTGCGCATCCAAGAATAACTTGGGTGCAACGACGGTGATGTCATATTTTATCTTTATTATATACTATTCATGTTGACATAGTTTTTTTATGAGACCACCACATGATCATGAGGCATTTTTATATTTCATTTGGCTGTGACACATTTTTTACACGAGTTGTGAGTCTCATATAGATCATGGACTTACGTATTGACTGATCATTAGTAGGTGTGGAACATGCGATCGGTAATAACTACTGATATAATTTGCATGCTAGAAGACTTGGCAGTTATTAGAGGTATCATCGTGTCATGGATATGACATGCTTAGAGCATAGGGTGGAGAGGACAACAAGTAAGGCGTTTGGGCTCCTTTGTACTTTTCTTGTGTAACCCGTACGCTCCGCGAGAGATGCGCGATCATGATAACCCTTATATATTACCTGGCGGCCTCTGGCGTTCAAATGACGACATACTTTATAGGCCCCTGATTCTTCGAGAGAATCATGCCAATCCTATTTTAGCCAGATAGCCCACGTGTTGGAAAGTTATTCTCAATATGCATTCACATAGATGGTTAGGCGGCCCTTGGATGTTTATTTTTCAGTACTTTATTATCATGCTTCTATGTATCTTGTTACATCCCTCTGAGGACCTGGTCCCTTTTCAGGTGTAGACGATCATGGCTATTTGCAGAAGCACGGATCAGGACCTGCTACTTCATTATCTTTCGAGGAGGTCTTCTCTTCGAGTTTCGTTGTTCATTAGATTGTATACTTATTTTGTTTCTCTTCTATTCTAGTTGGTAGTGGATTTGTCTCCATCCAACTATTAGTTCTTCTCGACTAGTTCATATTTGGTTTATTGACATATATGATCATTTATTTCTTTATGATTTCTGTGGATGAGATTTAGTTATGTCCTCTGACTTGTGATAATTATATACCACTTGTGAATTATTATTCATAATACAACGTACGTATGTGTTATGGCTTCCATATATTGGAGTCCCCATAAACATACGGCTGGCATGCTTACATATTCCTAGTCCTACGAATTTTAGGACTAGGGCGTGACATATTTTTAGTGGTGGCCCATGCAGGTCGAGAGTATATTGTCTTGGTTACGTTACTGTACCGAACAAGCCTACAAATAAGATTAGAATATTGGATCTCATCCATAATTGACTATGACTCATCTTTCTTCCAATCCGTTCTATTTAAATAATTGTATCTTGCTTGATTCATGTACTTTTCTAATAATTCCTTGAGTATAGCCTTCTGCTAGAATATAGAAATCTTTGTTGTTAGGATGATAATTAGGGTAACATTCCTACTAAGAATACAACAAGAATATTGACACATCATTAAGTTTAGAATACCTAATGAACCCCAGCATCCCTTACCTGTAGATTAATTGACCATTATCCCTTGATATATATATGAAGGACCTGTGAGTAGTATAGACACTAATAGGGTTAGTTATAAATTTGACCATTTTGTTTGAACCTAGTATTAAGGAACCAATAGAAATCTAAGGTTGAATATTAGGACTAAACCTAACTTTCATAGTGAGATAGTATTAAAGAACTATAAATTTAGCTTATTGTCTTGATATTAGCAGAACAGTACCTCAGGAAGCCAAGAGGAATGAATAGAATATTTTTTTTTATCATACCTCGAACAACAGAGATTAGCATACCATATTTTCTTATAAAACTATGATATTATCAAGAATCTCTCTATTTAATTTCATATCTTGCTCTTCCAAAATCTTAACGCTCGCTAATTGTGCGATGACTAAAAAATTTCCTTTATCTTTCAATTCATGCCACCTAACGGTTCTGATTGTAGGCCAAGTGATTTCTTTTATGTTAGGATATCTAGTTTGCTAGGATTATAGTTGTTAATCTTGAATTTGAAATTATGTGCTTAGTAGTTAGAACTTGACAGTTTGAGTTGCTCATTTAGATTATAATTTTAGTTTTAAATCACGTAATTTGTATCCATAATACAATACAAGTTATATCCTTCTTCACTTGAGAGCCAATAACTTTTCCATTCTTAATATTAATACTTTGTTATATAAGCACTATGATTAAGACTTAAGATGACCATTACCTATATAATGCAATAGGATACCCTAATAGGTACCAAGATCTTTTTCTCGTATACCCCAACAAGAGTTTTTACTTTATTTACAAGAACAAGATTATTTTATAGAATTCCCTCAAGGCAGTTATAGTATTAGTTTATTCTTTTAAGTTGGGTAATATGCCTCATAACCTAGTATTACATAGTCTTTTTGACCCATTAATGAAGTATAATTGAATGACATCAACTATAGACTTGCATAAGAAGATAGTGCTTATCCTGACTGTAGAACTTAAAGGCCATACCCCATTGGGTCGATTAGAGACTTAGACAAGGAGTTGTATGGTACCTGTAGAGGTACAACACCGGACAAGTCTTATCTTCTTTATGAACTTAAATTATTTTATACTTTCTTTCATCATAATCCAGCGTACTTATATTTACTGGACTACCTTGACTTATGTTGCTATTATAGCCTAGTTTTGTAAGCTTATTCTTTTATCGAGCTTGATCATGATATATGTATTATTGGGTATACACACTAATACATTGTCTATTTAGAATCAGTATATTATGGTCTAATCAACCTTAGTGCGCTTGGTTCGCTCTTCGTATAACTACTTTACGTGGATTGAGATATATAGTTGACTAGTAGACGAATATACTTGCCCTCTAGACAGGCCAGAGCATATCATATTAGGTACATAACTTTTCTGATATGAGCATGCGAATAAGAATTTACCAAAATAGGATTTTAATCCACAACTGCCTTGACCACTCCCTTTCGAATTATTTAATTGCCTTGAATTCCATACTTTGTATTCTATCACCTCCTCCTTAAATTCTTTATTATTGTTCTCCGTCTTCTCCTATTTCGGAAAGACGAAACCTCGTGCTTGGTATGAGTTTGATACACAAAGAGTACTAGATATACCTCATAGGCCAATCATATTACTTGGTGACTATCTTTCGTAATTAAGGGCACATCACAGGTGATATATTTTGTGTGTTAAAATTTTTTTGAGGATGGATCTATTGATCAACACGACTAAATAATTTAAGAAAGTTTTTCTTAAATGTATAGCCTTATGTGATAGATGGGTAAATTCTAAGTTGGGTAGAAGTTGCATTGCCAACTTGAGGTAAATTTTTAGATTATGATCAAGTAAGATTAGATTAAGAGATTTAAGTCATTTTAAATTTGAGAATTTTTAGAAGAATGATTAAGATGATAAGGATTTAATGAATTTTGAAATCTTGATATTGCGGACCAAATATTTATACTTTGAGCACATGATTTAAATTTTAAATATTGAAGGTTGAATCATCGATTTAAATTTTAAGGATAAATATAGAATTCTAGACTTGAATAATTGGTGAATTAGATTTAAAATTTTATAATTTGATGATTTGAATTAAAAGTTGAAATTCAATTGTTGGATCACCTATTTAAAATATTGAGGATGGAAGTTAAATTTAAAATTTGAAGAGTACAAAAATTCATAAGTTAAAAATAGGAATAAGATTTGATTAGAATTGTTTATTATTTAAAACCTAGAGGAGATTATGATAGTTGAAAATTGTGATATAAATTTTGATGTGGAATGTCATATAGATTTGACTTGAATTTGGATGTTGATGATTTGAAAATCGAGAAGAGATTACGATTGGTTGAATTTTGATTTGAACAGTGGTTATTTTTATTTTGAAGTGATTCCGATAGATTTGAATAGATTTTATTATTTAAATTTTTGAAAGAGATTGCAATTGACTTGTCTTATATACGAATGTGAAAGATTTAACAAATTATTTCTTATTTTTAATTTCGAGGACAAAATTCTTTTAAGTTGGGTAGATTGTAAACCCCCTCACCCAAAAATAGGTATTTTGTGTGTATTTTGTATTTTTTGTATTTGTTCTAGAATATTTTTTTATCAAATAAAACTCAATGATTTTATTAGGACAGTTCACCGTGGTTTGGACATTAATAATATAGAATGACCCCAAAATCTGAATCTTCCTTCATAGGAAGTAGCCTACATAGGAGACACTACCTGTAGGATCTTTTCGTGGCACAAGAATTCGATCCCTTGGCATTAGTATGACATTAGTGTAACGACCATAGATTAATTATTAAATATTAGATATTATATATATATAATTTATTTGTGATTATTTTTCAAATTCCAACTTTTCTACAATTAGCATCCCAAAATTCTTCCTGCCTAGTTAGGCATTTTTTCTTTTTATAGATTTGCATAATATTATCTATTACCTATTTTGTGGTTGACCATTTAATTAATTACTTAGTTAATTAGATAATACAATTATTTGATTTATTATATCTCGATAAATATCTAATTATTAATTATAAATAAATTTCATAAAATATTTTGAGTGTAGCATTTTATTAAGACTTTACAAAATAATTTTCTAGAATTTATTGGTGTACAAATATTATTTTTATATTTTACCTCATTTATATATGTGAATATATATAAATAAATATAAGGTTAATAATAATAATAATACTAATAATTATTATAATAATAATAGTAATATTGGCAATAATAATATTAGTAGTAATAATAATAATAAATAAAAAAAAATAAGAAAAGAAAAAGAAAAGAAAAGAAAAAGGTATTAACAAATCCCTAACTAATCCTTAATAACCTAACATTAACAACTAAACCTATTCCTAGGCTAAACTACCCAACGCCCAACCAGCAGTAAATACACCCCCGCGGACTCCCCCTCCATCTCCCTATATATATATATATATATATATATATATATATATATATATATATATCATTACTCAAAACCCTAACCCAACCATCCACCTAAACCCTAATCTCTCAAACCCTAACCCTACCCGTGCCTCCACCGCCGGCAACCACCTCGTGCCGACCACCGCCGCCCCGGGCCGCCCCGAACGTTTCTGCACGCGCGCACGTGTACAATACCGCCTCAAGCACCCATCTTCAAGGTGATGTATCTCCTTCATTTGTGATTATTTTTGCAAGCGGTTTGTTCGTGTACGTTCACAACCTAACCCTCTAGGATTTTTATTCAAGCGGGACAAATTTTTGTGCCCTGAATTGGTCAAAAATTTGACCGGAAAATGATCAAAAACTGACCAAAAATAGTCCAGAAACTTTAACCCAAACTCCCATATTCACACCCAATTTGCCACTAACCTGTTTAATATTTTCAAAAACTAATTAAAGGGTTTTTCTTCTCCATATAACCGATAATTTTTTTCTTCTTTTAGTTTTTGTTAATTTGTTCTATGTGTAAAATAATTAGACCACCAAACGGGACCACCCCATCGTATACCAATTGCACCAAAAGGCGTGTATGGTATGTCCTGACGTGTGGACTTTTACAGAAACTGATTTGGATGCGTGTGCGCGTCGGAATCAACCCGTATCCGTAAAAATTCCCATATCGCGACTTTTACAAAATACCTCCCCATTTTATGTATGCTCGTCGGAATACGACGTAACTTGTGCCATTAAATTCGTGGTATCACGCTGGTCCTGTGATCCAAGTTTCAAGCGATTCCGAGATAGTTGACCAAACCACCTATTTGCAGGCCCTACGGTTGACTTTTAGGGCAAATTTGTGATCGGCTCACCGGAATCCAAAATTGGATATACCGTTGAGTTTGTATTGACGTTAAGAATCTGTTTGACCTATAATTTGTCCCATTTAGAGACATTTACCTCTGGCACGCTTTTCGGTGCAAAGTGGCCCACAAGTGGATCCGCTTTGACCCAAAATTATCGTTTTGCCCCTGTGTCCAAATTGGACGAAAATGTAGTGTTTTCTGACTATCTCGCTTATTCCGGGAATATTTGTGTTATTTATTTCAGCATTCGGAGATGTTCATTTGGAGGCCATAGTTTCTGATCCTCTATACTTGACACCTGGACGCTTATACTATGCAACTTTCTTGCCAGACAAGTATACCTTGCCATTGTACTGTGATTTGTATTCTGTATGATGCATGTAGTTTACTTTTTTATTTAGTTCATTTATTTTAACTGCTATATAAAGTGCGCGTCCAAGAATAACTTGGGTGCAACGACGGTGGCGTCATATTTTATCTTTATTATATATTATGAATGTTGGCCTAGTTTTTTTATGAGACCACCACATGATCATGAGGCATTCTTATATTTTATTTGGTTATGACATATTTCTTACACGAGTTATGAGTCTCATATAGATCATGGACCTACGTATTGACTGATCATTAGTATGTGTGGGACGTGCGATAAGGAATAGCTGCTGATAGAATTTGCATGCTAGAAGACTTGGCAGTTATTAGAGGTATCATCGTGTCATGGATATGACATGCTTAGAGCATGGGGTGGAGAGGACAACAAGTAAGGCGTTTGGGCTCCTTTGTACTTTCCTTGTGTAACCCATATCCGTCGGAGATGCGCGGTCATGATGACCCCTATATATTACCTGGCGGCCTTTGGCGTTCAAAAGAAGACATGCTTTGTAGGCCCCTGATTCTCCGAGAGAATCATGCCAATCCAATTTTAGCCAGATAGCCTACGTATTGGAAAGTTGTTCTCAAAGTGCATTCACATAGATGGTTATGCGACCCTTGGATGTTTATTTTTCAGTACTTTATTGGCATGCTTCTATGTATCTTGTTACGTCCTTCTGAGGACCTGGTCCCTTTCCAGGTATAGACGATTATGGCTATTTACAGGAGCACGGATCAGGACTTGCTACTTTATTATCTTTCGAGGAGGTCTTCTTGTCACGACCCGCACCCGGAAATTCGGGCACGAGTGCGTGGGTACGTCCAGCCTACGCCGCAGAATCGGCGGTAGTACGCTGTCTAGGTCAAATCCAGATTTACTAACTAGCTCATTCACAAATAACATAGGCAAGATAATAATGAGAAATGAAACTTAAGATTGCAACTGAAATAAATGTGACAATAGATTCAAATATTTTATACAGGAATCAGAATAAAATCGGGGACAAACCCGATTGCTAAGATAAAGAGCAAAACTAAGATAACTACTGCTATCTACTCAGCAGGAGTAGCTTCCTGTGCGGGAACTGGCTCTGCAACTGTATCACCTGCTGCCTCATAGGGGCCATAATAGGTGGGGGCAAGGTTCTCCTCATCGCCTAAACAACAGATCCAGTCAGGAAAGGAGCGAAGTACACAGTGCACAACAAGATTAAACTAAATATTTTATGACAATTAAATATTGGATATCATGTTGAGAAACAGCATTAGCAGAATATTATTATCTCACAGTTAGCTGTAAACAGGAATATGAGAAACAGAAATAAATGAAACAGGAAATGAAACTACAATAGCCAGCAAGAAATAACCAGAAACTATATGTGTGTACTTGTGTTTGTTTTTAGAATACATAGTTGGCATATAGGGGTTTATAAGGCTAATCCGGCCGTCATAAACGGCTATTAGACAATACAATCGAGATCCGGCTGATGGACAGTCGTGTACCAACAGCTATTAGACAATACAGGGGAAAGGGTAAACTACATGCCTTCTAGGTATTCTCCCACCCGACATGAAAAACAAGACAGGAACTACCAATATTCAAGACATGAAATTCAACATTTCTAACACTAGGTGTAAACATCAAGGTACATGTATGGCAGGGAATTAATTATCACAATATATAAATATTAACTTGAAGTGCAGGTACTTGCCTGTTGTTTGGATCTGATTAAATTGATTCTTGGGGGAAAAGTCCAGAGATGAGTCCAAAAGCTGAAATAGACATTACCATCATGCTCAGAAGATATCAAATAGCTAAAAACGCCTGTCCTTGGGTCCAATTTGAAGATAAGGGCAAAAACGGCAGTTTCGGGTCAAAACGGGGTCCGCCGTTGGGCCCGCTTTGCACCGAAAAATGTGTCCAGGTCAACGGTCTCCAAATTCACCAAACTTAGTGTCAACAGGTCAGGAACGATGATACGAACCCAACGGAACTTCCAGATTTGGATTCCGATGAGCCGAACACAAAATCGCCCGTCGAGCGGGGCCTGTGGGGCCCACGACACGCGATTTCGTCAACGTTCTCAGAATCGAACCAAACTTGACCCACAGGACCAGCGTATCGCTACGAGTCCGATGGCGCAAGTTTCGTCTCGATCTGACGAGTGTGCACGAAGTTAGGGTAAATTGCAGAAAAGGTGGATACGGGGCGATGTCTGCGGATACGCGTTGATTCCGGTGTGCACGCACACCCGAATCAGCTTCCACGAAACCTCACACGTCCGTATCGACGAGGCGCACGCATCTGTGAAGACCGTACGCGACCAAGTCGTCCCGTTTGGCGGGGCGTACTCAGTTCCGGGGTAAAACAAGGTCTGGTTTTTTCTTGTTTTTGGATCTCGGTGTGCGATCACCACAGGACGCGATGTCCCGAACAGTTTGTCCGGACACCGAGAGGGTCATACAGGCTTCACAACGCAATTTACGGAATTGAAAAAGGAGCTACGAGGCGAAAGTTACGCGCACCTGAAGGGGATCCGAAAATCGAGTCTAAACCGTGTCCGTGTCGTGTCCGACACGGAATTCGAAATTAGGGCTAGGGTTAGGGTTTGGCTCTGCCGTGTCCTGGCTGGCCGGACTCGGGCGGCTGGACTCGGGGACACGCGGCGGCCGGCTCTGGCACCGAGGGCGAGGGGTCAGGGCGGTCCCGGCCGTGGGGGAACGTCGGTCGAAGGCGGCGGAGCTGCGGTGAGTTGGGGGGGGCCCGACGTCGGCTGAAGGGGGGGAGGAAGGAGGAGACGAGGGAGGAGCTGGGGCGAAGTCGTCCGGCGGCGAGGCGGCCCACGGAGACGACTGCGGCGGCGGTGGGTGTTTAGGGTTCCGGCAAGGGGGTGTTCGAGGTGGCCGGGGGTTCTCGGGGGTGGCTTTTAAAGGGAAGGGGAGGTCTGGGAGGCCGAGCTAGGCGGATGAGGGGGGGGGTCGTGGCCGCGGTGCGCGGGGCTACGTGGGGCGAGCCGGACGGAGCGGCGGGCGGCGCGGCCGGCGGAAGTGGAGCGGAGGACGCGGTCAGCAGCTGCGGGGGAGGGGAGAGAGGGGTAGCGGGCGGGCACGGGTGAGGAGCCGGGTCGGGCGGGCGGACCCGGATCCGACCCGCAGCGGTCGGGCTGGGCTGGGCCTAGCGGGCCGGGCCCAGCGGGCCGCGGGCTGAATGGGCTGGGCTCAGGTAAATAATAATAATAATAATAATAATAATAATAATAATAATAATAATAATAATAATATATTAATAAATCAGTTAATAAAATAAATAATTAATAAATATTTTTTAGGTGCTTAAAAATAGGTCCGGGGTCCAATAAATTTCCAAAAAATTACCCTAAGTCCAGTTTTTCATTTTACACCCAAAAATATTATTTTCATAATATTTTAATGTTGTTTATTATCAATTAAAAATCATGTAATAATTCAAAACCCTGATTTTAATTTCAGAAAATTCCCAGAAAATTCCAAAAAATTGTGAAAAGTCCCAATTTTAGTATTTTTGAAAAAATTAGGGGCTTACAATCTACCCAACTTATAAAATTTCGTCCTCGAAATTTAAATTAGCAGGGTTCTCTCTGTCCAAACTCACTTGATTACAGTCTAACGGGTTTCTCTCAGGTGGACATTGCGGTCGCTACCCAACTTAGAATTCTACCCATATCCTTTAAGGCTATACAACTAGTAAAGCTAGGTCTCAACTTAATAGATTTGGGTATTGAATCTTAAGTCTGCAACACAAAACACAGCACACATCACCTAGGGTATTGCCTTAGTCATAAAGGGTTATCATCTAGCACTATAAATCAAAATTATACCAAACACAGGATTCTGTCCTTCCGAAGTAAGGGAAGGTGAGGATCAATAATAAAGAGTTTAAGGGCGAGGTGGTAGAACAGAGGTATAGGGATCAAGGCGTTTTTCAGGAATTCTAATGGGAATTGTCAGGCGGTTAAGGATCGAGATTCTATTCTGGTAATGCTGATACGATATGCTCGAACGTATTTAGGGGCAAGTACGCTAGTCAACTATATCTCAATCCACGTAAAGTAGTTGTGCGAAGTGCGAATCAAAATGCACTAAGGTTGATCAGACCGTAGTACACTGATTCTGAGTAGACACTTGTATTAGTGGGGTTGATCAGGCCTCAATAATACAGGTGTCGTGAACAAGCCCGATAAAGGGTAAGCTTGCAAAACTAGGCTATAAATAGCAGCATAAGTCAAGTTCAGCAAAATTAAGTGCGCTAGATGATGATGAAAAGGAGGTGCAAATTATTAAAGTTCACAAAATAACACAAAATAAGCACAATAGCAAAATTCTCTAAAACAGTTATCAAATTTAAAAGCATACCAGGTATTTAGTAAGTTCAAAATTACTAGGTTAGGGCTGAGGTCACGAACCAATAGGCACGAGCTAAATAATACTAGAAAAATGATATCTACGAATCACTTACGCGCATTAGTTGCTTCCAGAGTCTGCGCGTTCTCCACGGTCATTACGTAAGCTTGTCCGCATCCTGGAGCAGTGGGGCAGTCCCTCACTTGATGTTCTGGTGATCCCCAAAGTAGACAAACACCTAGCCTCTTTCTGCAAACTTGCCAAGTATGGCCTGGTCTATGACAATAGTTACAAGCAGCAGCTTGTTGGTTCTGTCCCTGGGCCTGGTGTTGGGGTGCTGGAGCTCGAGGGAGAGGACGCTGAGCTTGTTGCGGGGCCCTCTGCTGTTGTTGTTGAAAAGGGCGTTTGTTGGGTCCCGTATTTCCGGTATCTCTTTCTCGCTTTAGCTTATGCCCCATGTCTCTCTCAACGCCTTGTGCCACGCTCAAGATTTCCTCGTAGGTGCGAGCTCGGCTGGTGGTGACAGCAAGGCGAATATCCGGAGATAGTCCCTTCTTGAATCTACGGGCTCTGTCCTCCGGGGTACGAACCATGTACTCCGCAAAGTGGCTTAACCTGCTAAATTCAGCAGTATACTCATCTACAGATAGTTTACCTTGTTCCAGTCTCTCGAATTGGCTTTCGAGAGCTTTTCGAGCCACTTCGGGATAGAATTTCTCCTTGAATAGCCTCTTGAAGTCCTCCCAGGTGAGGTCAGGAGCAGATAGTTGAGGTTCGTCTCTGAACCAGGTTCGAGCAATGTCGAACAGTTGCAGGCTTGCGGACTCTACTTTGAGATCATCGGGAACCCGAGCAGTCTTCAGGAGTCTCTCGACATTCTCTATCCACTCATCGGCATAGAGAATGCCCTCAGTTCCGTAGAATTCCAGGGGTCTAAGATTCTTGAAGTCTTTGGCACTTCCTGGCCTCTTGAGTGGCGACTCCTGGGACTTAATAGCTTCTGAGAGGCTGGTCCGCAGAAGTGCCGTCTGTTCTTTCTGGGATTCCACCAATCCCTGGAATACTCCTAGTAGCTGTGCCCCATCTAAGGTAACTGTCGGGACAGATGGAGGCGGCGGGAGTGCAAGAGTCTCGGACACATTCTGCTCAGCTGGTTCTGATGTGCCTCCTACTGTGTTCCTGGTCTAGACCATTCTGAAAGATGAAGGGGTAGGGAGTTCAGAATAGATTACTTGGAAATCAAGGACGATAGGAAAAATTGATCAGAAGTGATATTAAGAATTGAAATCAGGACCCTATACTGTGAATGAGCGTTTCCTAGATTCCTCAATCTTATTGCAGGCCTGTTCGGTCCCTAAGTTAAAACTGAACAATTTAGTCGTTTGACCTGCATGGGCCACCACAAAAACGTGTCACGACCCGTACCCGGAAATTCGGGCACGAGTGCGTGGGTACGTCCAGCCTACGCCGCAGAATCGGCGGTAGTACGCTGTCTAGGTCAAATCCAGATTTACTAACTAGCTCATTCACAAATAACATAGGCAAGATAATAATGAGAAATGAAACTTAAGATTGCAACTGAAATAAATGTGACAATAGATTCAAATATTTTAGTACAGGAATCAGAATGAAATCGGGGACAAACCCGATTGCTAAGATAAAGAGTAAAACTAAGATAACTACTGCTATCTACTCAGCAGGAGTAGCTTCCTGTGCGGGAACTGGCTCTGCAACTGTATCACCTGCTGCCTTATAGGGGCCATAATAGGTGGGGGCAAGGTTCTCCTCATCGCCTAAACAACAGATCCAGTCAGGAAAGGAGCGAAGTACACAGTGCACAACAAGATTAAACTAAATATTTTATGACAATTAAATATTGGATATCATGTTGAGAAACAGCATTAGCAGAACATTATTATCTCAGAGTTAGCTGTAAACAGGAATATGAGAAACAGAAATAAATGAAACAGAAAATGAAACTACAATAGCCAGCAAGAAATAACCAGAAACTATATGTGTGTACTTGTGTTTGTTTTTAGAATACATAGCTGGCATATAGGGGTTTATAAGGCTAATCCGGCCGTCATAAATGGCTATTAGACAATACAATCGAGATCCGGCTGATGGACAGTCGTGTACCAACAGCTATTAGACAATACAGGAAAAAGGGTAAACTACATGCCTTCTAGGTATTCTCCCACCCGACATGAAAAACAAGACAGGAACTACCAATATTCAAGACATGAAATTCAACATTTCTAACACTAGGTGTAAACATCAAGGGTACATGTATGGCAGGGAATTAATTATCACAATATATAAAGATTAACTTGAAGTGCAGGTACTTGCCTGTTGTTTGGATCTGATTAAATTGGTTCTTGAGGGAAAAGTCCAGAGATGAGTCCAAAAGCTGAAATAGACATTACCATCATGCTCAGAAGATGTCAAATAGCTAAAAACGCCTGTCCTTGGGTCCAATTTGGAGACAAGGGCAAAAACGGCAGTTTCGGGTCAAAACGGGGTCCGCCGTTGGGCCCGCTTTGCACCAAAAAACGTGTCCAGGTCAACGGTCTCCAAATTCACCAAACTTAGTGTCAACAGGTCAGGAACGATGATACGAACCCAACGGAACTTCCAAATTTGGATTCCGATGAGCCGAACACAAAATCGCCCGTCGAGCGGGGCCTGTGGGGCCCACGACACGCGATTTCGTCAACGTTCTCAGAATCGAACCAAACCTGACCCACAGGACCAGCGTATCGCTACGAGTCCGATGGCGCAAGTTTCGTCTCGATCTGATGAGTGTGCACAAAGTTAGGGTAAATTGCAGAAAAGGCAGATACGGGGCGATGTCCGCGGATACGCGTTGATTCCGGTGTGCACGCACACCCGAATCAGCTTCCACAAAATCTCACACGTCCGTATCGACGAGGCGCACGCATCTGTGAAGACCGTACGCGACCAAGTCGTCCCGTTTGGCGGGGCGTACTCAGTTCCGGGGTGAAACAGGGTCTGGTTTTTTCTTGTTTTTGGATCGCGGTGTGCGATCACCACAGGACGCGATGTCCCGAACAGTTTGTCCGGACACCGAGAGGGTCATACAGGCTTCACAACGCAATTTACGGAATTGAAAAAGGAGCTACGAGGCGAAAGTTACGCGCACCTGAAGGGGATCCGAAAATCGAGTCTAAATCGTATCCGTGTCGTGTCCGACACGGAATTCGAAATTAGGGCTAGGGTTAGGGTTTGGCTCTGCCGTGTCCTGGCTGGCCGGACTCGGGCGGCTGGACTCGGGGACACTCGACGGCCGGCTCTGGCACCGAGGGCGAGGGGTCAGGGCGGTCCCGGCCGTGGGGGAACGTCGGTCGAAGGCGGCGGAGCTGCGGTGAGTTGGGGGGGGCCCGATGTCGGCTGAAGGGGGGGGGAGGAAGGAGGAGACGAGGGAGGAGCTGGGGCGAAGTCGTTCGGCGGTGAGGCGGCCCACGGAGACGACTGCGGCGGCGGTGGGTGTTTAGGGTTCCGGCAAGGGGGTGTTCGAGGTGGCCGGGGGTTCTCGGGGGGGGGGGCTTTTAAAGGGAAGGGGAGGTCTGGGAGGCCGGGCTAGGCGGATGAGGGGGGGGTCGTGGCCGCGGTGCGCGGGGCTGCGTGGGGCGAGCCGGACGGAGCGGCGGGCGGCGCGGCCGGCGGAAGCGGAGCGGAGGACGCGGTCAGCAGCTGCGGGGGAGGGGAGAGAGGGGTAGCGGGCGGGCACGGGTGAGGAGCCGGGTCGGGCGGGCGGACCCGGATCCGACCCGCAGCGGTCGGGCTGGGCTGGGCCTAGCGGGCCGGGCCCAGCGGGCCGCGGGCTGAATGGGCTGGGCTCAGGTAAATAATAGGAATAATAATAATAATAATAATAATAATAATAATAATAATATATTAATAAATCAGTTAATAAAATAAATAATTAATAAATACTTTTTAGGTGCTTAAAAATAGGTCCGGGGTCCAATAAATTTCCAAAAAATTACCCTAAGTCCAGTTTTTCATTTTACACCCAAAAATATTATTTTCATAATATTTTAATGTTGTTTATTATCAATTAAAAATCATGTAATAATTCAAAATCCTGATTTTAATTTCAGAAAATTCCCAGAAAATTCCAAAAAATTGTGAAAAGTCCCAATTTTAGTATTTTTGAAAAAATTAGGGGCTTACAATCTACCCAACTTATAAAATTTCGTCCTCAAAATTTAAATTAGCAGGGTTCTCTCTGTCCAAACTCACTTGATTACAGTCTAACGGGTTTCTCTCAGGTGGACATTGCGGTCGCTACCCAACTTAGAATTCTACCCATATCCTTTAAGGCTGTACAACTAGTAAAGCTAGGTCTCAACTTAATAGATTTGGGTATTGAATCTTAAGTCTGCAACACAAAACACAGCACACATCACCTAGGGTATTGCCTTAGTCATAAAGGGTTATCATCTAGCACTATAAATCAAAATTATACCAAACACAGGATTCTGTCCTTCCGAAGTAAGGGAATGTGAGGATCAATAATAAAGAGTTTAAGGGCGAGGTGGTAGAACAGAGGTATAGGGATCAAGGCATTTTTCAGGAATTCTAATGGGAATTGTCAGGCGGTTAAGGATCGAGATTCTATTCTGGTAATGCTGATACGATATGCTCGGACGTATTTAGGGGCAAGTACGCTAGTCAACTATATCTCAATCCACGTAAAGTAGTTGTGCGAAGTGCGAATCAAAATGCACTAAGGTTGATCAGACCGTAGTACACTGATTCTGAGTAGACACTTGTATTAGTGGGGTTGATCAGGCCTCAATAATACAGGTGTCGTGAACAAGCCCGATAAAGGGTAAGCTTGCAAAACTAGGCTATAAATAGCAGCATAAGTCAAGTTCAGCAAAATTAAGTGCGCTAGATGATGATGAAAAGGAGGTGCAAATTATTGAAGTTCACAAAATAACACAAAATAAGCACAATAGCAAAATCCTCTAAAACAGTTATCAAATTTAAAAGCATACCAGGTATTTAGTAAGTTCAAAATTACTAGGTTGGGGCTGAGGTCACGAACCAATAGGCACGAGCTAAATAATACTAGAAAAATGATATCTACGAATCACTTACGCGCATTAGTTGCTTCCAGAGTCTGCGCGTTCTCCACGGTCATTACGTAAGCTTGTCCGCATCCTGGAGCAGTGGGGCAGTTCCTCACTTGATGTTCTGGTGATCCACAAAGTAGACAAACACCTAGCCTCTTTCTGCAAACTTGCCAAGTATGGCCTGGTCTATGACAATAGTTACAAGCAGCAGCTTGTTGGTTCTGTCCCTGGGCCTGGTGTTGGGGTGCTGGAGCTCGAGGGAGAGGACGCTGAGCTTGTTGCGGGGCCCTCTGCTGTTGTTGTTGAAAAGGGCGTTTGTTGGGTCCCGTATTTCCGGTATCTCTTTCTCGCTTTAGCTTATGCCCCATGTCTCTCTCAACGCCTTGTGCCACGCTCAAGATTTCCTCGTAGGTGCGAGCTCGGCTGGTGGTGACAGCAAGGCGAATATCCGGAGATAGTCCCTTCTTGAATCTACGGGCTCTGTCCTCCGGGGTACGAACCATGTACTCCGCAAAGTGGCTTAACCTGCTAAATTCAGCAGTATACTCATCTACAGATAGTTTACCTTGTTCCAGTCTCTCGAATTGGCTTTCGAGAGCTTTCCGAGCCACTTCGGGATAGAATTTCTCCTTGAATAGCCTCTTGAAGTCCTCCCAGGTGAGGTCAGGAGCAGATAGTTGAGGTTCGTCTCTGAACCAGGTTCGAGCAATGTCGAACAGTTGCAGGCTTGCGGACTCCACTTTGAGATCATCGGGAACCCGAGCAGTCTTCAGGAGTCTCTCGACATTCTCTATCCACTCATCGGCATAGAGAATGCCCTCAGTTCCGTAGAATTCTAGGGGTCTAAGATTCTTGAAGTCTTTGGCACTTCCTGGCCTCTTGAGTGGCGACTCCTGGGACTTAATAGCTTCTAAGAGGCTGGTCCGCAGAAGTGCCGTCTGTTCTTTCTGGGATTCTACCAATCCCTGGAACACTCCTAGTAGCTGTGCCCCATCTAAGGTCACTGTCGGGACAGATGGAGGCGGCGGGAGTGCAAGAGTCTCGGGCACATTCTGCTCAGCTGGTTCTGATGTGCCTCCTACTGTGTTCCTGGTCTGGACCATTCTGAAAGATGAAGGGGTAGGGAGTTCAGAATAGATTACTTGGAAATCAAGAGCGATAGGAAAAATTGATCAGAAGTGATATTAAGAATTGAAATCAGGACCCTATACTGTGAATGAGCTTTTCCTAGATTCCTCAATCTTATTGCAGGCCTGTTCGGTCCCTAAGTTGAAACCGAACAATTTAGTCGTTTGACCTGCATGGGCCACCACAAAAACGTGTCACGACCCGCACCCGGAAATTCGGGCACGAGTGCGTGGGTACGTCCAGCCTACGCCGCAGAATCGGCGGTAGTACGCTGTCTAGGTCAAATCCAGATTTACTAACTAGCTCATTCACAAATAACATAGGCAAGATAATAATGAGAAATGAAACTTAAGATTGCAACTGAAATAAATGTGACAATAGATTCAAATATTTTAGTACAGGAATCAGAATGAAATCGGGGACAAACCCGATTGCTAAGATAAAGAGTAAAACTAAGATAACTACTGCTATCTACTCAGCAGGAGTAGCTTCCTGTGCGGGAACTGGCTCTGCAACTGTATCACCTGCTGCCTCATAGGGGCCATAATAGGTGGGGGCAAGGTTCTCCTCATCGCCTAAACAACAGATCCAATCAGGAAAGGAGCGAAGTACACAGTGCACAACAAGATTAAACTAAATATTTTATGACAATTAAATATTGGATATCATGTTGAGAAACAGCATTAGCAGAACATTATTATCTCAGAGTTAGCTGTAAACAGGAATATGAGAAACAGAAATAAATGAAACAGGAAATGAAACTACAATAGCCAGCAAGAAATAACCAGAAACTATATGTGTGTACTTGTGTTTGTTTTTAGAATACATAGCTGGCATGTAGGGGTTTATAAGGCTAATCCGGCCGTCATAAATGGCTATTAGACAATACAATCGAGATCCGGCTGATGGACAGTCGTGTACCAACAGCTATTAGACAATACAGGAAAAAGGGTAAACTACATGCCTTCTAGGTATTCTCCCACCCGACATGAAAAACAAGACAGGAACTACCAATATTCAAGACATGAAATTCAATATTTCTAACACTAGGTGTAAACATCAAGGGTACATGTATGGCAGGGAATTAATTATCACAATATATAAAGATTAACTTGAAGTGCAGGTACTTGCCTGTTGTTTGGATCTGATTAAATTGGTTCTTGAGGGAAAAGTCCAGAGATGAGTCCAAAAGCTGAAATAGACATTACCATCATGCTCAGAAGATGTCAAATAGCTAAAAATGCCTGTCCTTGGGTCCAATTTGGAGACAAGGGCAAAAACGGCAGTTTCGGGTCAAAACGGGGTCCGCCGTTGGGCCCGCTTTGCACCGAAAAACGTGTCCAGGTCAACGGTCTCCAAATTCACCAAACTTAGTGTCAACAGGTCAGGAACTATGATACGAACCCAACGGAACTTCCAAATTTGGATTCCGATGAGCCGAACACAAAATCGCCCGTCGAGCGGGGCCTGTGGGGCCCACGACACGCGATTTTGTCAACGTTCTCAGAATCGAACCAAACCTGACCCACAGGACCAGCGTATCGCTACGAGTCCGATGGCACAAGTTTCGTCTCGATCTGACGAGTGTGCACAAAGTTAGGGTAAATTGCAGAAAAGGCAGATACGGGGCGATGTCCGCGGATACGCGTTGATTCCGGTGTGCACGCACACCCGAATCAGCTTCCACAAAACCTCATACGTCCGTATCGACGAGGCGCACGCATCTGTGAAGACCGTACGCGACCAAGTCGTCCCGTTTGGCGGGGCGTACTCAGTTCCGGGGTGAAACAGGGTCTGGTTTTTTCTTGTTTTTGGATCGCGGTGTGCGATCACCACAGGACGCGATGTCCCGAACAGTTTGTCCGGACACCGAGAGGGTCATACAGGCTTCACAACGCAATTTACGGAATTGAAAAAGGAGCTACGAGGCGAAAGTTACGCGCACCTGAAGGGGATCCGAAAATCGAGTCTAAACCGTGTCCGTGTCGTGTCCGACACGGAATTCGAAATTAGGGCTAGGGTTAGGGTTTGGCTCTGCCGTGTCCTGGCTGGCCGGACTCGGGCGGCTGGACTCGGGGACATGCGGCGGCCGGCTCTGGCACCGAGGGCGAGGGGTCAGGGCGGTCCCGGCCGTGGGGGAACGTCGGTCGAAGGCGGCGGAGCTGCGGTGAGTTGGGGGGGGCCCGACGTCGGCTGAAGGGGGGGAGGAAGGAGGAGACGAGGGAGGAGCTGGGGCGAAGTCGTCCGGCGGCGAGGCGGCCCACGGAGACGACTGCGGCGGCGGTGGGTGTTTAGGGTTCCGGCAAGGGGGTGTTCGAGGTGGCCGGGGGTTCTCGGGGGGGGCTTTTAAAGGGAAGGGGAGGTCTGGGAGGCCGGGCTAGGCGGATGAGGGGGGGGTCGTGGCTGTGGTGCGCGGGGCTGCGTGGGGCGAGCCGGACGGAGCGGCGGGCGGCGCGGCCGGCGGAAGCAAAGCGGAGGACGCGGTCAGCAGCTGCGGGGGAGGGGAGAGAGGGGTAGCTGGCGGGCACGGGTGAGGAGCCGGGTCGGGCGGGCGGACCCGGATCCGACCCGCAGCGGTCGGGCTGGGCTGGGCCTAGCGGGCCGGGCCCAGCGGGCCGTGGGCTGAATGGGCTGGGCTCAGGTAAATAATAGGAATAATAATAATAATAATAATAATAATAATAATAATAATAATAATATATTAATAAATCAGTTAATAAAATAAATAATTAATAAATACTTTTTAGGTGCTTAAAAATAGGTCCGAGGTCCAATAAATTCCCGAAAAATTACCCTAAGTCCAGTTTTTCATTTTACACCTAAAAATATTATTTTCATAATATTTTAATATATTTTATTATCAATTAAAAATCATGTAATAATTCAAAACCCTGATTTTAATTTCAGAAAATTCCTAGAAAATTCCAGAAAATTGTGAAAAGTCCCAATTTTAGTATTTTTGAAAAAATCAGGGGCTTACACTTCTCTTCGAGTCTCGTTGTTCATTAGATGATGTACTTATTTTGTTTCTCTTCTATTCTAGTTGGTAGTGGATTTGTCTTCATCCAACTATTAGTTCTTCTCGACTAGTTCATATTTGGTTTATTGACATATATGATCATTTATTTTTTTATGATTTTTATGGATGAGATTTAATTATGCCCTATGACTAGTGATAGTTATATACCACTTGTGAATTATTGTTCATAATACAGCCTACGTATGTGCTATGGCTTCCATATATAAATATACGGTTGGCAAGATTACGTATTCCTAGTCCTACGTATTTTGGGACTGGGGCGTGACAGAAGGTAGAGGAGATGCTGAGGGGGTGGTCCATATATAGGGTAAAGGAGAGGGAGTTTCAGGAAGAGGAAGAGAGGGGGTCACCGACGGTTCAGGGAGGGGAAGTGAGCGGTCGGGGGTTAGGGGCGGTTCTGAATAGGAACAGGATCGGTGGCGAAGTGCGGTTACTGTAGCAGTAGGTAATGGGTTTCTGGTTTGGTTCGGGTTTAGGGTTTAGTTTAGGGTTTCGGGTTTCGGGTTTGATTCGGTTTGGGTTTAATAATAATTATGAATCTATCTCTCTATATATATGTATATATAGCTATCTAAAAATAGTTTTGTACCTCAATTAAATTTCCAAAAATCTACAATACTCTAATAATAGTTGTACACTCAAAAATATATTTTTTGTGCAATATTAGCAATTAATTAAATAACATAAATATCAATCCATGAATACATATTTATTATAATTAGCTAAAAATATATAAAATTTTCCTTAATCTTAATAATTATATAATACCAATATTAAATAAATTTAAAATTAAATCTAAAAATCAGGGGGTTTATATTCTACCCAATTTAAAAGAATTGTGTCCTCACAATTAGGAAAACAAAACGTAATCGGTCAGGAAAGGTTTGCTCTAGAAGAGATGACGCGGTTGTATGACATTTGTTGAAGCACGACACAAAGGATAAGGGACCATGAACAAGAAAAAAATTGAGAGAAAGGGTGTGGGTTTTGTTCAAGCAGAACACGTAGGGAAGCAATGAAAACTTTTCCCTAGGTAATGAGAGATAAGTAGCTCAAAAGTAAAGGAGTCTGATTAGAGCGAGGATCAACTACATCTTCTAAAAATTTGGGTACTACTTACATATTACTACTCTAGACCAACAAGTTCATGCTAACATAATACTAGGTATAAGCTAGGGAATAGAACTAACAGGCACATGCTAAAGTATTACTAGGAATATTTGTTACTATAGCTAGCTATGATAAAACTAAATATTACTCATATTCGCTACTCCTCGAGTCCGTGCCTCCTCTACTGTCATCGCAAAAGCATGTCCACGTCCTTGTGGTGGTGCCCTCTGCTGTTGTTGGGCCTACTGGAAGATTATTGTCTGTGATGCCAAATAAGGCCTCGGCTGATATTCTCCCGGTGCTGGTGGTCTGAGTCCTCCATCTTCCTCCTGTGATGCTCTTGGTGCTGGATAAGCTGGTCGATGTGGCTGTTGGACTGGTCTTGGTGCTGGTAAAGCTTATCGATTTACCATCGATGCTCATCGGTGAACCATCGATGCTTCTCCTTGATGCTCCATACAATCTATGGCTGAATGCTAGTATGAACCGCAAAGCAAACACAATTCCAATCTGCGTTGGTATTCCTTGGTGAGATAACCTACCTTGCCACAATAATGACAAGTAGGGAGTCCTGGTGCTAGTGTTGGTAGGGCTGGTCGATGAATCATCAGTGCTCCTCTCCGCTATTCCATACAGTCCCGTGCCGAGTGTTGTCCCGATCCACAAATCAAGCATAGTCCCAACTTACGTCTGCACTCGCTCTCGTAATGACCTTGCTTGCCACAATATTGACATGTAGGCAGTGTCTGCGGAGCTGCTCTGGGTGGCTGGTGTATGTGAGATCTTTTTGTAGCTTCTTCCTATGGTGCTCTGGCTGGTACTGATGTGAACGGTCATTTCTGGCTGGACTCTCTCCTGGTGACGCGCTCCATGCGTCGGGCTGCAGCAATGACGTCCATGAATAAAGTAGGTGCAACGGAGCCGATTAATCTCTATAGCTCAAAGCTAAGTCCGTCAAAGAACTTCTTCGCATTCTCTTCTTCTGTCAGGATCAGATTAGGGTCGAACAGTTGAATCAAGCATGATGCAAGTCAAAATTTTAATTTGAATCTGATATAGAGGTCAAGAACGTGTCAATATGTGGATGAGATCATATAATTTTATCCGATCATAATTTCAGGCTTGCTCGGTTCCTTAGTTGAAACCAAAGTAATATATTCGTAGACTTGCATGGGCCACTACAAAAACCATGTCACATCCCAATCCCAAAATATCGAGGGACTAGCCACGTGGTAATGGCCAACAGCACAACTCCAATGGACAAACCTAATTTAATGGACCCGTTAGAGTGCACTTAAGCTATAACAAATATAAAGGTAAGTCTACACCATCTATCTCAGTATAATTCTAGTCTTATCCACAAAAAGTAAACACAAATCAATATGATTGACCAGTCAAGATAATAGATAAAAAACAAGTCCACATAAGTAGTGTCTTGAGAACAACCCAACACAATAAAAGAAAGAGAATAACACTAATACATATATATCCATAAGTCAAGTCCATATATGAAATAATACGAAGCATAAATAACTGAGTAAGTAACTGAGTACTCAGAAGAAATTCTCTGGCACAACCTTATCCTCTGGTGCCAATACTGCTCCAACGTCAGCTATTGTCCCGTATACCTCGGGGCAATCCTCCTCTGCTATACCTGGGGACATAATCCGGATCCAAGTCCGCAAAGAACATAGCAAGGTACAAGAAACACTCAAGCCAAATAAAATACAGTAAATAAAAATAAATCCTCAAGGCAAGCTATGTAACCAGCTAAATAAAATACAAATGCGAGCATCACTTGTACTCAGGCTGAGACCACTACAGGCTCTGTGTCGGGGAGCCCATAGCAGCAAGTAGTATCATGACTCCAGTAAATGTGCCAAAGCAAGTAGTATCATGTATTCTAGTAGTATAGTATATATATAATCAGCATGTAGCTTGTGTGTCTCTTTCCACCCAATGTAATCTCATGTCTCATGTCCATAACATGCAAGATCATGACCTCTATCTAATACAATGAGTCATAATGATATCTCTATATATGCAAGTCTCATATCAAAAAAGATTATATCATATGAAATAGTGTCAAGTGTCCTACATTATGACGTACTTGGTAAAATAAGCACATAAAAATAGGATCGTAGAATCAACTCTCTAAATGACGTTACACGACCCCACGTACGACATTGTCACTCAAATCTTGTTGGAACGCTAAGCAATGTCTCACGGTCCTAGATTGAATATGTACATCACAAGAGTATATATATAGAAGAACACAAGCAAATAATATAACATGATCTCTGCAGATTTAGCAAGGTACACTTGCCTGGGCTCTAAACTCCGTCAACTGCTTCTGTAGAAGTAGAATTTTCAAGTACGTCTTCGGATGATGAAACAAACATCATCATTGCTCCTAAAATACTTGAAATAGCTAGGATTAACTATCCATAAGTCCAATTTGGACACAGGGGCAGAATTGACAGTTTTGGGTCAAAGTAGGGTCCACATGTGGTCCATTTTGCACCAAAAAATGTGCTAAAGATAAAGTTCTTCAAATTTGCCAAACTTAGTATCTACGAGTCCAGAATGATAATACGAACCCAACGGAATATCTAGAACTGGATTTCGATGAGCCGATCACAAAATCACCCATCAAGTGGAACCGTGGGGCCCGCAAAACAGTATTTCTTCAATGTTCTCAGAATCACACCAAACTTGGGTCATAGAACCAGCGTAACGCTGCGAATCCAATGGCACAAGTTTCGTTGTGAAATGATAAGCATGCACAAAATTATGATGAGTGTCAGAACAGGTCAATACCGTATTTTTCGACGGATACGCATTGATTCCGGTGTGTACGCACATCCAAATCAAATTCTATAAAATCTCAATGTTCGTATTGACGATACGCGCCTTTCGATAAAATTCTCACACGACGAAGTCGCCTCGTTTGGTAGGACACACTCCGTATCAAAAAAATTTGGGTTTAGAAAACCAAGTTTTCTGACAGATTTTAACAACAAATAAATCACAGCATAAATCAAATTAAAAGAAAGTGTTTAAAGGAATTAAAACTAGGTTATGTTGTGAACGTAACAGAGAAGATGGATCAAAAAATAGTTACATGACGACGTAGAAATTGTACCACGAAGAGGTATTGTTGCTGCTTCTGTTGATGCTTTCGTGTGGCCGTGAAAGGCGCGGCGACTGCGGTTGAAGTCGTCGATGGTGGTGCTGGGTTGGTCGTCGGCGGCAGCGGGGTGCCCATGAGTGGTGCACGGGGTCGTCGACCACTAGCCGGTGGTTGGGGGTCATCTGTGTAAACCCTCTCGATCAAAATTAGGCCTACTTGGATTAGATAGTGAGACTAGGGCTGGTTGAATCCAAATAGAAATATAACAGTGTGTTTTAGAGGATTTACAATATTTATATCACTTAGTGCACCTTACCGTTGCTTCGATAATTGAAGCACTATACTAGCCATTGCCTTCCTACAAATTTTATACCCTTGTTCTAGACGTGCCAGTCATCTATTCGGACCTTTGTGTAACTTATAATTATGCTCTCTTCTGCTACATTTTAGTCACATAATATTCGTCACAGACATTTATATTTAATTCTAAATAAATTCAACTTTGTATCCTTGTGTGTTCCAATCAAAATTGGAGACATAATCTTGACCCATTTTGTGCAACCCAATTTATGATAATATTCTATTCTGAGTCTTCTACGTCCATGACACTTGTGTCCCACCTAATTTTAGCCCTATATACTTCTAATTAAATTCAAGAACACCAATTGCATTAATTTTAATCAATTTAATCCAATTTCTATCTTTGTATAATTTTCCAATTGTTGGGCGCTTTTATGCAAAAGTGCATTAAGGTGTCCACACCATTGGACAATACATGAAGAAACCCATTTTTCCTTCATTATTTGGTCATGTGAATTTTCTCCATGAATTTTGGAGTGTGTAGCACTTAACATCGCTCCCTCATCTAATCCTAGCCATGCATTTGGAACCATGCAAATCCTAGCCCGCCAAACATCCCCATGACAAGCCAAGCCTATCCCAAGGATGTTGACCAAGCCCAACTACCTAAGTCAACACCCAACCCTACTTTTCTGCATGTATATATAATCCTTCTCCTTAATTTCTTCATCCACATCCCCCAAAACCAACCCTAGCCGACCATCTCCCCAATCTACTATTCATCTCCTTCCTCCTCTTCCCGCAGCCGAGCATGGCCACCTTCCCGCAGGAGCCGATCACCACCAGCCTGCCAACCGCCGAGACCATAACCCCGCTCGCCTGCACCGAGCCGACGACAGTCGTGGCCATCTCTCTCCCGTCGACTCCCCAGCGAACTCGACGAACCTGTCCCCATCTCCTCCATGTCTTCTTCAATCTTCCCTCGACAGTACGGCCAACTCCGGCCAGTCCACCTCCTTCCCACGAGCTCCTCCTCCTCGACCCGCCTGAGCCCTGGCCAGGGCAACATCCTCACCATCATCATCATCCTCTCATCATCCCTATCATCATAACCTAATCACCTTTATAATCATCACCATTATCATCACCTAATCATCATCTCATCATCATCATCCCCTCCATTATCATCATTATCATCCTCATCATCACCATCATCATCATCATCATAATCATTATCGACATTATCATCACCATTATCATCCTCAACATCATCCCTATCATCATAATCATCATCATCACCTTAATCATCATCACCATCATCACCATCATCGTAGTCATCGTGGACCAGTTACCCTCGCCGAAGATGACCTGCAGCAATCACCCTCGATCCTCGTTCCCGTGCACGCTAACCCCGAGGTTCGATCCAATCCCTCTCCTTTTATTTTATCCATATTTGTGTGAATAACATTAAGGATAGCATATTTGTTCAGTTTAGCTAGTTGGTTGATTGCAGACCCGTGTCGGTGAACTAAATGACTAGTGTGCTCGTACGTGTGTGTGAGTATGCATATAATATTAGTTGTTAAATATAAATATATGGATATAGATATAAGTAATTAAATGCTAAACCTAATTATGACTATATGTACTTATACTATACGACCCTAGGTGAATCTGGGTTATCCCGTATTTGCATATGACTTTGTGACCTGGATATTAGAGAATTGTCTGCCTTGTGTACACCAACGTACTGGCTAGACATGTGTTAGTTGACTGTCTGATTTGATACAGCATTTAAAGACGTGACACCCACGTAATTAGACGCACAGTGGACCCTGTTAGTTGACCAGTGTCACCCTAGCGTACCCTCTGAGTTCAGTGTAATTATGGTTGTGTATGTGCTAGTGTAATGGCTAATGTTGTATTATATTATATTACATATATATAGGACCCTTGGATTATTCTGTGAGACTTCAGGAGCAGGTTTTGATACTATGCAGCTTTCTTGCCAGGTAAGTATACCTTGCCATTGTACTGTAATTTATATTCCATATGATACATATTTTTTATTTTTGTCATTTAGTTCATATATTTTAACTGCTATATAAACTGTGCGTCCAAGGAAACTTGGGTACAACGACGGTGTCGTCGTATTCTGTTTTTATTATGTATATGCATGTTGACCTAGTTTATGAGACCATCACATTATCATGAGGTATTCTTAGGTTTTATTGGCCGTGACACAGCTGTTACACGAGTGTGAGTCTCATATTGATCACGGACTTGCGTGCCGGGTTTGGCCTCATGTACGTATGGAACGTGCGATAAGGAATAACTGCCGATATAAACTTTGTATGCTAGAAGATCTGGCAGTTATTTAGAGATATTATCGTGTCATGGATGTGACATGCTTAGAGCATGGGGTGGGAAGAACAACAAGTAAGACATTTGGACTTCTTTGCACTTTCCTTTTTGTAACCCGTACTCTCCGCCGGAGATACGTGGCGGTGATGACCCCTATATTACTGGCGGCCTCTGGCGTTCAAAAGACGACATGCTTTATAGGCCCCTGAATCTCCAAGAGAATCATGCCAATCCCATTTATGGCTAGATATCCAACTTGTTGGAAAGTTGTTCTCAAAATGCATTCACATAGACGGCTAGGCGATCCATTGGATGTTTATTTCAGTACTTTATTGGCATGCTTCTATGTAACTTGTTATGCCCTCTGAGGACCTGGTCCCTTTCCAGATGTAGATGTTCATGATTATTAGCAGGATGCGCGGATCATGACTTGTTACTTATATTTCGAGGAGGTCTTCTCTTCGAGCCTTATTGCCTATTAATAGATGTACTTGTATTGTTTCTTTTATATTCTAGTTTGGTAGTGGATTTGTTTCCATCCAACTATCATCCTTTGATACTTCATATTGAGATTTATTTACATAGTTATTGGTTATTTATTTTTATTTGATTCTGTGGATGAGATTTAGTTATGCCCTATGACTTGTAATAGTTTATACCACTTGTGAATTATTGTTGTTCATAATACAGCGTACGCATGTGTCATGGTTTTCATATATTTGAGTTGCCATATATATACGGCTGGCATACTTATGTGTTACTAGTCCTACGTATTTTGGGACTGGGGCGTGACATCTGGGTCGACGATGGTTGGGGTGAAGGTGATGGTGGTGGTATGTCTAGACGGTCGGCAGTCGTCTGAAGGTAGAGGAGATGTTGAGGGGGTGGTCCATATATAGGGTGAAGGAGAGAAAGTTTCAGGTTGATGAAGAGAGGGGGTCGCCGACGATTCAGGGAGGGGAAGCGAGCAGTCAGGGGTTGGGGACGGTTCTGAATAGGAACGGGGTCGAGGGGGGGAGCGGTTACTGTAGCAGTAGGTAATGGGTTTCGGGTTAGGTTCGGGTTTAGGGTTTCGGGTTTGATTCGGTTTGGGTTTAATAATAATTATTAATCTCTCTCTCTCTCTCTCTCTATATATATATATATATATATATATATATATATATATATATATATATATAGTTTTGTACCTTAATTAAATTTCAGAAAAATCTACAATACTCTAATAATAGTTGTACACTCAAAAAAATATTTTCTGTGCAATATTAGCAATTAATTAAATACACATAAATATCAATCCATGAATATATATTTATTATAATTAGCTAAAAATACTAAAAATTCTTCCTTAATCTCAATAATTACATAATACCATATTAAATAAATTTAAAATTAAATCTAAAAATTAGGGGTTTACAATACTCTACAAAAAATTAATAATGAGATACAGGATTTCAATATTAGATATATGCAGTTGAAATACAAGTACATGATATCGTATTGGTACCATATATAGAAAAATTATTGAGATACATTATATAGAATAAAATATTCGTATAAATACATATATTTGGAACAAGTAGCGACAACTCCAAAATGGGAACCTGTACTTTTTCCCAAACTTAGGGGTGTTTATTTTTTTCCCACTATATAGTGCTAGCACTAAAGTGTTGTGCATTATATAGTTCTATCATTTTAAAATATAAATATTGGTTCTTTTCATAACTATATAATGCATTTTAAAGTGTTGTCATTTATTTTTCGGAAAATTTCAGTCAGAGCACAAAAGTTTTGTATATTTATAACAAAAGCATAAAAGTTTTTAAATTTACTATAAAAGCATTAAAATGCCCTTTGTAAGGGCGTTTTATGCTTTTCCGTTAACTCCGTTAACGTCCTAAATTTAAAAAAAAATTAAAAATAAGGTAAAACGCCCTTACAAAGGGCATTTTATATTTTATATTTATTTTAATTTCTCTCATCTCTCTCCTCTCTCCTCTCTCTTCTCTCTTCTCTCTTCTCTCCTCTCTCCTCTCTCTTCTCTCTTCTCTCCTCTCTCCTCTCTCCTCCCCGCTCGCTCCCCTCTCTCTCCTCCTCTCTTTTCCGCTCCCCTCTCTCTCCTCCTCTCTTTCCCGCTCCCCTCCTCTCCTCTCTCTCTCTCTCTCTCTCTCCTCTCCTCTCTCTCTCTCACACTCCCCTCTCCTCTCACACTCCTCACCCGTTACTCTCCCCTCCTCTCTCTCCTCTCTCCTCTCTCCTCTCTCTCTCTCTCTCTCCTATCCTCTCCTCTCCTCTCTCCTAGTCAAAGTAATATATATATATATTCTCTCTTCTCTCTGCAAAGTAAAATATATATATATATATATATATATATCTTCTGATTTTTTACTCTCACTCTCTCTCTTCACACATTTACTCTCTCTCTCTCTCTTTTATCACTCTCATTTCTCTCTCCTTCCTATTAAAGTAGATAGAACTAGGTAACGTTATTATGCTAGAACTAGGTATAAAATAGGTAACGTTATTATGCTAGAACTAGGTGTAAAATAGGTAACATTATTATGCTAGGGAAGTAGATAGTAGTAGTAGTAGTAGGCTAACGTTTATATTTTAACGGTTAGATTTAGTTTCTATATATACATGGCTCAACGTATGAGTTTTGTATATCTCATCCACTCTCTCTTTACCCTATTTATCTTAAATTAAAGTCAGAAGAAACTTTCATCCCTAATCTTCTACCATTTTCGTCTCAGCTTTTTCCTGATATACTTCTATAAGTCTTAATTCAGACGAAAGTTTTTACTATGGATCAAAATTTAGTAATAATTTGCTACCATGGAGGTATACTAGATGGATTATCTTACCATGGAGGTAATACTCATCTTATAACCAAATATTACTTTAGCTAGTTTGCGTAGTACAATTTCTGATCGTTTTTGCATAAGTTATGAATTTACAATAAGATAGTTTTATGAAGATGCGTTGATAATAGTAGATTGTGAAGAAACATGGAATTTTATTGTTCAAAGTAATTTAGTTTCAGCTTGTATTAAAATTTACATCATCCTATCACAAGTAAATATCGACACAACTATCATATCAACTAGTGAACATTTTAATGATAACCAAGATTTCAATGTTGGTCCTAGTTGTATAAATCACACTGAAAGTAACTCTGATACAGAAAATAATTATGTTGACGATGAAAACTGTGATAATTTGGTTGAAAATTTAGATTACTATTTAGATGATAATGATGCTAATGTACATGGTTGCATTCCCGAATTATTTGTTGTCAGACATTTTGATTCTCCTAAGAATTTTCGTAATTTTATTACCTAGCAATTACATATAAATTTAGTTGTTCATCTAAACATAACAATCATCAAAGAATTGTGTATACTTGTGATTCTCCAAACTGTTGTTGGAGAGTATACACTAAAGCTATTGGTGATGGTAGTACATTTGAAATTCGTATATTTGAAGGTAGACATTCATGTTTAGGTGGATTTACAGGAGGGCATCATCCACTAGCCACCACCGCATGGGTAAAAAATAAAATAATTGGTAAAATTAGAGATAATAACTCGTATAGTCCGGCACATATTTTATACGATATACTTAGAGAACATCGGATACATATTACATATTCCAAAGCTTGGAGAGCTAGGGAACTTGCATTATCTGATATTAACGGCAGTTACGTTGATGCGTATGGTAGTCTTGAGAAATATTGTTTTACAATTATGGAAACAAATTCCGGTAGCAAATGTTTTTTAAAAACTGTAGAAAATCATATCTTTCAAAGAATATTTATTTGTTTCAAGGCTTGTATGGATGGTTTCTTAAGTGGTTGTTTACCTGTTATTAGTATTGATGCTACTTTTCTTACATCTAGATTCTAAGGTAATTTATTTGTTGTTTGTGCCCACGATCCAAACTATCAACTATATCCTATCGCTTATTGTGTTGCTGAGAATAAAAATACTGAGTCGTGGACATGGTTTTTAAACTGTTTGAAAATGTCTTTTGAAACTTATTTTGAACGTTGGGATAGTATTTCATTTATATCTGATAAACATAAAGGATTAATTCGTGGAATGCGAACAGTTTTTCCAAACTCTTCCCACTTTTTTTGTATTCAATATTTTAAACAAAATTTAAAAAATATGTGTCATCGTACACCGACATATCTACAATGGTTAGAAAAACTTGCCCGATCTTATTATGAGGTTGATGCCAATGGTTGGTTAGAAAAAATAAAATCTGCAGATGTAAATATTTTCGATTGGATTGTAGGGTCAAGCGATGAAAATCGTAATTTTTCTCACTGGATAACAGCTTATGCACCGTGCCCACGATTAGATATTAACGCTTCGAACATTGCTGAATGTTTTAACAATTGGATTAAAAGTTTGCGTGACAAACCTATATCAACATTGCTTGATGGTATTAGAGCAAAAATAATAACACTTCACGACAAGCATCGAACAAATGCTGAAAAGATGGAAACAGAGTTTTGTCCAAGGATGATGAACACTATAGCACGTATTATACGGGAGTCACACCATTTTCAATTATTGCGTTTTAATAATAATAATTTTGAAATATGGGATCATGAAACAAGTAGATGTTATGTGGTTGAACTAGACCGTAAATGTTGTACATGTGGTCAGTGGCAACATACTCTATTACCATGTGAACATGCTTGTTTTACATGTCATTCTTCTAACGTACCAGTTGAAATTTTTTATCCTGTTGAATTTTTTGTTGCAACACTTAGAGCTGTATACATGCCATGTATGGAACCGATTTCAGTCCTCTATAATCCTCAAAGTGAACCTATAAGAGGTCAAATTGGAGTACCACTTCTTGGGCGTAGAGCTGGCAGACCGAAGAAGAATCGTATAATGATAAGAGAACCGTCGACAAGAGATCTTCGTTGCAGTAATTGTGGCGGGCTGGGACACAACAAAAGGAGTTGTAGAAACCAACCGAGACAGTGAATATCATTATTGTATCTTTTTTGAGTAATTATGATTTTGATCTAACGTTGTTACAATGTTGTAATTGAAGTTGCTGAACTTTCGAATAAAATAAACATCATATTACTGAAATTGTAAGACCAACAAAATATTGTCATACATTTATTTATGGATACCAACAAAACTACTAGCCCCCTCTGTCATCCCTTCTATAATTTCTACGATCAACTCGCCTAAGACCTAGCCTATCTCTCCTTTCCTCTGTACCCTCCGGTGGTGGCAAATATAAATGGGAGTCTGGATCAAGGCTGGCTGAGCCAAACAACGAAGTGCCAGTCTCCTGCATGTAATAATTCCAATCCCATTGTTGAGAAGCACCCTGTGGTGTGGCATCATTGCTCTGGGATATGGTCTCGTAACTCTGGGATGTGTCACTGTCATGCTGTGGCCTACCTTCGTAAGGTTGTGACATACCAACATAAGGTTGTGACATGACAGCGTAAGGCTGGGAATATCCCTCGTAATGTTGTGGCATGCCAACATAAGGTTGTGACATGCCAGCGTAAGGCTGCGAAGTGCCCTTGTAAACTTGGGATGTTCCCTCACCAACCTGTAAAACTCGTGCCTCTGTATTGCTCGAACCAACTCCTCGTGCACCTGTCCTACGAGGACGTGCCTGCCTCTGTCTCACGAAGCCTACCGGATGGCTGTCTAGTATATCGAGTGGAGTAAAACGGAGACTCAGTGGTGCGCGCATATATTGTACAATCGTCCCTATAATTCCTTCTGGATCTCTTTTGGGATCCTCAGCTATATCAGCCAGTGTCTCCGCCTGAATATTTAAATCCACACTCAATCAATATAAAGTAACATATATAAAGATGATATTTTATGCAAATAAGAAAATATACCACTAGAGCATCACGTGCCCTCCTATCACGCAAGCTCAGATCATCTAAAGCTCGTGGCTGGAATCGAGCTTCTTCAAATTGATACCTCCTATTTTGCACTAGGGGGCATCCATACCAACGTAGAAAATCGGCAGTACCCTCCACTGTAAAATGTTAACACAAAATGATATGTAAGATATAATACCGCATTATTTATTTAAAATATTTCTTAACTTACAATCTGCCGTCGATGTCATCAATTCAGGCATGTGTTCCACGCCATGCGTGATAAATCTGGAATCCCAACCAATCATATACATTCGAACCCGCTCTTCCATATTTGATTTTGTACTGCTAGAAGCCAAAGGCTCCAGGGGTATCATCTGTTTCAGTCCGAACTGTCGCATAACACGATCCACTGGATGAAACATGATAGATCCGTTGTACATGAAATAATACCTATGGAGACTACGGGCACGTTGACCATCTCTCACTTCTTCTGCCATACTTAGAGGTTGCCAAACAACCTATTTGACATTCCCAGGAAAAACGCCCTTCTTAAGGGCGTTTTTCATTAAATATTTTTTTTTCAGAGAGAAGGGAGGGAGAGAGGATTAAAAAAAAAAAAAAAAAAAATTGTAAAACGCCCTTGTGAAGGGCGTTTTACCTTAATTTAATTTTTTTTTTCCGTCCTCGGTGAGAGTGTGAGAGAAATAGGAGAGAGGAGAGATGTTTAAAATATTAATAAAAATTATAAAACGCCCTTACAATGGGCGTTTTATGTATATATAAAAAAAAATTTCTCCGTTAACGGAGTTAACATTATTTGACGGAGAAAACTCAAAACACCCTTGGTAAGGGCGGTTTTATGCTTTCACCGAAATTTTTGGAACTTTCGTGCTTTTGTTGCAAATTTATTAAAATATTATGCTCTCGGTAAAATTTTTGTTTATTTTTTTAACTCATTAAAATACATTATAGATGTATGAATTGACTATTTGTGCTCAAATACTATGACATTATTTACACACAAATTTACTAGTACAGATGTAAAAAAAACTCACCTCAAATACTTTTATCAATATAACATAAAATTATCTCATCCTCAAATCCACCTTCAAATAATAATAAAATATAAATTTATTTCATAATTTGAAAAGCAATTTTTTGTCATCGAAAATTATTTAATTGTTAACTTTTAAGTCAATTGTTCATTTTTGGCACATGAAATTAATGATGATTTAGAAAGTTTGGAATTAATTTTTTTTAAATTTCTAGAACTAAAGAAAATAAAAATAATAAAGATTTAGGATCTTTTGGACATGTTTTTTAATAATTAAATTTTGTTGAAAGTTATAGTTGTCTTTTTTTATCTTTATAAACTAAGTGGTAAATTATACCTTCAAGATTGAAGTTCAAACAGAAAATTTACTGTAGCGAAATAAATTTATATTAAATTTTTGTAAACGAAACAAGTTTGAAAAATTTGTAAAAAAAGTCATAGTCCGCCAACAGTGTTGGCGGAAAACACAATTACTGTACACGTAAGCAGAAAAAAAATTAAAAAAATTAAAAAAGTGGGCCCCACGGCCAATTTCTGCCAACAGAGTTGGCTGAAATTGGGGGGAGGGGCAATTTCAGCCAACTCTGTTGGCGGAAATTGGCCCCATGGGGCCCACGTTTTTTTTTGGGTTTTGTTTGGTTTGGTTTGGTTTGGTTTGGTTGGTTTTTTTCGTTGGTTTATTTTAATTAGTTATATTTCTGTTTTATTTATTTAGTTTAGTTTACTTTTGTAATTAGATTGAAGTAAAATTATTTTAACGAAATAAAATTAAAATAAATTAATTGGTATAAATTCCATCTAAAGCATAAATATTTTGTATAAATTCCATCTAAAGCATAAAAGTTTAAAAAAATTACGAAAAAAATATCAATATGAATTGGACGTTTATATTTATAAATATTATATTTTTATCGTAAATTTGTTCGTCGTTAACAGACGTTAAAATAATAATAATCTGTCGTAAGACTATTACGTCTGCCGTCGCAGACTTCGAGCGGCCATAACTACTTGTTTTGAAATCGTTTTTCGTTAAATAATAAGTCGATTTGTATGTTTTCGACGAGAGTAACATAAATCATGTAGAAAAAAAATTTATCCGAAACAAGACGCATATGTTACAGGCAAAAATATAAATTTTAAAACTTTAAAGTATCATAACTTTTGACTGGGAGATCGAAACAAGTCCCAGTTTGTGCCAAAATGATCGTATGGAAAATTACTATAGGATAAACCGTTTCACCGTTTGACGGACTTCGAAAATTTTTAGAATCGTCAAAAAACGATGTTTCGATCTCCAAATTTGACTTTCGGTAATATTATTTTTGAATATTTAAAATTTACTGTAGGGAAATAAATTTATATTGTATGTGGGAGCCCATGGATTTAAAACGATGTTTCGATCTAAAAAAAAAATTTAGAAATATTTAATGTCTATTATGAAAAAAAACTAATAAAACCAAATAAATAATCAAACCAAACCAACTAAACCAACCAAAACAAACCAACCCAAACCATCCAAAAAATTCGTGGACCCCACACCAAAATTCAGCCAACACAGTTGGCGGATTTTGGGTGTGGGGCCCACGGGATTTTTTGGGTGTTTGGGTTGTCTTGTTTTGGATGGTTTTGGTTGATTTTTTTTTGTTGGTTTGTTTTAGTTGGTTTAGTTTGATTATTTGGTTTAGTTTTTTTATTTAATTTTTTTAGCCAACAATTTCAGCCAACATTTTTTTATTTAGTTTTTTTAATTTAGTTTAGTTTTGGATTTTAATTTTTTTTATTTAGTTTTTTTTATTTAGTTTTTTTTGAATTATGGTTTGCTTGCTTTGGTTTTTTTTATTTATGGATTGATGTTGGTTGGTTCATGAATTAGTTGGTTCATGAGTAAACAAATTTTTGAAAAAAATATTTCTAAATATTTCTTTCCTTCCAAATAATTTATTTTAATTTTATTTCATTAAAATATTTTTACTTAAATTTAATTACAATACAAAACTAAACTAAACTAAATAAATAAAACAGAAATATAACTAATTAAAATAAACCAACGAAAAAAACCAATCAAACCAAACCAAACCAAACCAAACAAAAAAACGTGGGCCCCACGGGGCCAATTTCCGCCAACAGAGTTGGCTGAAATTGCCCCCCCCCCCCCCAATTTCAGCCAACTCTGTTGGCGAAAATTGGCCGTGGGGCCCACTTTTTTAATTTTTTTGCTGCTTACGTGTACAGAAATTGTGTTTTCCGCCAACACTGTTGACGGACTATGACTTTTTTTACAAATTTTTCAAACTTGTTTCGTTTACAAAAATTTAATATAAATTTATTTCGCTACAGTAAATTTTCTGAAGTTCAAATTACCACTTAACAAAAAAAATATTTCTATATAATAATCAATATAAATATATTAAATTATTAGATTTTATTTGAAAGGGCTACCTACTTTATAGTACAAAAGATTAAAAAAAAAAATAACACACACACACTAAATTACGTCAATGTTTGCCAAACATTTTGCCATCAACCCACCAACCCATCTAGACGTGGACTCCACCCAACAACCCCACCCACCACCTAGCGCATCCGACGGATCAAATTTACCCGCTCTCGCTCCGCCCCCTCTGTTCACCTTATAAACCCCTCCTATCTTCACTCCACTAAACCTCTGTCTCTCTCTCTCTCTCTCCTCCTATCACTTGATTTGATTCATCAGCTCTTTCCCTCTCTAGATCTAAATATAATGGCTCTCCTCGTCGAGAAGACCTCCTCCGGCCGCGAGTACAAGGTGAAGGACATGTCCCAGGCCGACTTCGGGCGCCTCGAGATCGAGCTGGCCGAGGTCGAGATGCCCGGTCTCATGTCCTGCCGCACCGAGTTCGGCCCCTCCCGGCCCTTCGCCGGGGCCCGGATCACCGGCTCCCTCCACATGACCATCCAGACCGCCGTACTCATCGAGACCCTCACCGCCCTCGGCGCTGAGGTCCGCTGGTGCTCCTGCAACATCTTCTCCACCCAGGACCACGCCGCCGCCGCCATCGCCAGGGACTCCGCGGCCGTCTTCGCCTGGAAGGGCGAGACGCTGCAGGAGTACTGGTGGTGCACCGAGAGGGCCCTCGACTGGGGCCCCTCCGGCGGGCCCGATCTCATCGTCGACGACGGAGGCGACGCGACCCTCTTGATCCACGAGGGGGTGAGGGCCGAGGAGGAGTTCGAGAAGAACGGGACAGTGCCGGACCCGGCCTCCACCGACAACGCCGAGTTCCAGATCGTCCTCACGATCATCAGGGACGGGCTGAAGGTGGACCCCACCAAGTACAGGAGGATGAGAGAGAGGCTTGTGGGTGTCTCCGAGGAGACCACCACGGGGGTCAAGAGGCTGTACCAGATGCAGGCCAGCGGGACCCTCTTGTTCCCTGCCATCAACGTCAACGACTCCGTCACCAAGAGCAAGGTCAGTAGTATATATAATGCTTCCATCCAAATTTATTAGATCTCAGATCCAAATTTAGATCTTCAAGTTAAAACAGTTTTTACAAATTCATCATTCAAATTGTTCAGCATTCAATTTTTTTTTTTTTTTCAGAAATTTACAGATAAAGTATAAAAGTTTAACTTTATTTTAAATAAAGTATATAGTTTAAACAAATTATAAGTACAGCACATTATCGCCCAAATATAGGACTTAAGTACAACTTAAGAGGCGTTAAGTCCTCCTCCCATTTAATTGCCACCCTTATTATATATTAACTATATATTATATCCTAATATTCATAACTATATATTAACTATATATTAATATCCTAATATTATCCTGTTTATATAATAATATTAGATATTAAGCTAACTATTAAGTTTAACTATAAAATAATACTATATACTAATATTAGATATTAAGCTAATATTATCCTAACTATATAATAATATTAGAAATAAATGAAAGAAGGAAGGGAGGAAAGAGGCTTAGATTAGAAGAAAAAAAATTCCAAAAAAAATTAGTATTAACAAATTAATTAATAAATAAATGAAAGAAGGATTGGAAAAAGTGTTTAAAAATAGAGAAAATTTACAAAAGATTTTATTTGTTATGGATTAGGATTGTGGGGTTAAATACAAAGAACTCTAATATTTTTCACCTAGTATAGAAGGCTCAAAAAAATAGTGTTAATATTTGCAAATTAATTAATAAATAAATGAAAGAAGGACCGGAGGACGGAGGACAGAAGCTTCGATTAGAAGAAAAAAAATTCCAAAAAAATTTAGTATTAACAAATTAATTAATAAATAAATGAAAAGATGATTGGAAAAAGTGTTTAAAAATGGAAAAAATTTACAGGACTTTGAACCCACGCCCTTTCGGACCAGAACCTTAATCTGGTGACTTTGACCAACTCGGCCATCTATATTTAAAAAAAATATTACTTACGCTTAATTTTTAGGCGTGAGTTATAATTTTTTTTAATAAACTTTAATCATGATTAGCAAAAATTAACGATTTTTTTTTAAATTTTTGCATAAAAAATGGCATAAGTTAGCAATTTACGCCTAATTTTTAGGCGTTAGTTTTAAATTTTTTTAAAAACCACGGTTATTTATTTTTAATCCACGATTAGATTTAAATTAATTAGGTAATTATATATATACGCAAAAAAATAGGACGTAATTTAGTAACTTACGTCCTAAAATTAGGCGTGAGTATTTTTTTCTTCGGTTTTACGATCTATTTTTGTGCGATAATTTGTATATACAAATTTACAAAACATTATGCTTTTTATATAATATATCTAAAGTTTTTTTCTTTTGATGTAATTTTCTGTTTTTTTTTCCATTATTAATTAAAACTTTTTTTTTATTTGTACAGTACAAAATATGTAGCATTTGTATGGAGGATCTAAATCGCGTACTATAATTTTACTTTAGTATTACACTGGTGAATTACTAATGGCTAGTACATAATCCGGGATCATCCAAATCCTGCATTTATACCACCAAGATCTTTGGAAGAGTTTATGTTCCAGATTCTGACCCATCATCTAGATCTGGATTTGGTAGATCTGTGAGTAGCACCTGAAGAGGATTTAAATCAGATCAAATCGATGTGATATATTATTCAACTAAAATTTGTTAGATATTGTTGGCACAGTCACATTTTGAAGTAGAATTGATTCTTTAGCAGAAACATTTCATTTTCTAAACATGTTGTTGAAGTGCAATATGTTTAGACTGAACAATGCATTAAGCACTGTTATCATTGTAGAAGCCTTGTTGTCAGGATCTTAGGATCCTGATCGTGGATTTTACGCTCCGATCCTATTTTGACTCTTCACAATACGGAGCCCATACATGGAACAGCCTGGACAAGAATTGTACTGAATCACATGGGTCATTCGATCCGAATCGTGGTATAGGGATCCGGCGAAAATCGTGGAATAAGGATCCGACTCGAATCGGGCAATCACGACCCAGACGGATTCAATTTGTGGTTACGACTATATTTTTGACTTTTCTGTTGAAATTGAGGTTTTTCTGAGTGCAAAATTTAAGTTATGCGCTTTCCTATACTACTAAATATTTTATTAGATCAAATTTCTTTATTTTGCTCTTTCTCTTCTCGCAAAAATAGGATTTTGTTAACAAAAGATAATTTTCCCCCTAGTTTATCTAGATCTGTTTTCGTTTATTGACGTGGACTTCCATGCCTTAGGAAAGATGGAAGCATGTGGTTGTGACTTATGAAATTCTGTTTGAGGTGACTTTTAGATTGCCCTCTCTTTACTTATTCCTCCTCTTTTGATTTGTTAGATTTGGTTTTGGAAGATGGAAAAGAAAAATGATTTGACATGGGAGCATTGCATGGTTGTGGATTAAGGATACAAATATTGTACTTTTAGGTTTTTAACATTTTTGGGTCCTAGGTTTTGAGTGGTTTGACTTGTTTTGTGCATGGTATATGCTAAAACCTACTTGTTTTATGGATATATTTATCCATTATGCATGATATCTCTATATTTGATTTGTCCATTTTTTTAATATTTATTTGATTTCTCTTATATATTTAATCAAGAATCTTATGATCCGGATCCTTTCCGGACCCCCTTAAGGTTTTAGGCTCCGATCCGAATTTGACAGCGTTGTGTAGATGCTCTTTTTGAAACTTGTCCACCTCAAGATTGGGATTGCTTCGTTGATGGAAAGCCACATTGGCTTCTATGTGGTCCTGGATCTGACAGATCTAGCTGTAAAGAGCAAATTTAGACTTTTCTTAAATAGTTTATAAAGTTTTTGCCAAGCCAAATCACTAGATCTTGAGATTCACATTTTAAAACTCTTGCAGTAGATGGATTTTACTGTTTTTGCTATCTTTCTATATTAATACAACCTTCCAAATATTTGTTGATCTCACTGTGGATGTTTTGAAATAGTTTGACAACTTGTATGGATGCCGACACTCTCTCCCCGATGGTCTGATGAGGGCCACTGACGTCATGATTGCCGGCAAGGTCGCAGTCGTAGCAGGGTACGGCGATGTTGGAAAGGGCTGTGCTGCTGCCCTCAAGCAGGCTGGTGCCCGTGTTATTGTCACCGAAATCGACCCCATCTGTGCCCTCCAGGCCCTCATGGAAGGTCTCCAAGTGCTCACCTTGGAGGACGTCCTCTCCGAGGCAGACATCTACGTGACCACCACCGGAAACAAGGACATCATCATGGTTGACCACATGAGGAAGATGAAGAACAATGCCATCGTCTGCAACATTGGTCACTTTGACAACGAGATTGACATGCAGGGTCTCGAGACCTACCCAGGTGTTCAGAGGATTACCATCAAGCCCCAGACTGATAGGTGGGTCTTCCCTGAGACCAAGTCCGGCATCATCGTGCTTGCTGAGGGACGTCTCATGAACCTTGGTTGTGCCACGGGTCATCCTAGCTTTGTGATGTCCTGCTCCTTCACCAACCAAGTATACATCTCTATCTCATATTTTCATATATTATTATTCTAAACCCATTTGTTGCACATGTCGGATCCATTTTTGATGAACTTACCATATTGCAATGCTATACAGGTGATTGCTCAGCTCGAGTTGTGGAACGAGAGGGAAAGCGGAAAGTACGAGAATAAGGTCTATGTGTTGCCCAAGCATCTCGATGAGAAGGTGGCAGCCCTCCACCTTGGCAAGCTAGGAGCCAGGCTGACCAAGCTCACCCCTTCTCAGGCCGAGTACATCAGTGTGCCGGCTGAGGGCCCCTACAAGCCTGCTCACTACAGGTACTAGGCTGCCATGGGGAGCGTCAGCAACATCAACAACAAACAACAACAATATTAAGATTGAAGAAAGTGATGCTGAGCATCCTTGGTGGTTATCATTGCTATCATCCTTTTGACGCCACCTAAATTTTTAGTATATTTGCTTTCATGTTTTTTTGCCCTCCACCCCCACTCTCTCATCTTTTGTTCAGTGATGTGAAAGAAGAAGAAAAAGGCATGTTTTGTGAGGAATAATGAGGTTGTGAAGTATTGCAGAATTAAGATGTTACCATTCCAGCTTAATTGATCTGTCATCATTCATTCGGGGAAACTATGTTACTTCTATCATTACAATCTTGTTTGTGTATGCTTTCAACTGGCGGCCCAAGCATGACTGGTTCCAGATTTTGCCATAGCTATGATCTGCTAGCCTCTGAACATTTTGGAAAACAAGATTCAGTTCTTAATTGATGAATACAATTGAATTTGATTCGATATTCTTTGTGCGAGGGGTGGGTGGGGGTGGATGCGGAAACTTTCAGGATATTCTTATGACATCAAATGTCCACTAAAATGTGTTGGAGTCCAGTCTAAATATGATAAATCTTGGAACGAAAATATGGTCAAAGATTTGATTTGATATGATTTGAAAATTTACACATTAATTTGATTAGATTTCAAATTTATATTAAATATTTAATTTGATCATATTTGGATGTCCATAATTGGTGTTGGGCTATTTTAGGTGTAATATGATTTTTATTTTAGGTTTCTTATTTAGTAAATCTTATTATGAACTAAAATATGATTTCTCATCCTATTTATATGGGTGAGGGTAGAGACAAAAAGATAGCACAAAGTTGAGATTCAGGGTGCTCGTCCACAGAAAATCTAAAAGAAATTTCGTACTTTGCTCTTAGGGTTTTTCGCCATCCAAGACAGAAGGAAGAAGACACTACTAGAATAAGTCAAATTAGAGACGTCTGCAAACGTCGCTTAATGACATAAAAATGTCGCTAACAAGTTTTAATGACGTAATTAGCGACATTTCAGTGACGTCGCATTTTAGCTAGTCACTGACAGGAAAAACGTCGCAATATCGACGTTTACTAGCGACGTTTAGGCGTTGCTTTTTTTTCACATTAGCGACGTTTAGCGACGTTCCGTCACTAAATCATCGACGTATCATTTTTTGTTACACGTCGCTAATTTTTTTCTATTCAGTGACGTGTCATTTGTCGCTCCACTTCCAGATATCTAATCGAGAAGTCGTCAACTTCGGTTAGAAAAATTGCTATGGAATTTGGTGAGCAATTTCGATTGCAATCTCTTTATTTCTTTATTGTAATCTCTTTATTTCTTTTATTGAGTGTGGTAAGGGGGTTGAACCTATTAAGCAGAGTTAAGGAGAGTTCAACTTATTAAGTTGAGTAGGAGAACTCTTCTTCTTCATCGGATTACAAATTAAGCAGAGTTCACAGTGAATCTTCATCAATCAGGCTACGTACACAAAGGAGTTGCTAAAGAAATTCGATTTCGACAATGTCAAACCTATTGGCACTCCAAGGGCTACATTAACAAAGCTTGACTTAGATGAAAGTGGCAAACCGGTTGACCAACGTATGTATCGAGGTATGATTGAAAGTTTACTTTACGTAACTGCTAGTCATCCCGATATCATGTTTAGTATTTGTCTTTGTGCTAGATATCAAGCTAACCCTAAGGAATCGCATTTGTGCGCAGTTAAGCGTATCTTTTGATACCTTAAATGCAACTTCTTCGGTAGGGTTATGGTATCCCAAAACTACATCTTTTAACCTGATTGGTTATTTAGATGCTGATTTTGTTGGATGCAAAGTTGATCGAAAAAGTACTAGTGGTACTTGTCATTTCTTAGGAAAAGCTTTAGTCTCTTGGTTTAGTAAGAAACAAAACTTTGTTGCATTATCAACTACTAAAGCTTAGTATATAGCAGTAGGACGTTGTTGTGACAGATTTTGTAGTTGAAACAAACCCTAAAAGACTATAATCTATGCTACAAGAATGTTTTCGTTTACTGTGATAACACTAGCACCATTAACTTGACAACCCAATATGTCACTCACATACTAAACACATAGAAATTATATATTATTTTCTAAGAGATCATCAGTTAGAAGGTAATATATGCTTAAAATTTTTGACACAGAACATCAACTCGCTAACACATTCACTAAACCCATAGCTGAAGATCGTTTTAACTTTATATGTCGAGAATTAGGAATTTGGACTCTGAAATCATATAATTCACTTATATTTTTGTTTATTCTATGTTCGTTCTATATAAAGATAATTTTGGTTATAAGATGAAAGGGCCCTTCTGTCACAGAGGCATAAATAGCCTTAAGCGACACGATATTTAAGTGTCTTCGGACCATTGATAGTTGGGATCCGGCCCCAACAGCTAACCCAAGATATTCATTAATTTTTCGGACAAAGAGTAATTAATAATATGAGTAATTATTTGTTTTCAAATATAAAAATACTAATTATTAATGTACATAAGTTAATTATGTATCCTATATACACATAGAATGGGAATCATACAAAAATTTTTATTGAAAACCAACTAACCGAACTCGGACAGAGTTTTGTGCGAACTCGGGCCAAACTCGGTTGTCGAGTTTCCAGATTCAAGTTGTGTGGGCCCCACTCTTTTGTAAACCTATATATCATCTAAAAATCGAGAGAACCCATATCAACAACCGATTTCTCCTTCTTCCACCTCTAAAATCCTAGTTTTTCCAAAACTCTAGCTTTTGGATCTCCTTCCTCCAAGCTTTTTAACCCTCCAAAACTTGGATCCAACCATGTTTCAAAGTTCTCTACTAATTATCCTTGTTTATTTCAGGTATAACTCTCTACTTTCTCTTTATTTCTTTCGATGGCACCAATATTGTCAATGAAGAACAAAAAAGTTGGATATGCCTCCTCTTCCAATATTCAAGAAGAAACTTCATTCTCCTTATTCAGTCCATCTATGCCTGATGAATGTGAATTTGATGATCTTATTTTTCGATCCATTGATAATTCCATGAGTGGTTTAATGATTTCAATGATAGGGCTATTTGTTCTGGAAATCCAATTAATTTTACTATATTTCTGACATATTTATCTACCTTTCAGACACTTGGCCTAGAATATCTTGTTACTTCCATTTATCGTGTTTATTTAAATGATATTCGTATATTCTACTACAACTTTTCTGTCACAGAGTGTACTATAAAATCATGAGTCGGTGGGGTGAACATTGAATTTGATGACGATGATTTAGGGATGATACTTCATGTTCCAAATGAAGGTCAAGCCCTATGAAATATCACCAAATTTTAATTCCCTAAAAATATGACTCTTGACTTGTTTATGGACTCTATGTGTTCACCTAATCTCCGTCCTCCTGGCAAACTTAAGCCAAAGCACATGAATGACTGGTTTTATGATCTGCACCGCAAGGTTTTATTTGTCATTTTACCTAAACAATCCTCCACATATGAACTTATATATTTGGAGATGTCTGCTTTATATCATCTGCACTTTGGGAGACAATTTAGTCTACCAAAGACCATAATTGCGTCTATGGAACGATGTCGCAAGAAACCGCGGAACTTACTACACGCAATGCATGCTTGTCCCCATCTTTAGTCTACCAAAGACCATCATTGCGTCCATCATCTTTTAGTATTTTGAGATTCTCATGGATGATTGTCCCCATCTTGCTGAGCACTCTTATCTTCATAAGCATCGTAGACTTGAGCCAACTCCTCCTGCTCCTCCACATCCCGTTGACCCATCTCTTGGTCTTGAGACTGCTCCACCTCCTCCACATACATCAGTCGTTCCACTCGAGAGCCTCCACACTATGCTTCAGGATCGCTTCAGACTAAAAGAAGATCGTTATGGCGCTTAGAATTTTTGTACTACTCTTCAGCTCCAGGCTATGTCGAACTCCCTGATGGACATGCGCTACAACTTTGCTCATCATTCTGGTGGACCCATTGTTATGATTTATGATCCATCCATTGATGGCTACCGCATCAATGATAGATGTAACAACCCTCTTCGCTCAGTTCTACAAGATGACTCAAACAACATATCAGCACTTGGACTTGGAGTTTAAGCGGTTCACTCAGAGTCTCGCTTGGCCGAGACAAGCCCTCGTTCAGGTGGGTGGCTATGATGAACCTGTCTTTGCTTGGCTAGTACACCTAAGAAATTGGAATATACATGCTAGATCGCTAGACGATAACCCCTTGCATGCTAATAATAAGACAACGCATCTAGCTAAGGGATTAATCCTATCTTATACTGCTTGGATAGAATTTGGAAATGAAACTTGGTTTATGTTGGTTTTCTCGCACTACCTCTTTAGACCCGTATTAGCGTAATAGCTTATGTTTTCAAGTATGGCTATGCCGCATGTTTCCTTATGTTATATTCATACTGTTCCAATGCTTGTCTGCTTTACATATTGATTATGCTTGTCATATAGAACATGCCATGAATCATTACACTTCACTATTAATCGTTCGCTCAATTGAGGCAGGAAGACTATCAAGATAGTCGTAACGAGCCAAGTATGGAAACATTGAAAGGCTTCGGGACCGTTAGGTCGCCAAGGCATTTCCTGTACTAGGGGACTGCATTATGGAAAGTCAAGCAAGAATAAGATCATGACATCTTTGGAATCAACACTCATTATGTACTAAATCTGACTACTTGGGAGTCAATAAGTTGTGAACAAGATCCTGACTTGTACCTGATAGACCCTGACTTGAACCTGTACCTGATAAGAGAATCTGAAAGACTGGAGGATACGCGTGGTCATGGACAACTTGTGTATAAGGTGAATTTTTGAATCCAGTTCAGCGGACCGTCGACTAGAAACTAGGGCCGATCCGATCTAGACGGAGCCTTCCCAATAGTCGTCTGTTATGGGCGGGATGGGTGCAATGCCCTCTTTATCTTGCTTGCACACCATCTTTGCCTCGAGACTACACCATCCAATATGGCATCATACCAGTGACCTTCTGTCATATATATTAAGTTGGCTCGATTGCGGCAATCCACGTGCGAGTCATTGCATTGTGGCAACTGTTCTAAGTAGCATACCAGTAATCTAAATAACCTGAGACATCTAGTATAACACATCTGAGAGTATCACATATGTATAGTATGAGTATATCTTTCATTTGAGTCAGAAACACGCTTGTCACTTGTGTTTGCTTATGCGATTCCTTGATTTCATATATATATATATATATATATATATATATATATATATATATATATATATATATTGTTCCCAGTTTAACTTGGTTTACCTTGGACAGGGAAGGACGAATGATAAGTTGGTAAGTATCGCCGTGTTACTCTTATATTGCACGATGTACTGCCACACGAGTTAGATTTTATATCTTTACTAGGAAACTGATGCTAAGAAAAGACTAGAAAGACAACAATGATAGAGTGCACATAACTAATTGAATATGTTGGATTTGTTGAGCAAATGAGAAGCCTCCCTACCAGTGCATTCATATACTGATTACCCACCAGATTGCTTGCAGGGTACGGGAGTACTCGTTCGGTACAGAAAATTCCTTCATGCGCGCTAAGGCACAAAGTTTGCTCTAGAGCCTTGGAGCGTTGCGTCCGAAGCTGAAGCAGATATACATGACATAATATTGGAATATCACCTTTGTATTATCTCATGTTGTAAGCCACTTGGCATGCCTTAATTGTTGAGAGAGAGAGAGAGAGAGAGAGAGAGAGAGGGAGAGAGCTTGCGCGACTTGTAATCTCGGACTAGCGCCGCTTGTAATACTTATTCAGAATCAATAAAGAGATAGTTTTTGTATCATACTTGTGTTCGTTCTATGCTTCTGCTATATCGACCTTATGAACTAGTTATCTCACCGCCAGTTTTATGCCTGGCCTTGTGCGGGCGCAACTTAGGCTCGCGCGACATCACGCCCATGTGAGGACGAACGACCTTGCATGGCCGGGGCATGACAATAGGGATGCGCAGAGATACTTTGACCCAGCTGCTCATTTTGACCCCAACCGTTCTGCTGAGACTGGTGAACCCTTAAGTAGAGATGATAATGATAATCAGTAGAGATGCAGAGATCTGATGCTTCGATTTAGTCTTATGATTAGTGATGCGATGTTGTGATTTAGTTGACTTTATTAGCTTCTCATATTTCAGTTTGAGTAGTATTTGCATGATGTACTTCAGTATTTGAGTAGTATTTGGTATAAACATTAGTTTGAGTAATATTTGGGTATGTACTTCAGTTTATTTGCAATGAAAACGAGTTGATGTTTGCTTTACTATTGGTTGATGCTTGCTTCTATCTTAATATATTATCCGTGTTGTCTTTCCATTTTACTTTTTATGTTTATTTTGCGAGACTTTAACTCCATTTTGAAGAAGTGACAATAGGGGAGAAACACTGATACATATTTTTGCTATCTCATTGCTCGTAATTTCTTTTGTTACGGGGGAGCCATTGTCATCATTATAGGGGAGCTATTGCTACATCAATCAATCAACGACCCGTATCAGTCAAATTTTTTGTCAATTATCAAAATGGGGGAGATTGTTGATCAATTTGGTCTCAGTCAACCTAATTTCGATAATTAACTTAAAACTCCGAATCGATACTTGCAACAGAAGGCTATGCCTTCAGCAAAATACTATTCTTTGATGTTCGGTTGATTCTATTATTTTTATATTTTTTATGTAATTTTTATCTTTATTGAGTATAGGACTTATGTGAGTCGGAACGTACTTCAGCACTAGTTGAATACCATCCAAAGTCCACTCAAAATAGGCCTACCTAAACCTAAACCAACTTTGAACTCATACTATCCCAAAGACTCACTCAAACACAACCCAAACTAACCCAAACCTGATTAGGAACCTACTAGAATTTGGAAAATCGAACTCGGTCTGAGTTTTGCCCAAATTTTGTCCAAACTCGGTTGACCAAAATTGATTCCTGATTTAGTTTGCTAGACCTATTCTCATGTCTCTAACGTTTAAATTTTGAACGTTGAGTATCCGAGTTCTGGCCGAACTCTATTTTAGAAAAATCCATAAATAGATATGAAATTTTCATTTCTATTAACTCATTCATTATTCATCTTCTCTATTCACTAAAGAACTTTAAACCTTCCCAATCTCCAAGGCAACTCCTATTCTTCTAAGTGCTAGTGCGGTTTCGATTAGAAGTGTTCGAGTTGTACAAGCTTGGCTATTTAAAGCTATTTATCAAAAAGTCTGAAGCCATCGAGCTCTTCGGATCAAAGGCTCATGTTGTACGAAGTCGCAAGCTCTTCGGATCAAAGCTTGTATTTTCACTGATAGTGAAGTTAACTCCGAACAAGAGTTCTCGGGATTGGATTTGTCCTCCACGAAAAAAACTAGTGTAAAATCTCGGTGTTTGCGTTTGCTCTTCCTTACTTATTTATTGTTTATATATTGCTGAACTATATGTAGTTGGTAATTGCTTTAAATTTTTAGTTGGCGATTATATTCTGCTGCACACACATACACTCTATTCACCCCCCTCTAGAGTTGCCTAACAATCCTTCATGGGCAACCCCCCTCTTCTTAGGACACCCCTCCTGTACAACGAAGGAACCCCCATGCCAGTCCTGAGGCCCATCACCCTGACTTCTGTGACCCCGTAATCCTTGTTCCAAATTCCTAACAACAAGCCCTCGTCCCTCTACCTCTCCACCAAATCAAAATTGTGAAGAAGTCTCTACATGACCGCGACTCAGCCACAATGCCGTCCATCTCCTCCCTGTCAGTATTAGTTCTCTGGTACATGCCAAACCTCCACTTTTATTTGGATTTTTTCTTCTTCAAATTTTCTGTTGGTTCTTGATTTTAATTTTTGTTGTTGTTGTTGTAAATTATATACCGTCCTAAATTAGTCCTAAACAACATATTCATTTGTTCTTGCCCCAATTTAGGACCATGTCAAATGCAAAAAATAAAAAATAAAATAGTTGCATATCACTTCTTAGTTGTTACTGATTCTAAATTTGTATATGAAGGAAGAGGGTTTGTGACTTGTCCTTCACTTGATGGATTTATATTGAGATTTGAGATTTGAGATTTTAGTTACTGATTATATATGAAGACACAAGATTTTTTTAGTTTGTGTCAGAGTCAACGGCCAACAAGAGAAAGGAAATATCTAGGTTGCATAGACATATATATTTGGACATGGATTTTGAAACAAACTTAATGATTCGGAATATGAAATTTTTATAAATTTAGAATAATAGAACAGTAATATATACACAGGAAAGATATTTATATGAATATTTTATAAAATTATGTTGGATATGGTTTAATGGATGCATAAATAATCATGATTTGCATAAAATAGACATTTTGGTTGATGCCATTGAGATTAAGGAAAAATACAGTTTCTAGCATTTCTTGATTGTTGTTCTGGTGGAGCAACATTATGCCTTAAGAACTAATACTGAATAAAATTGTTGCATAGTAGAATAGAGATGCCCAAAGATGTAGACCAATTAATACTAAATAAAATTCTCCAACATCCAAGGAATATCAAAGGAACATAGAATGAACAAAATCCATAGAGGTGCAGTGCCTGAGCTTTCGCTGCCAATTCGGCTTATTTAAGCTAGTATGTATGGAAAAAGATGTTAATTGGTCTCATGGCTTGGTACTACAAATCAAAGTAATTTTTAAAATTAATAGTCTAGACTTGGCTTTTCATAATTGTTAGTAAGTATGCTAACTTCTTTAGAATCTTAGATGTCAATGGGTAGGTAATAATTCCCAATTATTTATTTTTCTTTAGATACCACTATTATTAATAAGAGCCAAATCTTTGCATCAATTATCTATTGATCTTTAGAAATTTAATATTGGAAATTCTACATTGGTTGATTTATTCTATTTCTACCACCTATTAGGTCATTGATAGCTTAGCGAATACTAGAGCATGTTCTTTTACCACCTTGGTCATTTGTACCAAAGTCAAGATTATGGTTATTCTAGTCTCTCTTTTGGTAGCATTGCTTTTGTTTCTTAAATTGTTAAATCAACTGGATTTTGTGTTTTGGCAGTGACATTGTTTTCAGTCTCTTCAAATTTATATTATGCTCTAATTGAATTGTGTCTACAACTTTGTTGTGGTTGTGTACTTTGTAGCCAACTAGTACAAGTTGAAGAAGTTGTTCTGTTGTTGAAACTGATGTTTATTTGAATGTCAAGTAGACATAGGAAACCAAAAATAGGAATAGTAAAAGAAAGTACTTCTTTTTTTTTTGGACTCTCCGGCATAACGTACGGGACCTAACGTTCGAGATTTTTATGCACACTGTATTGCATATCTTTGGGCCCACTGCCTCCTAACTCCTATTATTTATAAATAAAACAAATAATACGTCCTTGTGGCTCGATCCATTGACTTTTTTTTTGACTCTCCGGCATAACGTACGTGGCCTAACGTTCGAGACTTTTATGCACATTGTATTACATATCTTTGGGCCCACTGTCTCCCAACTTCCTCCATTTATAAAAAAAAAAAGCCCCCGTGGTTCGATCCACTGACCTTCTGCCACCCAGCCGAGGTCTTATACCTCTTCTCGATAATCCGCAAAGAGTCACTGAAGTTCGGTAATAAAAGAAAGTACTCATGGTGGTCTTTTAAATTTTGGATTATTATAAGTGGACCTCTATACTCAATGCTTATTCTATATAACTTAATAACACTTTCGTAATTATACATTAATAATCTTTCATATATTATTTGTTGTTAATATATATATATATATATATATATATATATATATATATATATATATATATATATATATATATATATATATATATATATATAATATTTTTCAGAGATTTGATAAGAGAACAAAGGAAAAAAAAAGTATTACTGGCCTCGGGGGAAGTCGTGCACGAAGCACTGCCTTAAGAGTTGATCCGAGGTCTATGTGCAGACGTTTCTCGGAAGCTCCTAGTGGTAAAACTCCCTCACTATCGGGTTCTCTTCGTTGCACACAACTCGGAGAGAGAGACCGAACTTAGCTCTGCCCAGAGCAAGGATTAGAGAACATAATGTGGTTCGAGAGAAGAATGAGAGAGAGATTTCACGTAGGAGAATTTTCTGTAGAAAAGCAATTGAGTTGAGAAACTCAACAAATATATAGGGAGAGAACCAAGCCTTCACTACAGACAAAGGAATAAATGCTATTAATCCAGGCGTTTAATGAGTAATAAAAAAGAAAATATGTGGGAGAGGAGCTGTCACATGTTTAAAAGGTAGAAAATGAACCTGGACATAGGGAGTAATAAATGTCCAACGTTCAAAATTTGAATGAATCAAATCAGTTCAAAAATAAAGGGGAGCAAAAAGATTTTTGGATCCCAGCCCGAACCCGAAGAGTAAATTGGATCGACATTCAGCGCCCGCAGATGTGGGCACATACCCGCACCTGTTACGCGCGCCGAACCGAACCGAGCCGGGCCAGGAGACGGCAGCGGCGCATGCGTGTGACCCCAGGGGTTCCCCACACAATATCTTTAAGAGAGGAATGAAGAAGAACTAATATATACATACAAGGAAAAAGTGGTCCAACCGATGTGGGACTAAAGGAAAAGGAGAAAGTTGAGCTTTTGCTCACATGTGTATAGAAATGTATACACAGCCAACAATCCCCCCTAAAAAAAGGTCATGTTCCGAAATAGATGTGACAAAGAAATTAAAAGTGAAGAGTTTCTGGGCAGGTATATATAATATGCATAGATGAGATAGACTACAACCTTGAATCTCACTTAGTGACTATCGTCATTGTTTGAAGAAGTGCTTGATGGACTATGCCTTGAATTAGACTTCTTTTACTAGATTAAAAAAAATAGCACACATAGTACGCTAGAGGTTCTGGGTCTAACGGGTGGCACTTTTGTTTGGTATTGCGCACTTATTCCAAATTTATGAGAGTTGTCTGGGATCCCCCTATCTCATAGTCGCGGCCTTCACGACCTCTCATATAGGTAAGTCCTTAAGGGTTGGTGATAGGTGTCAATCCCGCATATTAGCTTGGACCTATTAAGAGTTTTAAAAAACTCATCCTAACCATATCACTCAAGAACACTGTCACCATAGGGACGGGGAATCATTATACGCATGTACAGCCACTTGAGCATTATTGTAATAAGATTTTAATCTAGGGTCAGTGTTCCATAAAAGTTACCTAAGTCCAGATTGTTCCTACCCATTGAACCAACTTCTTGGGATCTCCAGTCAGACTCGGTTGGGTTGTCACTGCTGGTGACTTTACTTATGGGCTTAACCCCATCCCCCTCGATGATTCTAGGATCAAAGTCCTAGACAGACCCTTGGTCAAGTAGTCTGCAAGGTTCTTTTCTGACTTTATATAGTCAAGAACCACATATTTTCCCAATAGGCTCTTTATAGACTTGAAGCACAGTTGTAGGTGCCTGTTCATCTTAGCATTAACAGAATCATGCTTTAGTAGTTCCATAACAGATTTATCATCACAGTTTATAGAAATTGCAGGAACATGACTAATAGAAACAGATATATACATAATAAGGTTTCTTAGCCATTAGGCTTCTATACATGTAGTGTCCAAGGCTATCATTTCGGAGTCTATTGTACTCCTAGCTATGATAGTTTATTTACATGAGCCCTAGGAGATTGCAGCTCCTCCTAGAGTGAAAATATACCCAGTAGTAGATTTTACATCATGTGAGTCAGTTAACCAGTTTGTATCTGAATAACCTTTTATGATATCAGAGTGTCTAGTATAGTGCAACATATAATCTAGAGTACCCCTAAGATATCTAAATACTCTTTCTAATGCTGTCCAATGTAGCTGATTTGGGTTACTAGTATATCTACTTAGTCTCCCAATAGCAAATGCAATATTAGGTATGGTCTTGTTTGATATATACATGAGAGAACCTATCATCTATGAATATCTATGTTGTTCCATGGGAGAACCCTTATTCTTCTTGAGAACAACACTACTGTCATAAGGAGTAAGGGCAAGTTTCTTATCAAAATACTCAAATTTGTTTTAGCATTTTCTCGATAGAGTGTGCTAAGGATAGAGTATAGCTCTCCTTGTATTTGTACAGTTGCATGCCTAGAATCAAGTTGGCTTCACCTAGATCTTTCATATCAAACTGGCTGGATAAATAGTCCTTGGTATTAATTATCAATTCTAGTGATGATCCAAGAATAAGGATGTCATCTATATACAAATATAAGATGACACAACTTTTATCTATAATTTTGGAGTATATATATTTGTCATACTCATTTGGCACGAAACCATATTCTGAGATGACTATGTCAAATTTGTTGTGCCATTGTTTGAGAGCTTACTTTAGGCCATAAAGAGATTTAACTAACCTGCAAACTTTTTTTTCTTGGCCTTTAGCAATGAAACCTTCAGGTTGCTCCATGTAGATATCTTCCTCTAGGTCCCCATTTAGAAATGCTGTCTTTACATCCATTTGATGGATTAGAATATTATGAATGAATGCTAAGGATAGAAGGGTTCTGATAGAGGTAATTCTAGCTACAAGTGAGTAGGTATCAAAATAATCTAATCTCTTTATCTGGGTAAAATATTTGGCTACTAATCTAGCCTTGTATTTCTCTATAGTACCATCGGCTCTAAGTTTCTTTTTGAATATCCACTTACAACCTATGGATTTACTACCTAAAGTTAGGTATGCTAGAAACCAAGTATTTTTCTCCATGATGGAGTTATACTCACTGTTAATGGCTTCTTTCCAGAAAGGGGCATCATGAGAAGATATTGCTTCTTCATAAGTTGAGGGATCACCCTCTATCAAAAAGTTGAAGAAACCTTCTCCTAAGTTCTTTTCAATTCTTTCTATTTTACTCCTTCTAGATTCTATATTTTGTCCGGGTTGTGAACTAGATATTTGAACATGAGAGCTAGTGGGCGGAGCATGAGAGGAGATGGGGGGAGAGGAAAAAATTCTATCTTTGAAAGGATATATATTCTCAAAGTAAACTGCATCTCTTGCTTCTATAATAATATTGTTAGAGATTTTATTTACTTCTGAGTGAGTAACAAGAAATCTATTAGCAATGCTATCTAGGGCGTATCCTATGAATACAACATCTACAGTCTTAGGTCCAATCTTTCTCTTTCTAGGTTCAGAAATTTCTACTTTAGCCAGACATCCCCAAACTTTGATATAATGGATCCTAGGAGCTCTACCTTTCCATATTTATAGGGAGTCTTATCATTAGACTTACTAGGAATCCTATTAAAGATATAATAGGCAGATAATAATGCTTCTCCTCATAAATTATCAGGAGCACCTGAGCTGAGGAGCATGGCATTCACCATGTCTAACAGAGTACGATTCTTCCTTTCAGCAACTCCGTTGGACTATAGTGAATATGGAGTAGTTATCTCATGGATTATTTTGTGTTCTTCACCAAAATTGGTCATATCATTTGATGTATACTCTCTACCACGATCTGATCTAAGAATCTTAATCTTTTTCTCTAACTGGTTCTCAGCTTCAGATTTATAGACCTTAAATTTGTCTAGAACTTTATCTTTGGTTTTGAGAAGATATGTATAACAATACTTTGAATGATCATCTATAAAGGTAACAAATTATTTTCTACTGCCTCGGGTCAAAACCCTATTTGAGTCACATACATCACTATGAACTAGCTCTAGAAGATCAGAGTTTCTTTCTACAGATTTGAAAGGTAGCATAGTGTGTTTGGCTTGAGCACAGATCTCACACCTGTGTTTATCATCTATTGAAGTCTTAGGAATAAGATATAAGTTCATCATCCTTCTTAGGGAACCTAGATTCACATAACCTAATCTACTGTGCCACATATTTGAAGATTCTATATTGGAAACAACAAAAGAAGGATCTAAAATTTTATTCACGGTACTCAAAATAAAAAGATTATCTCTTACTAATCATTTTTTAATAAAAGATTTATTCTTAGAAAATACTACTTTGTTTGCCTCCATAACAATCTGGTACCCTGAAGCTACAAGAAGAGACCCACTTAGTAAATTTCTTCTGATATATAGCACATGAAATATATTATGAAGAGTCAAGAGTTTTTTCTGATGTCATATTTAGATTTATTCTTCCTCTTCCTATAATTTGTACCACTGAGCCATCTCCTAGGGTTACACCTCCTCCACCTAATTTCTGATAGTTTAAAAAATAGGAGCGATCAAAGGAAACATGGACATTAGCTCCAGAATCCAACCACCAATCATCAGAATGGTAGAAAATGTTGACTAAGGGTTGATAGCTTACAGATCTGTAGGAACTAAAAGAGCCGTTGAGAAGCATGTTTGCTTCTGGTTTGACTGGACGTTTCCCTTTGTAAGAAGTCTGGACAGCTTTCTTCTTCCTATGGAAATAGTTGGTGGCCATTTGGTTTATTTTATCACACACAAAACAAAATCTCTTCTGATCCTAAGTCTGACCGAAGTTTCTTGGTTTATGGTGATGATGGTTTTGGTGTTGAGGCTGAAGGTTCTGCTTCTTCTTGAAGATGTTCCTTTTGGGTTTGCGATGATGATGAGGTTTGGGTTTGCCTTAGAATTCTACTAGGTTTACCTTAGCTTTAGACCCAGACTTAGGGTTAGACCTTCGCCTAATTTGTTCTTCTGTTCTAATTTTCTTTAGGACTTGAGCAAATGTAAGGTCACCTTGAATATGAATAAGGTCTTTCTTGACATCAGACCAAGAGGGAGGAAGCTTGTCTATTAAACAGGCTATTTTATACTCAGTAGAGAAGAAAGTGCCTTTGGCTTGAATATGCCTAAGGTATTCTTAGAATTCATGTATTTGGTCATTCACAGGTTTATTATCTACCATAAAGTATCTGTTGAATGTGGAGGATTTGAATCTTTCAATTCCAGCATCATCACAACTATATTCATCTTCCAGGGTATCCCAAAGTTCTTTAGCACTTTTGTATTCCAAGTATATGTCATATAGTGATTCAGACAAAGCTCTTAGAATTCTATGGAAGCAATGGTAGTCTATTTCCTTAGGGGTCTTAGGTCTAGTGGAGCTAGAGGACTTGGATACACCTATGTCAGACTCAGTGCCATCAGAGTCATTTGTGATTGGTGTAGAACCATCAATGGCTGAGATCAATCCTAAGGTAGTGAGCCAAAATTTTATCTGACTTTGCCATCTCTTAAAGTAGGTCCCGTTGAACTTTATAGGTTTAGCAGTAAAAGTCTCATCCTTGCCAGTCATGGTTGCTAACGAAAAAAGTCTGAAACTGAAAGATAACGTAATTACTAAATAATAATGTCCAATGATTTAGAATAATAGTTCAAGTGATTTTGCTAATGAATCTTAAATTTTTTAGTCTATCAAGTGTAGATTAACTTGGATTAGTTGTAGGGGCCGGTTCCCAACTAACGGTGGTCCAAAGATACTTAAATACCGTATCGCTTAGGGTTATTTACACCCGGTTGACAGAAGGACCCTTTTGGCTTGTTCTTAAATTTATCTCTACTTTTAGAATTCAGACTCAAAGAGGTTTGCAATTATACTAAACTATTATTTGTTCAATACTAGAATTGCAGTTGAAATTGTCTTGAGGTCGTTACAAATAAACAATATTGTAGTTAACAATATGTAAATTTAGAGCTAATAATAACAATAAATACCAATGATGGTATATATATTAAGTAAGATTTTATGTGCTACATATACTAAATTATAGTAGCTAAATTAAATCACAAGATTAAATGTGCTGGCAAATATTCTACCAAAAAATTAGAAACTTTCTATTAACAGAATATAAGGCTGTTAATAGTCCTTAGTAACAATAATTTTTTAATACCAATTCTTAATTAATATATGATTCAAAATAATTAAAACTTATGTTGCACTTTGGTATGTAAGCAAAATTGGTATGCAAAATAGCTTCAGCAAATGAACAGTGAACTATAAATTTGCTACAAGAAATATTCGTTAACAAAACAAAACCTTTGTTTGGTAAGCAATAATACTACAATAACTTATTTTAATATAAAATCTGGTAGCAAATAGAAAAATTGCTACAGTAAAATTTGGACAGAAAATATATATTCAGCAGTGTTAGCAATTGGTATGTTTTTAACAATAAACAACAAAAATTTTTGTTCGGTGTTCTGAATAAAATATTTTGGACAATATGCGTGGTCAAAAAAGGCAAATATATAAATGCCCTTGCAAACTGGTGTGTTCACAAGCTTACAAAACTAATAGTAACGATAGCAAACAAGTTTTGTGTGTTCTGTGCACCAAGAAGTGATCCCAGAAAAATTGAAGCAATTGTTTGGTTACTACGGTTCAACTCTTAGATTGTTGTTAATATTTATATATATATATATATATATATATATATATATATATATATAATATAATATAATATTTTCCAGAAATTTGATAAGAGAACAAAGGAAAAAAAGTGTTACTGGCCTCCGGGAAAGTCGTGCACGAAGCACTGTCCTGAGAGTTGATTCGAGGTCTCTGTGCAGACGTTTCTCGGAAGCTCCTAGTGGTAAAACCCCCTCACTACCGGGTTCTCTTCGTTGCGCACAACTCGGAGAGAGAGACCGAACTTAGCTCTGCCTAGAGCAAGGATTTAAAGAACATAATGTGGTTCGAGAGAAGAATGAGAGAGAGATTTCATGTAGAAGAGTTTTCTGTAGAAAAGCAATTGAGATGAGAAACTCAACAAATATATAGGGAGAGAACCAAGCCTTTACTGCAGACAAAGGAATAAATGCTATTAATCCAGGCGTTTAATGAGTAATAAAAAAGGAAATATATTGGAGAGGAGCTGTCATATGTTTAAAAGGTGGGAAATAAACCTGGACATAGGGAGTAATAAATGTCCAACATTCAAAATTTGAATTGGTCAAATTCGTTCAAAAATAAAAGAGAGCAAAAATATTTTTGGATCCCAGCCCGAACCCGAAGAGTAAAATGGATCGGCATTCGGCGCCCGCAAGTGTGGGCACGTATCCGCACCCGTTACGCGTGCCGAATCGAGCCAAGCCGGGACGGGCGGTGGTCGCGGCGGCGCGTTTGGCCCAAGGGGTTCCCCACACAACATCTTTAAGAGAACAATGAAGAAGAACTAATATATACATACAAGGGGGACGTGGTCCAACCGATGTGGGACTAAAAGAAAAGGAGGAAGTTGAGTTTTGCTCGCATGTGTATAGAAATGTATACACAGCCAACATTATTAGCAGTTTCTACCTGATAATTATCTATAGTTGTTCAATTGAGGACTTTCTATAGTTGTTAATTATCTATAGTTGTTCAATAGAGCACTTTCAGTGTTTATTCTAAAAGACTATTCCAAAAATATAATCAATATATATATCTAAAATCATTTTTAGCTATTTAAATGTCTGAATCCGGGCACAGTATATTTATATAGCATTTTATGCTATTTAAAATGATTGTTTGAATTGTGATAGGAAAAATCAGGAAAGTGAGGTTCAAAGTAATTATTTGAATATGATAGGAAAATTCAAGGAACGGTGATGTGTATTCAAATAGCTCCAAGAATATCAAGATTTCTTTGTTGGTTCAAAGTGGGGTATTCTATTGGGGTATTCTAACTTCGATTTGGAAACTTTAGTCTCACATTAGAAAGCTACCAAAGTGTATATCCCAATATATAGCTATATTTTGTGCACATGGAATGTGGTGGTCCATGTGTAATAATTTTTTTAGAGGGTTTAAGTTTAACCTCAAATGAACAATCTTTGTTTTTGTCATTCTCTTTGGAAAAATTTCTTTGAGAGCTAAGCCTAGCGACTCGGGCTCGGATAAAGGGCGCAAAGTGGCACTTTGATGACGTACTTCACACGATGCATCTATACAGATAATGCTTTCGCGCATGACGCTCGTGCGCTCGTTTTATGCCCGAGTGGCATACGCTGGTTCTGCGGGTGCACATATGCACGTCTACGTGCTTGCGCGACTATGCGCGTCTACACGCATCATCGCTACTATGTGTGGCTATGCGCATCTGTGAGTCTACAAACATGCGCTATTGTGCGTACGCGCAGACTGTGTTGTTTGCATGCATATCTCCACTAATTGCAGGATTTGAGCTATTATGGAATATTAATCAATTTAAATCAATCTCGATCTTTAATGATTCTATTTTAAATTGGTTATTATCTTTTCACAATAGGCAGTTATTGAGATTAGGGTTATGATTTCCACCTTCTCTATAAATACTCTTTTCGTGCCTCCTTTTGGTTGAACACAAAATTGAGACAGAAGAGATTATCTGCTATGGCCGCCACCTTCGTTCAAGAGTCCTTTCAAGTTAATAATATAGGTGACTACAATCATTCCAGAAGTTGTCTTGTGAACTTGCTGGTTTCTGGGAGCGGATCGTCTAGAGGAAGAATATTGCTTTGAACAACGGTGGTCGTCATCACCCCAGCAAGATTGATCTGCTATCTTCTTCTTATCCTCTTTCTTCTTATCTATAAAATGTTATATCTCAATTGCAACTATGTTTGCAAAGAAGAACTAGTTATAATATTCAACAAGTTTGTAATCTAAAATTAGATTAAAAGTATTTCGTTTCAATCGAGTTCTTCAGAGAGCAAACTTGTTTGTGTGGATCTCTAATTCTCGTTTACAACTTCAGGTTCAAATAGAGAGTAGACTACAAAGTTTGTATGAATCTCTGTACCTGGATTTTTTGATCCATCTTTGATCTACGTCGGTAATAACAATCTCAAAGTAAGATATGATAAAGATGGAGAACTATTGTACAATTCTTGTCGATACAAGTTTTAACAAACTTGAGAAGATTGACGAACAACACTGCAATTATTTGGATGAGGAAGACGTTCTTTGTCAAATATTGGATGTGACTTGTCAAATCTTAGACCAACTTATCCATAACTGATGTTGCACATAAGCTGGCAGACACTGTGATCAAGCAGCAATAGTGGATAAAGATTTCAACTTATGCAAGTTCATGCATGGACGATGTCTAAGGCAGTTGTAGATCATCTATATGCGTGAGCAGTATCTACTTGTACCCTCTACACCAATCTCTGTGCATGGTTGGTCTCTGTGCATCACAGATCTCTGCATATGGTAGATATCTACTCATTACAGATCTCTGCATATGGCAGGTCTCTACGAATGGCAGGTTTCTGCGTATCGCAGGTCTCTGCACATGGTAGTATCTACGCGACTATTTTTTTAGCATGGTCTATGCGGGATTACTATAAGTGCGTAGGGTTCTGCGCATATTTCACATGTCTCTTTAGTTGCTCCATTAATGTAATCGTCCAGGCTAAAGTCAGCTTTATTTATGCCCAAGCTTGACGGGGTTGGTTATAACTGTGGCATGAAGGACCATTTGAAGGAGGATTGCAGATCCAATTCCAAATTGAAATAGCAAGGTAAAGCTTAACTTGGTTGATATAATTACTTAACTTTGTTGCTATGATTATGCAGGTTGAGTCATCTAGCGTGGTTACTGACTTATGGGTAGACACTAGTGCATCTGACCACGTATGCTCTAAGAATGAGCTGTACACTAAGGACGAGCCTACATTTAAAGAAGGTTTCAATGGAGAACAAGTCTCAAGTGGAAGATCTGAAGATCGTGATAGTGGTTTTGAACTTCCAAAAAATTGCTGACATTAGATTACATATGGCATGTACTAGTGACTTCTGAGGACCTGATCTCAGGAATTCTGTTATCCTACGTAGGCTTAAAGATAGACATCAATGCTGGCCTGTTGATATGGTATATTGGGTGTCATATTTAAGTATAGTATAAGCACATGGGAATATCCTGAGGACATATTTGGGATGCCAGAATATGTCACAGGATATTCCATTATGAGATTATTGTCATAATGATTGAGATCATTGTATTAATGACTGTAAGGCTATATAATGCCAATGAGACAATCAATAAAATAATCAACTAATTTTAACATGGTATCAGAGCCAATTTTCCACAAACCCTAGCCGTCACCAAGCTTCCACAAACCCACAAGAGGATTTCCTAGATCTCCTCCACCGATCTCTTCCATGCCCCCTTCTTCTTCCCTTCTCCGCCCTTCGCAGGCCGCCCTTCGCTGTTGCTACCCCGTCCCGCTACTGCTGTGGCTGCTGCTGCTGCTGCGACGACGGCTGTGACATGCGTGCTGCCGCCTCCTCCGTACCAGCACGAGACAACGCCTAATAGGGATGCCTAGATCTGAAAAAAGGGGGACATGTTCGGATCTAGGAGCGGACGATGAGGACGAGCGTGAGTCATGGAGCAGACGTGACGTGATTGGATAGACGACGCATCGATGGAGGAGATCATAAAGAAGCTAGATTCTGCAGAGGTGGCGACGTTGATGAAGTTGTTGACGATGTTGGCTGGTGAGAACATGACACGAACGTCGCCGGAGTTGAATCTTCCCTCCATCAATCTAAAATTAGATGGACCATCCACCTATCTGAGTTGGTCACGGCGGGTGAGAAGAACCCTCGCAGGAAAAAACATGGAGGGGTTCCTGACGGGCGAGGCGATAGAGCCGGACGAGGGCTCGACAGGATGCGATGAGTGGAAGTCCACTCATATGGTGATATACATCTGGCTTCTCAACTCCTTAGTCCAGTCTATTGCCGCCACAGTAGACGGTATTGAGATGGTGAAAGATATATGGGAGAAGTTGAGAAGGACCTATGATGGTGTGGGGAACAACTTACGGGTCTTCCAGATAAAAGGGGGGATTGATGACACCGTACAGGAAGAGAAGATGGTGCAGGAGTATGCCACAGAGTTGGAGTGCTTGTGGTTGGATTATGATCACTCCTCAGATCGGGCGAGCTGCGGGGACCCTAAGTGTAAGGAGAGACCGGTGTGTCTGCAGGAGAGGATGATGAAGTTCCTCAAAGGGCTGACTGCAGCTTTCGCACAGAGGACGGCCCTACTTCTAGCCCAACCAAAGATCCCTAGCCTTGAGGAGGCTATCTCAGCCATGATCTAGGAGGAGACACGCATCAGGCTGCAAGCGGGACAGGTGGTCCTCCCGAAGCAAAGTCAGCACTAGCGATCACCAGCTCAGGTAACACAGGATCTAAGGGAGAGCCCTGACAGCATAACCGGCAGTGCTACAACTGTGGGGAGATGGGTCATCATCGGTATGATTGTACAAAACCACCTAGGGAGGGAGATTTAGGTGGTGGACGAGGACTGTTCGGCGAACGAGGATATAATGGAGGATGTGGTCGTGGTCGAGGGGATAGACGAGGCGGCCGAGGAGGCTATCGGGCGAACCTCCTGATATCAGAAGGGAACGGAGAAGCTGATGGCACCTTTACTGTGGAGGACCAGGCACTGGGAGACATGAGGAGTAGAACAGATGAGGCATCCACCTCTTTCTTTGTTAGGGGCAACGCTGCCATGTATGCCCATCCATCAGAAGGTACTGACGAATCACTTGCCCTAGCGTCTATCTCTTCCCTTAAATCATCAGACTAGATTATCGACTCGGGAGCATCTCGGCATGTGACAGGGAATGCTAGTGAGTTTTCTTCCTACACTCACCTAGCATCAGCAGACAGTATTCAGACAGCTGATGGCACTTTCCAGCCAGTGGTCGGTAAGGGTACTGTTAATTGTACAGGTTCAGTAAGATTATCCAATGTTTTACATGCTCCATCCTTTCCAGTCAGTCTCTTGTCCATTAGTTCTATAATCCTCCAACTTAAATGCATTGTTTCTTTTGATATTCCTAAGGTGACCTTTCAGGAGAAAGGGACAGGACGAAGACTTGGGACTGGCACTTGGCATGAGGGACTATGGTACCTAGATCGAGAAGGACTGGACTCAGCATTGGTATCTATGGCAGAGAAGGCTGGCATGGAAGGACTGCAGCAGAGGACTGAGGATACCTTGATACTCAATCATCGGAGGATGGGACATTCTTTCTTTGATACTCTAAGTAAGTTGTATCCAGAGATTTATGCAAAAACAAATAAAGAGAAATTAGTATGTGATGCGTGCGACTTAGGAAAACTTACTAGGAGCTCATATGTTGGCACGGGTCATAGGAGCACTTTTGCTTTTGAGGTAGTACATTCTGATGTCTGGGGTCCATGTGCTACTAACACTATGAATGGTTATAAGTACTTTGTTTCTTTCATTGAGTGTGCCTCTCGTGTTACCTGGTTATATTTGATGAAAAATAAGAATGATGTACCTGTTTGCTTTTGGGATTTCCATAAGCCTGTCCAGACTCAGTACAAAGCAGTTGTGAAGGTACTGAGGTCTGACAATGGAACGGAGTATACCAACAGGACGCTTGCAGAATACCTGTCAGCACACGGAATACAGTATCAGACCACCTGTGCATACACACCAGCACAAAATAGAGTTGCAGAAAGGAAAAACAGACATCTTCTGGAGGTTGCAAGAAGTATGATGATCGACATGAATGTCCCACAGAGTCTGTGGGGGCATACAGTGTTGACAGCAGCTCAACTCATCAACAGGATGCCCTCGAAGGTCCTCGGATGGAAGTTCCCATGTGAGGTATTGCAAGGCAATAATAGTGGGATACTCCCACTGAAGGTGTTTGGGTCTGTATGTTTTGTGAAGGACAACAGGCCATCAGTTGGGAAACTTGACCCTAAAGCGGTTAAATGCATCTTCGTAGGCTACTCGGCGACCCAGAAGGGGTATGTGTGCTGAAGTCCAGTAGAGAAGAAGAAGTTTGTCAGTATGGATGTCCACTTTCGGGAGCATGAGCCATACTACCGCCAGGACGGAACTTCACACAACACGCCTAATACTGCCAGTATTAGGCGAGAGGGGGAGATGGAGAACTTGGTGGTAACCGATTTAGAAGTTTGGCATAGAGGCACGGAGAAGGGACAAGAAGGTGAAGGTGTTAGGCCTACGGCTCAGGGAGAGTTACTTACCTACAGCAGGAGAGAGAAGCAAACTGCAGGACCAGTACCGACAGTGCCAGTGCCAAGTCCCTTGCCTGCGTTCGTCCCAACTCCTGAGGCACCGACACCAACCCCCCTTCAGGTGATACCCCCTCCTTCACAAGATATCATTCCTCCTACTTCTACTCCTTCCACACCACTATCTGTATGGAGGACCACTCGCAGTAATGCAGGAAATTCTCCAAATAGATATGGTTGGGATATTGCTCAGTTTGTTTCTTATGACCATATCCCTCCTTCTCATGGAGCATTTATAGCATCTTTGGATAGTATTACTATACCTAACAATTGGCAGGTTGCCTAGAACGATCCAAAGTGGAAAGCGGCAATGCACGAGGAGTTGAAAGCTCTGGAGAAGAACCACTTGGGAGCTTGTGAGACTGCCAGAGGGGAAGAGAGCAGTTGGATGCAAGTGGGTCTTTACCGTAAAGCAGAACCCAGATAGACAGGTTGAGCACTACAAAGCTCGACTAGTAGCCAAATGATACAGTCAGACGTACGGCATCGACTATGACGAGACCTTTGTACCAGTTGCAAAGATGAGCACTGTCATGACTCTGATTTCTCTGGCAGCGAATGGTGGATGGAAGCTACACCAACTGGATATGAAGAATGCGTTTCTTCACAAAGATCTAGTGGAGGAGGTGTACATAGAGATACTACCAAGATTTGGCACCAATCAGACAGTAGGCAAGGTCTGCAGGTTGAAGAAGTCCCTCTATGGACTGAAGCAGTCTCCTCGAGCGTGGTTTGACAGATTCAAAAGGGCGATGATAGGGATGGGATATCAGCAGATCAATGCTGATCATACTGTGTTCTTCCGTCGGAGTGGAGGCCACATCACCATGCTTGCGGTGTATGTGGATGATATGATTATCACAGGAGATGATGAGCAGGAGATCGCCCAACTCAAAGAAAAGCTTGGCAAGGAATTCGAGGTGAAGGATCTTGGCCTTCTTCGGTACTTCCTTGGGATTGAGATTGCTCGAGAAGCAGAGGGGATTGTTCTCTCTCAAAGGAAGTATGCACTGGACCTTCTCACAGAAACTGGGATATTGGGGTGCAAACCTGCAGCGACACCAATAGATCAGAGGCTCAAGATTGATGCTGAGGCTGGAGAACCAGTTGATCAGGACAGATAACAGAGAATGGTTGGCAAGTTGATCTATTTGAGCCACACACGTCCTGATATCTGCTTTGCAGTAAGTATGGTGAGCCGCTACATGCATGACCAACGGAAGGGTCATATGGATGCAGTGTACCAGATTCCGAGGTACTTGAAAGGTGCTCCCGGGAATGGACTAATATTCAAGAAGAATAATCACGTGAGCATCGAGGGCTACTATGATTCTGACTGGGCTAGTTGTGCTGATGACTGGAGGTTTACCTCAGGATATTGCATATTTGTAGGAGGTAACTTGGTCTCCTGGAGGAGTAAGAAGCAGTCTATGGTGGCCAGATCGACAGCTGAAACAGAGTACAGAGCTATGGCCTTGGGAGTTGTAGAGCTGCTATGGTTAAAGAATATGCTGGTGGAGCTGAAGCTGGATCAAGGAGCCAAGATGAAGCTGTACTGTGACAATCAGTCAGCTATTAGTATCGCCAATAATCCAGTACAGCATGACAGGACCAAACATATCGAGATTGATAGATTCTTTATCAAAGAGAAGTTGGATAGTGGATTACTGGAGCTTGGCCATGTTCCAACCAGGGATCAAGTAGCAGATGGACTAACCAAGGGACTCGCCTCAGTGAGCATGATTAGAGGATGTGACAAGATGGGCTTAGTGAATATCTTTCACCCATCTTGAGGGGGAGTGTTGATATGGTATGTTGGGTGTCATATTTAAGTATAGTATAAGCACATGGGAATATCCTGAGGACATATTTGGGATGCCAGAATATGTCATAGGATATTCCATTATGAGATTATTGTCATAATGATTGAGATCATTGTATTAATGACTGTAAGGCTATATAATGCCAATGAGACAATCAATAAAATAATCAACTAATTTCAACATGGCCAGATGATAATTTGATGGTAAGGAACATGCTTCGAAAAGCCTTTCAATATCGAAGGGATGTTCAAACTTCTGTAAATATAATTTTATTATTGAGTTGTGGCATACTAGACAAGGACATATGCTTTGTAAAAGGATTAACAAATGTCTAATCTAGGTCTTATCTCCAAATATAGGGGTATAGAGGTAGAGAAATATGAAGTCTATGCTTAGAGAAGATTATCAAAAATCTATTCATATGAGTAAACCGTAGTACAAATATTCAGGAGTTGGTACACTCAGATATATGTGACTTCTATCAATTTACCACAAAGACCAGAATGAAGCTTTTATTACTTTCATCGATGAATTTTCGAAGTATGCATTCGTGTATCGAAAGATATAACATTCAAAAAGTTTAAATTCATTAATGCTGAAGCTGAGCGTCAAACCAGACAAATTACTTAAGAGTCTCAGAAGTGATCATGACATAGAGTATCGTTACCTTGGATTTGGACCGTTCTGCAAAGAACATGGAGTTGTCAATGAAATAACTGTTTTATATTCTCCCCAATCTAATAGAGTTGTAGGAAGAAAGAATATGACGTTGACAGAGATGATTAACTCTATGCTACTGATTGTGGGTCTTCCAAAATGCTTCTGGGGAGAAGCTACGCTTACGACTACTTTTATTCTCAATGGAGTGTCGTATGCATCTTCTGGCATTACTCCTCATGAACTATGGTTCAAGGACAAACCCAACTTGAATGTCATTCGGGTATGGGGGTGTCTGATATATGTGAAGCTTTCGGGTATCAAGATTCAGAAGCTAGGGACAAGGACTACGGAGACCATATTTATGGGATTTTTTGATTAATGCGATGCTCTAAGGTTCCTTGATATTGAATCAAATTATATTATTGAATCTAGCAACACAGAGTTCTTTAAAGAAAATTTTGCAAGGGACAAGAACTTTGTTCTCACGGATGTTCCAAAGGATATTTTTACCTCTAGAGATGTAAGTACTTCCAAAGAAGATGTAGTATTGGAGGAGGTTTTCGCTGATAAGACAACTCTTGAACCAGTTCTTGCTGAGCTATCAACAATGTGAGTGAGGAGGCCGAAAGATTTCACAGATGACTTTATCACCTGTCATGTTGAGGCTGATCTTCTTACCTATGATGAGGTGATAAAATCCAGAAACACAGTCTTCTGGGAGGAGTCAGTCCATGACGAGATTGGCTCCATAACATCCAACACCACTTGGGTGTTTGTAAGTATTTGTAAAGGAGCTAAACCCATCGGATGTAATGGATCTTGAAGAAGAAGATAAGAGCCGATAGAGCAGTTGATAAGTCCAAGTCTAGGCTTGTAGCAAAGGAGTTTTCTCAAAAGCAAGTGATTGAAAAATTTGACACATATGCCCCAGTGGTGAGATGTCAACTATCTGGATGCTGATTGTCGTGGCTGCTATTCAAAAGCTAATTATTCATCAGATGGATGTCATGATATCTTTTCTGAATGGGGAATTGACATGAGATATTTACATGCAATATTAGAAGGATTTGTCATTCAGGGTCTTGAAGACAAAGTCTGCAGGTTGGTAAGATCTTTATATGGCCTCAAGCAAGATCCTAAGCTATGGCATGAGAAGTTTGACAGAGTCATCAGGTCAAATGGCTATAGGGTCAATAAGACATACATGTATATGAATACTAAGTTTGCCGATGTTAGATGAGTCATCGTTTGTCTCTATATGGACAACATGCTAATCTTGGGCACGTATATAGATTGTGTCACTAGAACAAAGATGTTTCTCACATCCAAATTCAGTATGAAGGACATGAGAGATATAAATGTTATCTTGGGGATTAAGATCCGGACGTAATTTAGGCTTGATTGGTTATAAGTTCACAATATGGAAAAGATTCTCATATGCTATGGATATCAAGATCTTTTAGGGATCGATAATCATTACAGGTGTGACCAGAAGCTGAAGAAAAATCTAGAAGAAAGCGTCTGACAGCTGAAGTACTCTAGTGTCATCAGAAGCTTGATGTATGCGATGAGTGCTACCAGACCTAACACAGCTTTTGTTGTAGGGATGATGAGTCAGTTCACGAGCAATCAAGGTATTGAGCATTGAAAAGATGTGAAAAGAATCATAAAATATCTTAAGATGACTTAGAAGGATGCTCTGCACTATAATGGATTCTCGATATTAGTGGAAGGCTTCAGTAATGCTAGTCGGTGCTTAAAAAAGAGAGAGAAATGTCCACATAAGAATATATCTTCTTCACGGATGGTGCTGCTATATTATAGAAATTAAAGAAGTAGAGTTTGCTCTGTCACTCATCTATGGAGTCTGAGTTCTATGCAATATTATCTATAGCGGATGAAGCAGAATGCTTTGGGAGCTCATGTATGATCTTCTTGTGGTTGGTGCGCAGATCCCAACGATACTAATATATTATGACAACCAGCCGGCTGCAACAATGGCATCGAATAATCTCTTTAATAGTAAGAGGAGGACTATACGACTATGGCACATGGCATAGAATAAGCGCAGTAAGCATAGAATCATTACAGTGGTTGATGTTCGGAGTTAGATGAATTTGGCGAATTAGTTGACAAAAGGACTCAAGCACAAGTTGGTCGAGGGCACAACGAGAAAATGGGCTTGAAGGACCTCTGATATTGTGTCTTTGTAATCCTACCATAAAATTGTATGCTATTAGTTCAAAAAATTCTAATAGGCATCTAGCTTTTGGTTGAAGGGAGGACCATTGACTAGAAAAATATCACGTACATTGGGTAGTCCTTTAAGACATTATGGGAATATTATCCTAGAACCACTATAGTCAACTAGTTGTTATTTGTATAGAACAAATCCTGTGGAAGGATGGACATGAGCCTTAATGAGTTCTCAATTTTTTAGAATGTTTGGCGTTCTTTACAGGAAGCACAGATTGTTCAGTATTACAAAAGGAACGGTACCCCCATGCTACAGTGGCGTGACACAATGATGTGGTGGAGCCTCAACTTTGGGATATGTCACAACGACAGTAGCACCGCGTATAGACAGATAGTCTAATGCTGAAGAGGTAAATAGTGGTAGGACAATACTACAAAGAGGCTGGTGACCTCATGCTATAGTAGGGTGACACCACCAACAGGTTGCGGACCTCAGCCTTGGGCCATGTCCTAGCGGCGTAGTACCACAAGGGACCAAAATGCTTCATTATGGGTAGTACAATACTACAAAGAGGTCTATAACCTCATGCTATAGTGGTATGACAGTACGATTACGTATAACCTCGGCTTCAAGCCATGTCATAGAGGCATATCACCGCAAGGAACCGTAAGGCTTCATGATGAGACTCTCTGAAAGAATTCACTTAGAGTGTATAGACAGAGATATAGGCCATCGTTTGAGAAAAAATATGTAGATGCCCAAGATACATACACCAAAACCAGATCGACATAGGGCCTTTAATGTGCATCTAAAGGCACAACTGATGTAATTGTGTGAGTGAAAAGAATAACAGCTATGGTACTGAATTCAAGGCTCTGTCCATTCAAGTATTATACTATTGCTTGACCCATGTGGGAAGATTCAAGTCGTTTGCGACGTCTATCCTAATGCATGATGGACAGTCATTATGGGGAATACTCTACCATATATTATGATATATGTGGGAGATTGTTGGGATTTTCTAAGTTAGCTTTGGGAACTTTAGTCCCATATTGAATAACTACCAAAGTGTATTTCCCAATATATATCTATGCTTTATATTGGCATATGCACATGGGATTTGGTGGCCCAAGTAAGGTCATTTCCTTAGATGATTTAAGTTTAACCTCAAAGAAACAATCTTTAATTTTGTCATTCTTTTTTTGGGAAAATTTTCTTAGAAGCTAAGCGACTTATACTCGGACTCGGGCTCGGGCGAAGGGTGCAAAGCGGCTCTTTGATGGCACACTTTGCATGATGGATCTACACAGAAATTAGTTTTGCGAATGGCGTTCGTGATTGGGTGCTATAGGTACGTATATATACGTCTGCGTGCTTGTGCGGCTATGCGCATTTGCGTGAATCTACGCTGTTATGTGCAGCTATGTGCATCGGTGAGACTGCACACGCGCGCTGTTGTGCGCATGTGTCTATACACGGTCTGTGCTGTTTGCATGCATATCTCTACTGATTGCGAGATTTGGATTATTATGGAATATTAATCAATTTAAACCAATCCCAATATTTTGGGATTCTATTTTAAATTGGTTATTTTCTTTCCCTAATAGGCGGAGGCTATAATTAGGGTTAGGGTTTCCACTCTTCTCTATAAATACTCTCTTCGTGCCTCCTTTTGGGTGAACATGAAATTGAGAGACAATACTACTAAAATATAGAGGAATAACGACGTTCAGGAGTCCTTTCGAGTTAGTAACAGGTGACTAAGAGTGTTCAAGAAGTTCTTTTGTGAACTTACTGGTTCCAGGTAGCAGATCTTGCTTTGAGCAATAGTGTTCGTCATCACCCCAACAAGAGTTGATCTACTGTCTTTTAATTCCTTTTCTTCTTCTTCTTCTTCTTCTTCTTCTCTTTTTTCTTATCTGTAATATGTTCTATCTTAATTGCAATCATGCTTATAAGGAAGGACGAGTTCTGATATTGAGCAACTTGTAATCTAAAATTATATTAAATGTACTTTTTTTGGAATTGATTTCTTTAGATAGGAAACTCGTTTGTGTGAATCTCTGATTCTCGACTACAACTTCAGGAATTAAACAGAGAGTAGACTGCAAAGTTTGTCTGAATATCTTTTTCTAGCCTTTATGATCCATCTTTGATCTACCTCGGGACTAACATTTCAAATAGCTCCCTGAATATAATAGAAAGTTCTTAGATTTCCCTTACCAATGATCCTCATTGCTTCTTGGTTCTCTTATATGTTTTACGAACATAGAAAAGCACTTAGAACCATTTGTTTTATTTTACGTGAACTTACTATTAGCTAGGTAATTATGGTTTGAAATAGATTTATGTTGTATTTATATAGGTACTATGACGAAAAATAAAAATGATAAGGAACGAGTGAGATTTCGACTACAAAATTTTGGAGCTTATAATAGAAGGATCAAGCGATGTAAAGATGCAATAAAAAAATCACTAGCAGGCTTAATTTTAAGTTTTTTAATGCAAGAGCTAAAAAATTTCAACCTTTGAATCAAGTTGATGAAGCTAATAACTTATGTGTAGATGAGGTCCTTGAAGAGCCCTGCAGTGAAGGTGATGGTATAGAAACAATGAATCTACGAAGGTGCATAATGAAGAATATCCTAATCATATAAATGCTATTTTTCTGGATTAAGATACTAATGGAGAAGGTAGTGATGAAGGTTATGTGGATCCTATGAATAAAAGTGTGCTTGACCTTGAGAAAGAAGCTGATATAAATTATAATTCAGATTTGTAGGGAAACATTAATGATGACAAGAGGACAATATTAGTTCAACAATGTCCTATTAAGATTTTAAAATAAAATGATTAGTTTCCAAGAGACAAAAATAATGGGAGATGCTTTTCTTCTAAACATTATGTTAGTCATCAACTAAACAAAGAGAAAGAAAAGAAAATGGCTTGTCTATTCAAATGACTTGAATAAAGTCTTTTGATTTTGTTGCAATTTATTCAAGCAAAGAATGATGACATCTATTTTAATCGAGAATAGAATTAATGATTGGCATAACCTTCCTATAATGTTTCGAAACCATAAAGATAATCCGAAACCCTAAAGGTAATCCGAAACACAACACAAATATTGTAAAGTGGGTTGACTTGCAAATAGGACTAAAACGAAAGGCAACAATTGATAAAGAAAATCAAGCACAAATTGATAAAAATAAAGTTCGTTGGAAGATGATAATAGTTCGAATCATTGGGATTGTGAAGACATTTTGATAAAATTGTTTGCCATTTCGTGGAACTAATGAGAAGATCTACGAGAAGAATAATGGACTTTTTTTGTCAACTTATATAATTTGTTGCAAAATACGATCCAATTATGGATGAGCATCTTCGTCGCATGATGGATAATAAAATTCAACACCATTATATTAGCCAAAAAATTTAAAATAATTTGATAATCTTCTTAGCAAATAAGATCAAAGAAAAAATCTTCAAAAGATTTTGAAGGTAAAGTACTTCTCCATTTTTCTTGATTGCATTCCTGATCAAAGTCTTCAAAAATAAATATCAATTGTCATAAGATACGTGAATTTTGAAGATGGAAGTAAAGTCAAGGTAGAAGAGTTATTTTTGGGGTTTATATATATTGATGACACTCCGGGTCTTGGGCTTTCCAAGCGACTTACTTTGATTGATCTTAAGCTAAACATTTTAGATATGACATTAGTTGTCCATCTGGTCGCACGTTAAAGGCCCTGTGCTGGCCTGGTCTAGGTGTATGTATCTTGGGTGTCTATAAGTTCACCATCAAAAGACAACCCATATCTCTTTCCATACACTTAGGTGAGTTCTTTCAGAGAGTTTAAAATTCCAGCATGAAGCCTTGCGCTTCCTTACGGTGCTACGCCGCTATGACATGGCGTGAAGCCGAGGCCAGCAACCTCTTGGTGGTGTCATACCATAGTAACATAAGGTCACAAGCCTTTTTGTTGACCATTCCCCATTTTCAGGGAGCGCGGCTAAGACATAATTGGTATCGTTCGATCAGGACATATTGAATCAACATCATTTGCTCGTTACGGATTGATTTCTTCAAAATCAAGTCCCACATTCAACGAATCGTGCCTCAATGAAGGACTCAGCGGAAGAGTCACGGGAGGCCTTTCCGTTGTGCTGGTTTTATTGCTCATTTTCTATGCCGCTTGGTTACTTTCTTGTTGATTTTATGACTTGTATTTTCTTTAACGATTTTGATGGATTTCATTATCTTCGTTCATTGAACTCCGTATTTCGTATCGAACTTTGTGAGACCAAGGTAGGAGATATTAATCATCTGTTGATGCGTGCAGGTGATTGTGTAGGCGATGCGCGAGCGGAGTCTTGAAGATCTCCCCTTTTTCTTACCCGATTCACCAATTTGTGCGTAGCCCACCTTCGATTAGCTCCCTTCCAAGTCTTCACTCTTAATAATCTAACTTATTTGTGCGTTTCGATCAACGATACCATAAAAATAATAACTGAGTCAATATATTAAGAAGTAAACTTAGAACACTAATGCTTGTCACAAAAAATCATCATACAATTATATTATTGCGTGCTTGTCCGCTATGCATGTATCTGTTTTATGTTTCAGTTGTAGCTGGAACTTATTCATCTATAACTGTGTAATGAGTAGTATATAATTTATAATGTGATCACTTGAGCAGATAGACTATGTCATCGCACTGTGCTAAAGTAGCTTTGTTCATTCTGATGTCTTGAAATGCTTAGTAAGATAACTTAGTGTTGAGACATAGTATGGTCACGGACAACTTGTGCACAATATTTTAGTCTCCACGAACGGTCGTCGGGGCACTGGAAAAAATTCGACCCGGGCGAAACTCGAATAACAAGGGTGATTCAGGAACTTGTAGCGGGGCTCTCTACCCGCGCTATAATGATTGCCGTCTAACCCCGCTACGGTCCAATATGGCTTGTGGTGCCGGTGATCCACTATGTATATTTAATCTGTGCAAGCTAAATATGTCTCCGTGGCTGGGAAGGTCGTGGTAAATTTTGTGCAGGTGGTTCAGAGTGGCATGTAAAAAGTCACTGAATGGTGGCATATTTATTTCAATCATTTCATATCTATTGCATGTTGTAACTTGAACTGAGGCAAGATAGAATGACCACAATTAATAATTTGTATGCTTCCTAACATTAATACTTTATCGATTTGGTGAGTTGGGTTAGCTCGCCCTCACCTGTACTTTTTGAAGTACTGACCCTCGTTACAGCAGGTTCCCTGAGCCAAGGTGACGCGACGAGGAGCTGAAGCTTCTTCCTCAATAGTCCACCAAACTTTGACATGCTCGTGTTCATAATTTTGGATCGCTTGTACAAATCTTTCGGAGCTTGTGCATACTCTTTATGTACTTCTGAGGGAAGGTGATAGCTTCGCCCGCAAGTCTATTATCTTTTGAATTTCTAGTATAGGATATAATATATGGAACGATTATATCATTTTGCATTAATCTTGTAAGCCCGTGCTACATCCTTTTACTTTTGAGTCAAGAGTTTGTAACAAAAATTTATATTATCAATAAAAAGAACTTTTCTTCGTTTCAATGTGTGTTCTTTAACTTGTGCACTGAGCTGTTATGTTTATATATATATCATTATGCTAGGCCTTGTGCGAGTGTGCCTTACGCTCATACGACATCATGCCTGGGGGACGATTAGCGATTTTTACGGAATCGGGGCATGATATATTATTATCAGAGCACGGCTTCAGATCCTTTAACCTTGTGTCAGAAATATTTTCTTAAAAACACCCTATCCCTCCCAGTTTAACTCTTGAAATCGTTTGGACAAAATAAGATGCGTTCCATACAATGAGTTCGTAATGCTCTATTAGACTGACGTAGATTTCTTTATTTTTTAAGGAATGGCTCAAGCATAGGGAACAACACAAGCACAAGTAGAAGATCAAGAGCAAGCAAGTAATTCTGACACTTCAGGAAGCTCGGAGAGCTAACAATCTTCTCCACCATCGATCCAATTAAACGAATAATGTGCACGATTGAGGCACAACAACAGAGGGACGAGGCTTGATTTGAACTAGCCGAGAAGTGACCGGAAGAGCGTCTGGCCAAACTGGAACAACAAATCGAAGCCCGTTTCTAGGTCCAGCAGAAACAAATAGACACCATACAACTGATAGTATTATTTCATAGAACTAAAGACCCGGTCGTGGCTTTAGATTGGTTGGCCAAATTGGAGGACAATTTTAAAGCATTAGACGTTCCCGAGGAGAAGCGTGTCGCCTATGCCCAACTCTAACTTTGACTGAATATGCATGAATGGTGGGATGTACACCAAATATCGCTCACAGTGGATATCGAAGACGAGATAATCTCATAGGCTACCTTCCGTAGCACGTTCAAGGAGGAGTTTATACCCCCACCCATTCTTCGTTAAAAGGAAAACGAGTTCATGCAGTTGCAGCAAGAAAGCATGTTATTGAAACATTATGTCGTAGAATTTAACCGGCTCTCTAAATTTGCCATCTCTTACCTACCCAATACAATGAGCCATGCCAGATGATTCAAAGGTGGCCTGTGACCTTTTATTCACGTACACGTAGTCGTTCCTCAGTATCAGACGATGCGGGAGGTACTTAACCATGCCCTCGCTCTTGAACCGCACTATCCTTTAGTAGTTTCTGGCGCTGTAAATATTCTCATCACAAGCGCCCTAACAATACGGGAGGGCAAATGCTTCGAAGCGTCCCCATAATGGCGGTTACCAAGGGCTCAATCTAGGGGGTGGTTAGGGGGTACGCTGTATCAAGTGAAACAAAGAAGGGCATTAAGTGAACGATTGTCCCGGTCGCAACGGTAGATGTTTTAACTGTGGTCAAAATGACCACGCCCTTTGTGACTGTCCTATATGTCTCAACCGGTTCCCTTCGTACCGCCTACAACAGCATAATCCAGCTCAAGTGCCCCAAACAAATCAGCCTGCACAACAACAAGAGCGTCGTCTGAATGCCGTGGGCAGGATATTTGTATTGATGTGGGATGAGGCATTTGCCTCGGATACCGTAGTGACAGGTATATTACTTTTCAATAATGTTCTGGCACGAGTACTATTTAATTCTGGTATCACATATAGTTTTATATCGACAAACTTCACTAAGGAACATGAATTCCCTAAGACACCGTTAAGTCTAAAGTTTAGCGTCAATACCCCGTTGGGCATGATTTACCTGCTAACTCAGTTTGTCGTGAAGGCTGTATTTGCATCAGAGGAAGGAAATTTTTGCTCGATGCGATAGTCCTGGACATCATGGACTACGACATCATTCGGGGGATGGATTGGCTCGACGCTTGATCTTCTACCATTGGTTGCGCGAAAAAAAGTCAAATTTTGTCTACCTAGCGAGACCAAAGTTTGCTACGCGTGCAGTCCAGGGTCAAGAGCGTCAAATGTCTGCATGGTAATTTCTGCAATATCTTTTTCGCGGATGATACATTCCAACTGTGAAGGGTACTTGGCGTCCGTTCGAGTCACTCAGCGAGATTATACAAATGTAGAGTCTACTTCCGTTGTGATATAATTTTCTGATGTGTTTCCAGAAGAGTTACCTGTCATACCGCACGATCGAGAGATATAGTTCACTATAGATACATTTCCAAAGACTCGACCAATTTTTAATGCTCCGTATCGAATGGCCCCTACCGAACTGAAGGAGCTGAAGGTCCAACTTTAAGAACTGCTTGATCGTAGGTACATCCATCCGAGTGTATCTTCGTGGGGCACGTTAGTACTATTTATGAAGACGAAAGATGGTTCGATGCGTCTCTGCATTGACTATCGAGAGTTAAATAAATCTACTATTCGAAATAAGTACCCCTTCCCAGAATCGATGACCTCTTCGATCAACTACAAGGTGCATCGATATTCTCTAAAATCGATCTTCATTCGGTCTACCACCAACTAAAGATCAAGCCTGACGACATGCCGATGTCAGCCTTCTGCACTCTCTATGGCCACGACGGATTTTTATTTATGTCATTCGGATTGACCAATACCTCTGCTGCCTTCATGGATTTGATGAATTGAGTGGTCCGGTCGTATCTTGATAAGTTTATAGTAGTATTCATTGATAATATTTTGGTGTATTCGAAGAACAGGAAGGAACATGTCGAGCACTTGCGGACCATGCTGCAGACTCTTCGAGATAACAAGTTATACGCAAAACTAAGCAAGTATGAGTTTTGGCTAAGCAGTGTTTCTTTCCTCAGGCATATCATTTCTGCTGGAGGTATTTCAGTCGGTCCAAAGAAAGTTGAAGCCATCGTCGAGTGGAAGAAACCTGCATCATTCAGTGAAATTTGAAGTTTCCTCGGGTTAGCGGGCTACTACAGACGGTTCATGAAAGACTTTTCTAAAATTTTATAAACTACCTCACCCAAAATTAGGCCTACTGGGCTTAGAAAGAGAAACTAGGGCTAGTTTGAATCCAAATAGAAATAGAACATGATATTTATTTAATTTTTTATAATATTTATATCACTTAGCGTACCTTACCGTTGCTCCGATAATTGGAGCACTACACTAGTCATTACCTTCCTACAAATTATACACCCTTGTCCTAGACGTGCCCGCCTTCTATTCTGACCTCGGTGTAACTTATAATTATGCTCTCTTGTGCTACATTTTAGTCGCACAATATTCGTCGCAGACGTTTATATTTAATTCTAAGTAAAATCAACTTTGTGTCCTTGTGCGTTCCAATCGAAATTGAAGACACAATCTTGACCCATTTCGTGTAACCCAAATTATAATAATATTCTACTCTGAGACCCCTACGTCCATGACGCTTGTATTCTACCTAATTTTATCCTCATGTACTTCTAATTAAATCTAGAACACCTTGTGCATTAATTTTAATTAAATTAATTAAATTTCTATCTTTATGAAATTTTCTAATTGTTGGGCGCTTTTATGCAAAAGTGCATTGAGGTGCCCACACCATTGGACAATGCATAAAGAAATCCATTTTCCCCCTTCATACGATTTTTTTCATAAATTTTTGGAATGTACAACGCGCAACATCGCCCCCTCGTTTAAACCTAACCCCTGTATTTTAAACAATGCAATTATGGCCCACCAAACATCCCTTTGGCATACCAAGGCCCAACCCCAAGAGTTGACCAAGTCCAAATTTTCCTAGGTCAAACACCCAAACCCAATTTCATGTATAAATATACAACCTTTTCTTTCTTTTCTTTATTTTTTCTACATCAAAGCCATCCCTAGCCGACCCCTCTCCTAATCCCTGTTCATCTTCTTCCTCCTCCTCCCTGCAGTCGGATCTCAGCCACCCTGACTTCGCCAAACTGCCCCTCAGTTCGACCACATTCTTCCTCCCCTACTCTGGCCTGTTCTCCACATCCACGACTCCTCCACAACCCGACCGGAGCAACCCCGAGCCACCTCTCCTCCTTCCTCCGTCGAGTCACCTCCCCGGACCGACTGTACCTCCAGGCTGTTCCACACGACCACGACCCCCTCGACCACCACTCTACGTCGACCATAACCAGCACCACCACGCTGCCGTTCTCCTTTCCCTCTACTTCCCCCGACCGCCTGAGGCCTCCACCACACGCCACCGCCTGTACTTCCTCCCCTCGACTTTACCTCCTCTTCTATCATCCTCCCCCGCCTGCACCTCAACCACCGATCAGACCACCACCATCGTCTTCGTCCCCTCGCCTGGACGACTAACCCGTCGGAGCACGATCACCTGACCCCGACATCACAAACCACCACCACCATCGTCTCCTCCGCCTCGTCTGAGCCTGGCCGGAGCAGCACTACGACCTGCTCTCCTCCTTCTTTCTCCCGAACATCACTCGACTCCACTTCCACCTCCCTGTCCTCTCCTCCTCGACCCGCCTCAGTATCCCCGGCCGTCCCTATCTCTTTCCTGTCCTTCTCTTCCTCCTCCTTGTCGGACCTCCCCCCTAGCCAGAGTATCAATATCACCACCATTAATATAAACACCATCACCATCATTATCTCATTAATACCCCATCACCATCATCATCTAATTAACACCCCATCACCATCATCATCATCCATATCATCATCCTCGTCATCACCATCATCCCAATCATCATCCTTGTCATCACCATCACCCCTATCATCATCCTCATCATCACCATCATCCCAATCACCATCCTCGTCATCACCATCACTCTATCATTACCTTATCATGATCATCCACATCATCACCATCATCCTAATCACCATCCTCGTCATCACCATTACCCTATCATCATCCACATCATCACCATTATCATTATTTCCATCATCATTACCATCATCATCACCATTATAATCATTATCACCTTAACCCTAATCAACATTATCATCCTCGCCATCATCCTCAACATCGATATCATTATCGTCATCGTGGACCCGTCACCCTCACCGTTGACGACCTGCAGCAGTCACCCCCGATTCCCGTGCCTGTACACACTGACCTCGAGGATATTGGATTGTTCTACGCGACTTTTGGAGTAGGATATTGGGACTACATAGCTTCTTCCCAGGCAAGTATACCTTGCCAAATTGTTTACAGTACTTTACATGCTATTTATATTTCTGTATATTCATTGCATGTGTAGTTTCGTTCAGTCATTACTATATATTAGATATGTTGACACACACTTGACACCTAGTATCATTAGAGGACAACCATTAGGCGTATGGGCTTTAATCACTCTGGTAAACCGTAGTATCTAGCACGCACTACAGTAGTATGTCGTGCTGGTCGCTACCCCCGAGGTATGTCAATTTTTGATATTCCCTGATGTGTGTGTGAGTTATGAAATTTAGATCGAGTAGCCTACCCTTGCCCATACGTTGAAAAGTTGTCCTCATTTGCATTCATATAGATTGACTTGTACAGCGTACTTATATATTTTCAAACATTATGCATGTTCACTGTATTCAATTGGCTTGCTTCTATGTATCTTGTTATGTCTCTCTGAGGACATGGTCCCTTGCCAGGTATAGACGACCAGGAGTACCCGCAGGAGTACGGACCGGACCTGACACTTTACTTTCTACCGAGGAGACCTTACCACTGAGCATCATTGATTATCTCTAGCGCTGGATCATTTAGCTGACACTTATATCATCACCTTATTTTATATTGGTGATTTTACTTTTCTCTCTCATTTTAGTTTTGTTATAGACATTGGTAGTAGATTTTTCGCCACCCGACTATCATTTATGGATTATTTAGACTCTTTATTCTAGTTTAGTTATATTCCTTTATGTGACTTATTCTGTGGATGAGATTTAGTTATGAATGTGACTTGCGATAATATACTACTTGTGAATTATTGTTCATAATACAGCGTATGTGTGTATTATGATATCTATATATTGGAGTTTCCATATACATACGGCTGGCATGCTTATGTGTACCTAGTCCTACATATTTTGGGACTGGGGCATGACATGTTTTTGTGGTGGCCCATGCAGGTCGAGAACATATTTCTCGGTAATGTTACTATACCGAGAAAGCCTGCAATTAGGATTATAGTATAGGATCTCATCCATAATTAACTATGACTTATCTTCCTTCCTATCTGTTTTATCTAAATAATCGCATCCTACTTGATTTCTGTGCTTCCTTAATAGTTCCTTGAGTATAGCCTTCCCCTAGAACATAGGAACCCTTGTTGTTAGAAAAATAATTAATAATCCTACGAGGAATACAACTAGAGTATTGATACATCACTAAGTTTAGAATATCTAGTGAATCCTAGCATTCCTTATCTATAGATTGGTTTACCATTACCCCTTGATGTATTTATGAAGACTTGAGAGTAGTATAGACATTACTAGAGTTAATTAGAAATTTAACCATATTGTTTGACCGTAGTATTGAGGGACCACTAGAAATTCAAGGTAGAATATTAGGACCAAACCTAACTTTTATAGTAAGATAGTATTATAGAACTATACATTTAGATTCTTGTCTTGACATTAGCAGACAGTACCCTAGGAAGCCAAGAGGAATAAAATAACACTTCCCTAGATCATACCTCGAACACAGAGATTAGCATACCACCTTTCCCTTAGACAGCCATGATATTTTCTAGGGCCTTCATATTTAAATTCAAATCTTGTTCCTCTAAAAACTTAGCGCTCGCTATTTGTGCGATGACTAATTATGTTCTTCTTTTCTTTCAACTCGTGCCACCTAACCCTTCCATTCTTAATATTAACCCTTATTGTTCTATAAGCACTATGATTAAGACCTAGATGACCATTACCTATGGAGTTTTATAATAGGATACCCTAATAAGTACCAATATCTTTTCTCGTAAACATTAACAGAAGTTTCTACTTTATCCTTAAGGCGGTACAATATTAGTTAATTCTTTTAAGTTGGGTAGTATGCCTCACAATATAGTATCACATAGTCCTATTGACCCATTGATGAAGTAAAACTGAATGACACCAACTATAGACTTGCATAAGAAAATAGTGTTATTTAGACTGTAGAACTACGAGGCCCATACCCCTATTTTGTCGACTAGCAACTTAGACAAGGAGTTAGTTTGACAACTGTAGAGACTGTAGAGTCTTGTCTTTTTGTGAACTTGAATTATTTTGCACCTTCTTTCATTATAATCCAGCGTATTTATTATTTTCTAAACTACCTTGGCTTATGCCGCTATTATAGCCTAGTTTTGCAAGCTTACTCTTTTGTCGAGCTTGATCATGATATATGTATTATTGGGTATACACACTAATATATTTAGAATCAGTGTATTATGGTCTGATCAACCATAGTGCGCTTGGTTTGCCCCTCGTATGACTACTTACGTGGATTGAGATAAAATTTACTTAGCTTCTTAGATGAATGTACTTGCCCTCTAGACATGTCTGAGCGTATCGTTTCGGTTACATAATTGTACTGATACGAGTATGCGAATAAGAAATTACCCAATAGGATTTTAATCCACAACTGTCTTGACAATTCCCATTTGAATTCTTTAAACGCCTTGATCCCCATACTTCTATCTTATTACCTCCCCCTTGAACTCTTTATCATTGTTTTTAGTCATCCCTTATTTCGGAAAGACGAAACCTCGTGCTTGGTATAAGTTGATACACAAAGAGTACTAGATATACCCCATAGGCTAATCACATGACTTGGTGACTCTCTTTTATAATTGATTAAGGACATATCATAGGTAATATGTTTGGTATTAAAACTTTAAGGATTGAATAACAAGGTTAAATAATTAGAGGAATATTTTCTTAGATGTATAGCCTTAGGTGATAGATGGATAAATTCTAAGTTGGGTAGAAACTGTATTATTAAAACTTGAGGTAAATCTTTTAGACTGTGACCAAGTGAGATTAGATAGAGAGAAACCATACCTTGTTTTAATTTCGAGGACAAAATTATTTTAAGTTGGGTAGATTGTAAACCTTCTCACCCAAAATTAGGCCTACTTGGCTTAGAAAGAGAAACTAGGGCTAGTTTGAATCCAAATAAAAATAGAACATGATATTTATTTAATTTTATGTAATATTTATATCACTTAGCGCACCTTATCGTTGCTCCGATAATTGGAGCACTACACTAGTCATTACCTTCCTACAAATTTTATACCCTTGTCCTAGACGTGCCCGCCTTCTATTCTAACCTTGGTGTAACTTATAATTATGATCTCTTGTGCTACATTTTAGTCGTACAATATTCGTCGCAGACGTTTATATTTAATTCTAAATAAAATTAACTTTGTGTCCTTGTGCGTTCCAATCGAAATTGGAGACAAAATCTTGACCCGTTTCATGCAACCAAAATTGTGATAATATTCTACTTTGAGCCCCCTACGTTCATGATGCTTGTGTCCCACCTAATTTTATCCCCATGTACTTCTAATTAAATCCAGAACACCTTGCGCATTAATTTTAATTAAATTAATTCAATTTTCATCTTTGTGAAATTTTCCAATTGTTGGGCGCTTTTATGCAAAAGCATATTGAGGTGTCCACACCATTGGACAATGCATGAAGAAACCCATTTATCCCCTTCATACGAATTTTTCCATAAATTTTTGGAATGTGCAACGCGCAACATCGCCCCCTCGTTTAAACCTAACCCCTGCATTTTAAACATTGCAATTATGGCCCTCCAAACATCCCCATGGCATACACGGTCCAACCCTAAGAGTTGACCAAGTCCAAATTTTCCTAGGTCAAACACCCAAACCCAATTTCATGTATAAATACACAACCCTTTCTTTCTATCCTTTAAAATTTTCTATATCAAAGCCATCCCTAGCCGACCCCTCTCATAATCCCTGTTCATCTTCTTCCTTTTCCTCCCTACAGCCGGAGCTCAGCCCCCCTGACCTTGCCGGACTGCCCCTCAGTCCGACCACCTTCTTCCTCCCCTACTCCGGCCTGTTCTCCACGTCCACGACTCCTCCATAACCCGACCAGAGCAACCCCAAGCCACCTCTCCTCCTTTCTCCGCCGAGTTACCTCGCCGGACAGACTGCACCTCCAGGCTGTTCCACACGATCACGACCCCTCGACTACCACTCCACGTTGACCATAACCAGCACCACCATGCCTCCGTTCTTCGCTCCCTCGACTTCTCCCGACCGCCTGAGGCCTCCATCACATGCCACCGCCTGCACTTCCTCCCCTCGACTTTATCTCCTCTTCCATCATCCTACCCTGCTTGCACCTCAACCACCGATCAGACTACCACCATCGTCTTTGTCCCCTCGCCTGGATGACTAACCCATCGGAGTACGATCACCCGACCCGAATATCACAAACCACCACCACCATCGTCTCCTCCGCCTCGCCTAAGCCTGGCCGGAGCAGCACCACGACCTGCTCTCCTCCTTCTTCCTCTCGAGCACCACTCGAATCCTCTTCTACCTCCCTGTCCTCTCCTCCTCGACCCGCCTGAGCATCCCCGGCCTTCCCCATCTCTTCCCTGTCCTCTTCCTCCTCCTCCTTGCCGGACCTCCCCCCTGGTCGGAGTATTAACATCACCACCATTAATATAATCACCATCACCATCATCATCTTATTAATACCCCATCACCATTATCATCTAATTAACACCCCATCACCATCATCATCATCCACATCATCATCCTCATCATCACCATCATCCTAATCATCATCCTCGTCATCACCATCACCCCTATCATTATCCTCATCATCACCATCATCCTAATCACCATCCTCGTCATCACTATCACCCTATCATCATCCACATCATCACTATTATCATCATTTCCATCATCATTACCATCATCATCACCATTGTAATCATTATCATATTAACCCTAATCAACATCATCACCCTCGTCATCATCCTCAACATCGATATCGTTGTCGTCATCGTGGACCTGTCACCCTCGCTGGAGATGACCTACAACAGTCACCCCCGATTCTCGTGCCTGTGCACGCTGACCTTGAGGATATTGGATTATTCTACGCGACTTTCGGAGCAGGATATTAGGACTACATAGCTTCTTGCCAGACAAGTATACCTTACCAAATTATTTACAGTACTTTGCATGCTATTTATATTTTTGTATATTCATTGCATGTGTAGTTTCGTTCAGTCATAACTATATATTATATATGTTGACACACACTTGACACCTAGTATCATTAGAGGACAACCATTAGGCGTATGGGCTTTAACCACTCTGGTAAACCATAGTATCTAGCACGCACTATGGTAGTGTGCCGCGCTGGTCGCTACTTCTGAGGTATGTCAATTTTTGGTGTCGCGCTGGTCGCTACCCTCGAGGTATGTCAATTTTTGTTGTCCCCTGACATGTGTGTGAGTTATGAGATTTAGATCGAGTAGCCTACCCTTGCCCATACGTTGAAAAGTTGTTTTCATTTGCATTCATATAGATTGTCTTGTACAACGTACTTATATATTTTCAAACATTATGCATGTTTACTATATTCAATTGGCTTGCTTTTATGTATCTTGTTATGTCCCTTTGAGATCCTGGTCCCTTGCCAGGTATAGATGACCAAGAGTACACGCAGGAGTACGGACCGGACCTGACACTTTACTTTCTACCGAGGATACCTTACCACTGTGCATCATTGATTATCTCTAGCACTGGATCTTTTAGCTGACACTTATATCATCACCTTATTTTATATTGGTGATTTTACTTTTCTCTCTCATTTTAGTTTTCTTATAGTCATTGGTAGTGGATTTGTCTCCACCCGACTATCATTTATGGATTATTCAGACTCTAAATTCTAGTTTAGTTATATTTCTTTCCGTGACTTGTTCTGTAGATGAGATTTAGTTATGCATGTGACTTGCGATAATATACCACTTGTGAATTATTGTTCATAATATAGCGTACGTGTGTATTATGGTATCCATATATTGGAGTTGCCATATACATACGACTGGCATGCTTACGTATACCTAGTCCTACATATTTTGGGATTGGGGCATGACAAAATTCTTTGTCCTTGACTTGACTCACTCAGAAAGGAGTCATATTTGAGTGGTCTGCCACTGTGAAGCTTCTTTTCATGAGTTAAAAAAATGACTCATCTCTGCTTCGATACTTATATTACCGGACCAGAATAAGGGATTCCAAATCTTTAGTGACGTCTTAGGTCAGGGCTTGGGAGCTACGCTCATGCAACAAAATAAAGTGGTAGCTTTTGCTTTATGACAACTGAAGCCGCATGAGCGAAACTATCTGACTCATGATATAGAACTTACGGTGATTGTGTTCGCACTAAAGTTGTGGTGATACTACCTCTATGGTGTGGCTTGCAAAATTTTTAATGACCACCAGAGCCTCAAGTATCTTTTTACACAGACGGACCTAAACCTACGGCAAAGACGTTGGCTAGAACTGTTAAAGACTACGACTTGTCGATCAACTATACTCCAGGCAAAGGGAATGCTGTAGCAAACTTATTGAGTCAATTATTTATGGGATCTCTATCCGTCAACCTCAGGGTACAAAAAGAATTATAAAGTATGGGCATTAAGCTACGAATTTGATATGAGGCATACCGATTCGGGGATCACTAGCTCAATTACTTCTTGAACCGAACCTGATAGAAAATGTCAAGTTTGCTCAGACGAATGACTCATTCCTGTTGAAGATGCGTGAGTAAATATCAGCAGGGAAGGCAACCAACTTTGTAGTGGATGAAAGCAAAATATTGTGGGTAAGAGGAAGAATATGCATGCCCAACGATACAGAACTCAGAAAGGAGATTCTCCCAGAGTGAAAATAAGACCATATCACGACGGACTTTATTGTTGGTTTTTCGAAGACGCTACAGGAAAATAACACCGTCTGGGTCATCGTCGACCGATGAACCAAGTCAGCATACTTTATTTCTATCAAAGTTACTTGGAGCATCGATCGCCTGGCTCAGATATACCTTGATGAGATAGTTTGACTAAAAGGTATACCAGTGTCTATCGTTTCAGATCGGGACAGACGGTTCTTATCACATTTTTGATAAATCCTTAAGTCGGCTATGGGGACCAAGTTGAGTTTAGTTCAACGTACCATCCTCAGACCGATAGTAAATGGATTAGGTGAACCAGATCCTTGAAGACATTATACACCTCTGTGTAATTGACTCAAAGTCAAGTTGGGACATTCATCTACCGTTGGCAGAATTTGCATATAACAATGGTTACCAGTCCATCATTTAGATGGCTCCATACTAGGCTTTATATGGGCAGAAGTGCAGATCGCCTATCTGTTGGAATAAAGTTGGCGAGCAACAAATCCTTGGCCCGAAGCAAGTAGAGCAGACCATTCAGAAGGTTCGGCTGATCCGAAAGCGATTAAAGGTAGCACAAAGCATGCAGAAATGTTATACGAACGCCCACCGACGACCTCTTAAATTTTTTAAAGGTGATCACGTGTTTCTTAAGGTCATGCTGATGCAAGAAGTTATGAGATTTGGAGTAAAGGGGAAGCTAATTCCATGATTTATTGGTCCGTTCGAGATTCTCAGGCAAGTCGCCCTATTTGCATAACAAATTGCCCTACCACTGAGCTTATCAAAAGTGCATAATATCTTTCACGTGTCACATCTATGAAAGTATGTGCATGATCTGACTCATGTGGTAGATTTTGATCAATTGGGTTTGCAAGCAGACTTGTCCTATGTAGAAGAACCTGTGCAGATCATCGATCGAAAGGATAAGCAAATCAGGAATTATTCAGTCCTGCTTGTACGAATACTTTGGAGGAACCACGCGGTCGAGGAGTTCACCTAGGAACTCGAATCAGATATGAAAGAAAAGTTTCTCTCATTATTTCTTAGGGGTAGGTTCCATTCTTATGTTCGAGGATGTAGTGGCCCATTCTTCCTATTCGGGGAGCGCGACTAATAAATTTTTGGTATCATTTGATCGAGACAGATTGAATCAAGATACTTTTTGTCACCACCCCATTTCCAAAGTCGGACATTTTTTTTATATTTTTAATTTGGTTAATTGTGCATTATTTTTAATTAATTGTATTTATAATTAATTATTGATTGTATTATATTTTTATTGTATGTTTTAGGATTTTGGCTAGCTTGGACCCATGTCAGACCCTAGTGGACCCATGTCCGACCCAGCCCACACCCTTGTGAGAATTATTTTGGGGCTTAGATTTATTATTTTATTTTTAGGAGGTTAGTTGGAGAGATTTGGAACTAGTTTGAGTGCTTTTGGAACCCGAAACCCAAAACCGAGTTTTGGGAGGGCATTTTGGTAATTTCCCAACTTGGCAACCCCTTTATTATTGCTTTGGCCGATCATTCCCAGCCCACACCCGAGAGCCACAGCAGCCCCATCCCCTTTTCTTCTTCTTCTTCACTTCTTCTTCTTCTCCACTCCTTCTTCTTCATTTCTTCTTCCAATTTTCCACTTCAAGTAAGTTTTCTTCTTTTTCTTCTCTTCCTTCTTCCATTTCTTACTTTCATTGAACCCTAACCCTATATTTCTCCCTAACCTAGGTGGGTAGAGCCTAGATTTGGTGTTGGAGCTTGGATTGGGAGCTTGGAAGCTAGTTGAGGTAGAATTGGAGCATTTTGGAGATTTTAGCTTGGGATTCCAACTCCCAAGAGGTAAACCCTAATTTTCCCCCTTGTAATTATTTTTATATAGTGTAATTAATAGTTTAGAACCTTCCTAGACCCTTAGGCTACCCGTGGGAGGAAGTTGGAACTAGTTGGGTAGTGTTTGGAGACTTTAACACTAGGTTTTGTGTCAATTTCGGATGAAATCCGAATTTGGCCCAATTTTGGGTGATGCCCTAGGTTAGATGGACCTAGGTAGACATTGTCGGGTGTCTTGAGGGTGAGTGCGTGTCCCCGTTCGGACACGGGAAGCCGCGTCGCGGAGAAATGGGCGTTTCGGGTGAAATTAGGGCTTTTCGTCGTCGCCGATTCTAAGTGCGTGTGCGTTTCCGCCACGGGCCTTGAATCGATGCGGGAGCACATTTTCTAGGATCTAGACATCGTGTAGAGCGCGTGGGTAAATTTTGGGCCAATTCCGAGTTCGTTTGGTGTGCGTTTCAGAAGGTTTTCCGAGCCGCGCACCACGTGTTCGTCGAAATGACCGAACGTCCATTTCGACTTGGGTTCCTCGTTTCGGGCTTGTGCGCGCGTTGGGTTAGTATCGAGGAGTGTGTGCTTGAATTCTCGGGCTATATTTTATATATTTTTAGGTGTTTGGGCGTGTCGGGGTCGTTGGGCGTGCGTTGGTGGGCGTTGTGGGCGTTGTGTGCGTTGTGTTGTGTGTTGTGTTTATTTATATATATGTATATATATATATATTTGTGTGTGTGTTTTTATATATATATTTATATATATATGTGTGGTTATGTGTTTGTGAGCGTGTTAGGGAGTGCTTGTGTGAGTGTGTAGGTGAGTGTGTGTGAGTGTGAGTGAGTGTTTATAGGTATATACATATGAGTTTATATATATATGTATATATATTTATATATATATGTATGAGTGTTTATGTGTGTGGTTGTGTGGTTGTGTGTTTGTGAGAGTGTGTGCTAGTGTGTGTGAGAGTGTGTGTGTGAGGGTGTGTGCTAGTGTGAGTGAGTGTGTGTGAGTGAGGATATATAGATATATATTTGTGTTTGAGTGTGTGAGTGTGTATATGTATATAGATATATGTGTGTTTATATATATATAGATATGTGTTTGTGTGTGTGTGTGTGTGTATTTATATGTATCAATGTGTGTGTGTTTATATGTGTTAATATGTGTGTATATATATATATGTTAGTAGATATAAGTTAGTGTGTATATATATCTATAGAGTTATATATATATGTATATATATGTATGTATATATATATAGTGATAGATATATATAGGAGTGTGTGTGTGTGTGTGTGTGTGTGTGTGTGTTGTGAGAGAGGGGGGGGGGGGTGCTTGGGGCTGGAACTGCAGCTGCAGCAGCAGCCTTGCTGCACCAGCAGCAGGTGCAGCAGCAGTATTCAGCAGCAGTAGCAGCATAGGCAGTAGCCTATGCAGCTGCAGCAGCTGCTAGCTTCAGCAGCAGCATGTGCAGCAGTGTATAGCAGCAAGAGCAGCAGCAAATGCGAGGTAGAGAGGGATATATCTATATATATATATATAGATAGATAGATTAGTAGATATATAGATTGATAGGTAGATAGATTAATACATAGATAGCTAGATATTAGATAGCTAAGTAGTTAGATAGATGCATAGATAGATAAATAGATATATGATAGATAGATGGATAATAGGTAGTTAGATAGATACGTATATAGATAGATAGATTAATAGGTAGATGGATAGATAGACGGATTGATAAATAGTTTGATAGATAAGATAGGTAAATGGATAGATAACTAGATAGTTAGATAGTTAACTAAGATAAATACATAGATAGACTAATAGGTAGATATATATAGATAACTAGATAGATTGATGGATAGGTAGATAGTTAGATATAGTTAGATATCTATATCTATACTATATGCATAGATTCATATATAGATATATACATAGCTAGATAGATAGTTAGATATCTAGGTATAAGATAATATATACGTATAGGTAAGGTAAGGTAATATGTATATGGGTTTGTGGATATGTATATTTATATATATGTATGTAGATATATAGGTATATGCCTATATGTATTAGATATATATATTTTAGCCTAGATTATAGCTAGATATGTATGTTTATGCATAGTTAGCTAGCTAGAGGGGTAGTCGGGTTGAGTTTAGAGCGGTATCTCAATACCTTGAGATACCGAGGTATCTCAATACCTTGAGATATCCAAGGTATTGAGTTTCGAGCGGGGTATTTGAGCATTAGCCTAGGAAATGTCTTGGAGTGATTTTTATATGCTTATGTGTATATATTCACGCGTGCTAGCATAGGTTTTAGAGGGTATAGGCGGGATATATAGCGTAGGTTGAGGTATCGGATACCAAGGGTATCCCGGTATCTCAAGGAGGCGAGTTTGTGAGTTTTCTAGCTTAATGACCTCGGTTTGACCTAGAATTTCAGGAGCACCCTAGTTTGACCCAGACTTGACCGTAGTTGACTCGGTTGACCGCCAAAGTCAACTTTTGACCTAGTTTTGACCTAGAGTTGACTTTTTGGACCCAGAGTTGACTTTTTGACCCAGATTTCACCGGTTTGATCCGTTTGACCTAGAACGACCCTAGAAGCCTATTTTTAGTTATTTTATATCTGTTTAACTCATTAGAACCCTGTTTAACCTTGCTTTTCATAATAGGTCATTGCGACACCGGTTCGGATCGCCAGTTGCTCAGTACGTCAGGCGAGTACATTCTCTGATAGTTTTCATTATCTGATGATTATTATGATTCAGCTTCTAGTATAGTATCATCTGATTATTCTGGCACGACACGAGACACTGACTGGTATTTCTAGATTCATTTACTTGCGACACGTATATTTCATGTTTCTGGCCTCTATTCTGGAATCACTACTGACATCACCTACAGGCATCACTACAGGCATCATTCATGTTCAGGCTGGACTCATCTTGATTTGCGTATCGGATCTTGGATCCACTTGTATTAGTCGGGGCAGGGAAATACTCGAGTAGACATGTAAACATTCCTATCTGGCATCATCAGGAATCACTCCCTCTGGTCTAATCTGGAATGATAGCAGCCGCGCACCCAGTGCACGGTGAGCCGTACTTACCCCTAGCCGTTTACATGTCGAAACAAGTATTTCAAAGACACCGAGTTCATTCTTTATAGTTTGGACTCTCTTGCATTCTTGCTGGTCTCACTTACATGTTTCTGGACTTGACTCACTACATGTTTTCATGCTGGACTCACTACACGTTCTTGTGCACAGACTTACTCTTAGTTTAGATTTCTTGTATCTTGCAGTTATTACTATCTTGCTCTGATATCCATGCATCTTTACCTTTATGCACCAGTAATTTATATATTTCTTGTCTCATACTTGCTTCATTCTTCTTGCTACTTGCTATAACTGTTTTATAGTTTTTATCATTTAAATGGAACTGCTGTTAGAGGTGTACTTGCTCCAGTCCTGACTGGACATATTTTTCAGAGTATCCGGAGGATTGGTGTCCGACGTTTTATGGACCTGAGCCTGTCGACGGTGCAGACAGGGATCCTCTAGTTTAGGAGTGATTTCCGGGTTGGTAGCCGGGATCACTGGAATCTTGTTGTTGTTTTTATTAGCTTTAGCATCGGATTTGTCTCCTATTTTGGATTGAGACCTTGTTTGTATATTATTTTGGATGATGTATTATTATTATTATGGATGTTGTGGTTGTTGTAGTAGTTGGTGATGGTTAGACTTTTTAGTTGTTAGACTCTCTGTGTTATCTTATCATGCTTAGATTCGTGATTGAGTATATTGTGATTATCATTTGATATTGCTCCTCCGTTTGGAGTTGAGATCTTGACAGGTTTATATATTGATTGTGTGGTTGCCCTCCTTTTGGAGAGGTCATGGCCGATTTTTGTGTGAGATTATTATCTAGATAGTTGACCTAGACAGCGTTCTACAGCCGATGCTGCGGCGTAGGCTGGACGTACCCACGACTCATGCCCGATTTTCCGGGTGCGGGTCGTGACACGTTTTTGGTGGCGGCCCCAATGCAGGTCTCGATTCGCAATTAGTGCGATATCGTGGTGGTACAACAACTTAGTTGTACTGCTGCGAGCCTACTATAGGATCTAGGATCTAGGATGAGAGTGTACTCAATCACGACTAGGAATAATTCCAATCTAAATTATTCTAAAATCGCTTCTTTTAAAATATTACTGTCCTTCTTTGATGATATCGTATCTTGCACCGTATTGACTTCTTTTGATCTGTGTTCAGGATGCCTCCGAAGACACGATCCCATTATATCGTTCCAGCAGTTGCCACTGAGAGGTCTGCTACCTCTCGTCCAGCTCGTATTCAGGCAGCTGCTACCGCTCCACTCACCACTCTTGCGGTTGAGGGAGCATTTGCTTCTCTCGGGGATCCTCCTTCACCTATCGATCCGAGGACTACCCCAGTCGTTCCGGTGGTTCCTCCACCACTTCCTGCTCCAGTAGATGCCGCGCAGTTGTTTGCGTTCTTCAGGGAGATGATGGACGCGCAGCACCGTCAGGTGGATGTGATGAGGCTGGGCATTGAGAACGCCCACCAGGTGGCCATGACGGCAGTGGATAGGGTGGCACAGGTTCAGCCGCAGGCAGATCAGATTCAGCATCCGAGGCCGGGCAGTATCATTGACTTCCAGAGGATGCGGCCCAAGGAGTTCCGTGGTACAGAAGGGATCCTGTACGCGGATGACTGGATAGAGCAGATCGAAGGGATCTTCAGGCTGGCGCAGATTCCAGACAGTATGCAGATAGAGGCAGCGGGCAGTCAGATGTTCGACCTTGCTTTGACATGGTATCGCACAGATACGAGGATTGCAGTACCAGGGCTTACTTGGGAGGCTTTCAAGAGGCTTTTTAAGGAGAAGTTTTTCCCAGATGTGGCGCTCAGTGCTTTGGAGAGCCAGTTTGAGGCACTCGTCCAGGGGAGCATGACGGTGGACGAGTACGCAGCGGAGTTCTGCCGTCTGGGCAGATTTGTAGATGGCTTGAGTGAGGCAGCAAAGGCGAGGAAGTTTCGCAAGGGCTTGGTTATGGCGGTCAAGTCTTTGACCAGGAGCGACCGCGAGGCAACTTTCGAGCAGATAGTAGGAGATGCTCAGAGAGCAGAGGATGACTTGGAGCTCAAGTCCAAGAGAGGCAGGGATGATTCAGGCAGTGTGAGTGGCAGTGCGGGACCAGCTAAGCATCCCTATGTGCAGAAGGCAGCGCAGCAGAGTCAGGATCAGAGGGTGCCCACTTGTGCCTACTGCAGAAAGGCAAGAAACACTTAGGATGTTTGTAGGAGGAGGCTGAAGGTGTGTTTGTTTTGTGGATCCGCTGCTCACCAGATGCGAGATTGCCCCACTGCTCCTCCATTGGGTGGAGCACAGGATCAGAGAGTTGGAGCTAGGCCATCTGTGGCACAGCATCATGCCCCGCACCAGCAGAGGGATACACCCCAGCAGGGCAGGGCTTATGCGTTGACGGTCGAGGAGGCCGATGCTACGGATGTCGGGTTAGCAGGTCTGTCTCTTGTTTCTTCTTCCTGTCCTTTTCCATTCCTTGTGGTGTGCTTCATTAGTACCTATTAGACTTTTCTTTGTGCTGTGGTAGATAGTGTAGTGACCTTGATTGAGACTGTGATAGCACGACCAGTAGGACCCTGATCTTGCATGTTGTTTAGGTAGAATTTCTTGACTGTGATTGTTGGGGGTTTGACCTAGAGAGAGTGAGATTGACTTTAAATTTCGAGGACGAAATTTTCTAAGGAGGATAGGCTTGTCACCACCCCATTTCCAAAGTCGGGCATTTTTTTTTATTTTTAATTTGGTTAATTGTGCATTATTTTTAATTAATTGTATTTATAATTAATTATTGATTGTATTATATTTTTATTGTATGTTTTAGGATTTTGGCTAGCCTGGACCCATGTCAGACCCTAGTGGACCCATGTCCGACCCAGCCCACACCCTTGTGAGAATTATTTTGGGGCTTAGATTTATTATTTTATTTTTAGGAGGTTAGTTGGAGAGATTTGGAACTAGTTTGAGTGCTTTTGGAACCCGAAACCCAAAACCGAGTTTCGGGAGGGCATTTTGGTAATTTCCCAACTTGGCAACCCCTTTATTATTGCTTTGGCCGATCATTCCCAGCCCACACCCGAGAGCCACAGCAGCCCCATCCCCTTTTCTTCTTCTTCTTCTTCTTCTTTACTTCTTCTTCTTCTCCACTCCTTCTTCATTTCTTCTTCCAATTTTCCACTTCAAGTAAGTTTTCTTCTTTTTCTTCTCTTCCTTCTTCCATTTCTTACTTTCATTGAACCCTAACCCTACATTTCTCCCTAACCTAGGTGGGTAGAGCCTAGATTTGGTGTTGGAGCTTGGATTGGGAGCTTGGAAGCTAGTTGAGGTGGATTTGGAGCATTTTGGAGATTTTGGCTTGGGATTCCAACTCCCAAGAGGTAAACCCTAATTTTCCCCCTTGTAATTATTTTTATATAGTGTAATTAATAGTTTAGAACCTTCCTAGACCCTTAGGCTACCCGTGGGAGGAAGTTGGAACTAGTTGGGTAGTGTTTGGAGACTTTAACACTAGGTTTTGTGTCAATTTCGGGTGAAATCCGAATTTGGCCCAATTTTGGGTGATGCCCTAGGTTAGATGGACCTAGGTAGACGTTGTCGGGTGTCTTGTGGGTGAGTGCGTGTCTCCGTTCGGACACGGGAAGTCGCGTCGCAGAGAAACGGGCGTTTCGGGCAAAATTAGGGCTTTTCATCGTCGCCGATTCTAAGTGCGTGTGCGTTTCTGCCACGGGCCTAGAATCGACGCGGGAGCACATTTTCTAGGATCTAGACATCGTGTAGAGCGCGTGGGTAAATTTTGGGTCGATTCCGAGTTCGTTTGGTGTGCGTTTCAGGAGGTTTTCCGAGCCGCGCACCACGTGTTCGTCGAAATGACCGAACGGCCATTTCGACTTGGGTACCTCGTTTCGGGCTTGTGCGCGCATTGGGTTAGTATCGGGGAGTGTGTTCTAGAATTCTTGGGCTATATTTTATATATTTTTAGGTGTTTGGGCGTGTCGGGGTCGTTGGGCGTGCGTTGGTGGGCGTTGTGGGCGTTGTGTGCGTTGTGTTGTGTGTTGTGTTTATTTATATATATATATGTATATATATATATTTGTGTATATATTTTTATATATATTTATATATATATGTGTGGTTATGTGTTTGTGAGCGTGTTAGGGAGTGCTTGTGTGAGTGTGTAGGTGAGTGTGTGAGTGAGTGCTTGTGTGAGTGTGTAGGTGAGTGTGTGTGAGTGAGTGTTTATAGGTATATACATATGAGTTTATATATATATGTATATATATTTATATATATATGTATGAGTGTTTATGTGTGTGGTTGTGTGTTTGTGAGAGTGTGTGCTAGTGTGTGTGAGAGTGTGTGTGTGAGGGTGTGTGCTAGTGTGAGTGAGTGTGTGTGAGTGAGGATATATAGATATATATTTGTGTTTGAGTGTGTGAGTGTGTATATGTATATAGATATATGTGTGTTTATATATATATAGATATGTGTTTGTGTGTGTGTGTGTGTGTATTTATATGTATCAATGTGTGTGTGTTTATATGTGTTAATATGTGTGTATATATATATATGTTAGTAGATATAAGTTAGTGTGTATATATATCTATAGAGATATATATATATGTATATATATGTATGTATATATATATAGTGATAGATATATATAGGAGTGTGTGTGTGTGTGTGTTGTGAGAGAGGGGGGGATGCTTGGGGCTAGAACTGTAGCTGCAGCAGCAGCCTTGCTGCACCAGCAGCAGGTGCAACAGCAGTATTCAGCAGCAGTAGCAGCATAGGCAGCAGCCTATGCAGCAGCAGCAGCTGCTAGCTTCAGCAGCAGCATGTGCAGCAGTGTATAGCAGCAAGAGCAGCAGCAAATGCGAGGTAGAGAGGGATATATCTATATATATATATATAGATAGATAGATTAGTAGATATATAGATTGATAGGTAGATAGATTAATACATAGATAGCTAGATATTAGATAGCTAAGTAGTTAGATAGATGCATAGATAGATAAATAGATATATGATAGATAGATGGATAATAGGTAGTTAGATAGATACGTATATAGATAGATAGATTAATAGGTAGATGGATAGATAGACGGATTGATAAATAGTTTGATAGATAAGATAGGTAAATGGATAGATAACTAGATAGTTAGATAGTTAACTAAGATAAATACATAGATAGACTAATAGGTAGATATATATAGATAACTAGATAGATTGATGGATAGGTAGATAGTTAGATATAGTTAGATATCTATATCTATACTATATGCATAGATTCATATATAGATATATACATAGCTAGATAGATAGTTAGATATCTAGGTATAAGATAGTATATACGTATAGGTAAGGTAAGGTAATATGTATATGGGTTTGTGGATATATATATTTATATATATGTATGTAGATATATAGGTATATGCCTATATGTATTAGATATATATATATTTTAGCCTAGATTATAGCTAGATATGTATGTTTATGCATAGTTAGCTAGCTAGAGGGGTAGTCGGGTTGAGTTTAGAGCGGTATCTCAATACCTTGAGATACCGAGGTATCTCAATACCTTGAGATATCCAAGGTATTGAGTTTCGAGCGGGGTATTTGAGCATTAGCCTAGGAAATGTCTTGGAGTGATTTTTATATACTTATGTGTATATATTCACGCGTGCTAGCATAGGTTTTAGAGGGTATAGGCGGGATATATAGCGTAGGTTGAGGTATCGGATACCGAGGGTATCCCGGTATCTCAAGGAGGCGAGTTTGTGAGTTTTCTAGCTTAATGACCTCGGTTTGACCTAGAATTTCAGGAGCACCCTAGTTTGACCCAGACTTGACCGTAGTTGACTCGGTTGACCGCCAAAGTCAACTTTTGACCTAGTTTTGACCTAGAGTTGACTTTTTGGACCTAGAGTTGACTTTTTGACCCAGATTTTACCGGTTTGACCCGTTTGACCTAGAACGACCCTAGAAGCCTATTTTTAGTTATTTTATATCTGTTTAACTCATTAGAACCCTGTTTAACCTTGCTTTTCGTAATAGGTCATTGCGACACCGGTTCGGATCGCTAGTTGCTCAGGACGTCAGGCGAGTACATTCTCTGATAGTTTTCATTATCTGATGATTATTATGATTTAGCTTCTAATATAGTATCATCTGATTATTCTGGCATGACACGAGACACTGACTGGTATTTCTGGATTTATTTACTTGCGAAACGTACATTTCATGTTTCTGGCCTCTATTCTGGAATCACTACTGGCATCACCTACAGGCATCACTACAGGCATCATTCATGTTCAGGCTGGACTCATCTTGATTTGCGTGTCGGGTCTTGGATCTACTTGTATTAGTCGGGGCGGAGAAATACTCGAGTAGACATGTAAACATTCCTATCTGGCATCATCAGGAATCACTCCCTCTGGTCTAATCTGGAATGATAGCAGCCGCGCACCCAGTGCGCGGTGAGCCGTACTTATCCCTAGCCGTTTATATGTCAAAACAAGTATTTCAAAGACACCGAGTTCATTCTTTATAGTCTGGACTCTCTTGCATTCTTGCTAGTCTCACTTACATGTTTCTGGACTTGACTCACTACATGTTTTCATGCTGAACTCACTACACGTTCTTGTGCACAGACTTACTCTTAGTTTAGATTTCTTATATCTTGCAGTTATTACTATCTTGCTCTGATATCCATGCATCTTTACCTTTATGCACCAGTGATTTATATATTTCTTGTCTCATACTTGCTTTATTCTTCTTGCTACTTGCTATAACTATTTTATAGTTTTTATCATTTAAATGGAACTGCTGTTAGAGGTGTACTTGCTCCAGTCCTGACTGGACATATTTTTTAGAGTATCCGGAGGATTGGTGTCCGACGTTTTATGGACCTGAGCCTGTCGACGGTGCAGACAGGGATCCTCTAGTTTAGAAGTAATTTCCGGGTTGGTAGCCGGGATCACTGGGATCTTGTTGTTGTTTTTATTAGCTTTAGCACCGGATTTGTCTCCGATTTTGGATTGAGACCTTGTTTGTATATTATTTTGGATGATGTATTATTATTATTATGGATGTTGTGGTTGTTGTAGTAGTTGGTGATGGGTAGACTTTTTAGTTGTTAGACTCTTTGTGTTATCTTATCGTGCTTAGATTCGTGATTGAGTATATTGTGATTATCATTTGATATTGCTCCTCCGTTTGGAGTTGAGATCTTGACAGGTTTATATATTGATTGTGTGGTTGCCCTCCTTTTGGAGAGGTCATGGCCGATTTTTGTGTGAGATTATTATCTAGATAGTTGACCTGGACAGCGTTCTACCGCCGATGCTGCGGCGTAGGCTGGACGTACCTACGACTCATGCCCGATTTTCCGGGTGCGGGTCATGACCCTTTTCTTGTTATGGATTGGTTTCTTCGAAATCAATTTTCACATTTAGTGGATCATGCCTCAAAGAAGGACTCGGTGGTAGAGTCGCGAGAGACCTTTCTGTTGCGCTAGTTTTTTGCCCATTTTTAATGCCGCTTGGTTGCTTTCTTGTTGGTTTTATGACTTATATTTTCTTGAACATTTTTGATGGATTTTATTGTCTTCGTTCTTTGAACTTTGTATTTCATATCAAATTTTGGGAGACCACGGCAGGAGATATTGATCATCTCTTGATGCGTGTAAGTGATCATGTAGGCGACGCGCGAGCGACGTCTTAAAGATCTACCCTTTCTCTTTCCCGATTCACCAAGTTATGAGTGGCCTTACCTACTATTAGCTCCCTTCTTCCAAGTATTCACTCTTAATAATATGACTCGTTTGTGTGTTCTGATCAATGATACCATAATAGTAATAACTGAGTCAAGTTAATAAGAAGTAAACTTGGAACACTTATGCTTGTCACACAAAATTATCGTACGATCATATTTTGCATGCTTGTCTACTATGCATGTATCTATTTTATGTTTTAGTTGTAGCTAGAACTTATTCATCTATAACTGTGCAATGAGTAGTATAAATTTGCAATGTGATCACTTGAGCAGCTAGACTATGTCACCGTACTGTGCTAAAGTAGCTTTATTTATTCTGATGTCTTAAAATGCTTAGTATGATAACTTAGTGTTGAGATATCGTATGGTCATGGACAACTTGTGCATAAGATTTTAGTCTCTGTGAACGGTCATCGGGATATTAGGACCGATTCTACCTGGGTGAAACTCGAATAACATGGGTGATTCGGGAACTTGTAGCGGGACTCGCTGCCCGAGATATAAGGATTGCCGTCTAATCCCGCTATGGTCCAATATGGTTTATGGTGCCGGTGAACTGCTATGTATATTTAATCTATGCAAGCTAACTATGTCTCCGTGGCAGGAAATGTCATGGTAAGTTTTGTATAGGTGGTTCAGACAGGCAGGTAAAAAGTCACCGAACAGTGGCATATTTATTTCAGTTATTTTATATATATTTAATGTCATAACTTGAACTGAGGCAAGATAGAAAGACCATAATTAATAATTTGTATGCTTCATAAGATGAATACTGTGTCGACTTGGTGAATTGGGTTAGCTCACCCTCACCAGTACTTTTTGAAGTACTGACTCTCGTTGCAGCAGATTCCCTGAGCCAAGGTGACGCGGCGAGGAGCTGAAGGTTCTTTCCCAATAGTCCACCAAACTTTGATGCGCTTTTGTTCATGATTTTGGAGCGCTTGTACAAATCTTTTGGAGCTTCTGCATACTCTTTATGCAGCTATGAGGCAAGGCGATAGCTCCGCCGGCAGGTCTATTATCTTTTGAAGTTCTAGTATGGAATGTAATGTATGGAATGACTATATCATTTTTTGTCAATCTTGTAAGCCCGCGAGACACTCCTTTACTTTTGAGTCAATAGTTTATAATAAAGATACATATTACCAATAAAGAGAACTTTTTATCGTTTCAATGTGTATTCTTTAACTTGTGCATACTGCTATTGTGTTTATATATATATATATATATATATATCATTATGCTAGGCATTGTTGGCCCGCCTTATGCTCGTACAGTATCACGCCCTAGGGACGATTAGCGATTTTACAGAATCGGGGCATGGCATATTGGTATCAGAGAACAGCTTTAGATCCTTTGGCCTCGTGTCAGAAACGCTTTCTTAAAACCTCCCTGTCCCTCTAAGTTGAAATATTGAAATCGTTTGGCCAAAATGAGATGCGTTTCATACAATGAGTCTGTAATACTCTATGAGACTGATGTAAATTTATTTATTTTTGAAAGAATGGCTCAAGCATAGGGAACAACATAAGCGCAAGTGTAAGCAAGTAGTTCCGACACTTCGGGAAGCTCCGAGAGCCAACAACCTGTGCCCCAGTCAATCCAATTGACCGGATAATGTGCATGTTTGAGGTGCAACAACATAGGGACGAGGCTCGATTCGAATGAGCCGAGAAGAGTTTGGAAGAACGTCAGGCTAAACTGGAACACAAAATAGAAGCCTGTTTCCAGGTCCAGCAGAAACAAATGGACACCATAGAACATATAGTGCAGACCTTGGCATCAAATCATTCAATGACGTCAACCGTACCACCTTTGTTGCTAGTAGTCGAAGCCGAAGTGCCCCAGTCCTTAAAGGAGAGGAATACTACCACCCTTCCCTCTAAGGAGAAGGACACTACCTTCAATTTTTTATGTTTTAAGAAAGTTTATAATGTATCATTTCATAGGACTGAAGACCTGGTCGTGGCTTTAGATTGGTTGGCCGAATTGGAGGACAATTTCAAAGCATTAGATATTCCCGAGGAGAAGCTTGTTACCTGTGTCCAACTCCAACTTTGACTGAACGTGCATGATTGGTGGTATGTATACCGAATATCACTCACAGTGGATGCAGAAGATGAGAAGATCTCATTGGCTACCTTCCATAGCACGTTCGAGGATGAGTTTATACCCCCACCCATTCGTCGTCAAAAGAAAAATGAGTTTGTACGGTTGCAGCAAGGAAGCATGTTAGTAAAACATTATGTCGCAGAATTTAACCGGCTCACTAAATTTGCCAGCTCTTACCTGCCCTATGTGGTTAGCCATGCCAGACGATTCAAAGTTGGCCTGTGATATTCTATTCATGCATACGTAGTCGTATCTCAGTATCAAACGATACGACAGGTACTTAACCATGCCCTCGTCCTAGAACCACACTATCCTTCACATGTTGCTGGCGCTGTGCAACATTCTCATCACAAGCGTACTAACAAAACGGAAGGAAAAAACTCTCCGAAGCATCCCCACAATGGCGGTTACAAAGGGCGCAATCCAGGGGATGGTCAGGGGGTGCGCTATATCAAGTGCAATAAAGAAAGGCATCAAGTGAACAATTGTCCCGATCGTAACGATGGATGTTTTTACTGTGGTCAGAATGGCCACGTACTTCGTGATTGTCCTATGCGTCTCAACCGGTTCCCTCTGCACCGCCTACAACAGCAGAATCCAGCTCAAGCACCCCAAATAAATTAGCCTGCAAAACAACATGAGCATCGTCCGAATGCCGTGGGAAGGGCATTTGCATTAATATAGGATGAGGCGTTCGCCTCGGATACCGTTGTGACAGGTATATTTCTTTTCAATAATGCTCCTGCACGAGTACTATTTAATTCTAGTACCACGTATAGTTTTATATCGGCAAAATTTGCCAAGGAATACAAATTCCCTCAGACACTATTTAGCCTAAAGCTTAGCTTCAGTACTCCGTCGGGTATGGACTTGCCTGCTAACTCGGTTTATCGTGACGGCTGTATTTGCATCGAAGGAAGAAAATTGTTGCTCGATGCGATAGTCCTGGACATCAGGGACTACGACATCATTCTGGGGATGAATTGGCTCAGTGTATGTTCAGCTACTATTGATTATGCGGAAAAGAAAGTCGTGTTTCATCTACCTGGCGAGATCGAATTTTGCTACATGAGCAGTCCTGCGTCAAGAGCGTCGAATGCCTGCATGGTAATTTCTACAATGTCTGCTCGACGGATGATACATTTCGACTGTGAAGGGTACTTGCCGTCCGTTCGAGACACTCAGCGAGATTGTGCAAACGTAGAGTCACTTTCGTTGTGGCAGAATTTTCTGATGTGTTTCTAGACGAGTTGCCCGACATACCGCAGGACCGAGAGATATAGTTAACTATAAATACATTTCCAAAGACTCGACCGATTTCCAATAATCCGTATCGAATGGCCCCTGTCGAACTGAAGGAGCTAAGGTCCAACTTTAAGAACTGCTCGATTATGGGTCATCCGTCTGAGTATATCTCCGTAGGGTGCGATAGTGCTATTTATGAAGAAAAAAGATGGTTTGATACCACTCTGCATTGACTATCGAGAGTTGAATAAATCCACCATTCAAAATAAATACCCCCTTATCAGAATCGATGACCTCTTTGATCAACTGCAAGGAACATCGGTATTCTCTAAAATTAATCTTCGTTCGGGCTACCACCAACTGAAGATCAAGCCCAATGACGTGCTAAAGTCATCCTTCCGCACTCGCTCAGGCTACAACAAATTCTTAGTTATGTCATTTAGATTTACCAATGCCCTACTGCCCTCATGGATTTGATAATATTTTGGTGTATTCGAAGAACAGGGAGAAACATATCGAGCACTTGCGGACCGTGTTGCAGACTCTTTGAGAAAAGAAGTGATACGCAAAACTGAGCAAGTGTGAGTTTTGGCTAAGCAGTGTATCTTTCCTCGGGCATAACATTTCTGTAGGAGGCATTCAGTCGATCCAAAGAAAGTTGAGGCCATCATCGAGTGGAAGCAACCTGCATCAGTATGTGAAATTCGAAGATTCCTCAGGTTATCAGGCCACTACAGACGGTTCATGAATGTTTTTTTTTCTAAAATTGCTTTGTCCTTGACTCACATCACTCAGAAAGGAGTCGCATTTGAGTGGTCTGCGCACTATGAAACTTCTTTTCAGGAGTTAAAAAATCCCTCATCTCTGCTCCGATACTTGTACAGCCGGACGAGAATATGAGATTCCAAATCTTTAGTGACGTCTCAGGCTAGGGCTTGGGAGCTGTGCTCATGCAACAAAATAAAGTGATAACTTTTTCTTCAATACAACTGAAGCCGCAAGAGCACAACTATTCGACACATGCTCTAAAACTTGCGACGATTGTGTTAGCACTAAAGCTATGGTGACACAACCTTTATGGTGTGGCTTGCCAAATTTTTACTGACCACCAGGGCCTCAAGTATCTTTCCACACAGACGAACCTAAACCTATAACAATGACATTGGCTAGAACTGATCAAAGACTACGACTCATCGATCAACTAAAATCAAGGCAAAGGGAATGCCTTAGCAGACGCATTAAGTCGAGTATTTGCGTGATCTCTATTCGTTAACTGTATGCAATAAAAAGAATTAGAGAGTATGGGCATTGAGCTACAAATTTGATATCGAGTTAGACCAATTTGGGGATTTCTAGCTCAGTTACTCCTTGAACCGAGCCTGATAGAAAAGGTCAAGTTCGCTCAGACGAATGACCCATTCTTATTGAAAACGCGTGAGCAGATTTCAGCATAGAAGGCTACCGACTTTGAAGTGGATGAAAACAAAATATTACGGGTAAGAGAAAGATTATGCATGCCCAATGATACAGAACTCAGAAATATGATCCTCATGGAAGCTCACTATGCGGCCTATGTATCACATCCTGGAAGCACGGAGATGCATAAAGACCTTCTCACGATCTTCTGGTGGAATGACATGAAGAAAGATGTGGCGCTTTTTGTGTCATAATGCTTGTCTTGTCAGAGAGTTAAGGCCGAGCACCAGAGGCCGGGCGGAGAGATGTATAAACTTGTTATCCCAGAGTGGAAATGGGACCATATCACGATGGACTTATTATTGGCTTGCCGAAGACGCAATAGGAAAAAAATGCCGTCTGGGTCATCGTCGATCGATTAACCAAGTCAGTACACTTTATTACCATCAAAGTTACTTGGAACATCGATCGCCTGGCTTAGATATACCTTGATGAGATAGTTCGACTACATAGTGTATCAGTGTCTATCGTTACAGATCGAGACGGACGATTCTTATCATATTTCTAGGAAAGCCTTCAGTTACCTATGGGCACCAAGTTAAACTTTAGTTCAGCGTACCTTCCTCAGACCGACGTCCAAACAAAGCGGGTGAACCAGATCCTTGACGACATATTACGCCTCTATGCAATCGTCATGACCCACACCCGATATAGGGGCACGAGTAAGTGGGTACGTCCAGCCTACGACGCAGCATTGACGGTAGAATGCTGTCTAGGTCACAATACTATCTAATCAATCTCACACGAGTATCCAACTCCATAAGAAGACACAGATATCACAATATAATTTAGAATACTCAATGACAAAACTAAAGCACGATAAGATATCGAAAAAAATAAAAGAAATGCAACACAAGTCTAAATAAAAATAGTCTAACTCAAACAATAACATCCAAGTCTCAAAGTATGACAAAAACAAATCCGGTACCGTAAACTACTGAAAGAACCTAACTGAATAACTAGTGATCCCACCTACCAGAATCACACCTGAGCTACAAGGTCCAAGGTTGCAGCTACTCTCCCTGTGGTCCATAATATGTTGGACACCAGTCCTCTAAGTCGCAGTCTGGAAAAATATTTTCAGTTAGGATGGAGCAAAGTACAACCCAAATAATAATTTTAATTAATTAACAAGGACTATAAAATAATAAATAGATGATGCTATATACTGAGAGAAGACAATAAATAAATGCAATGGCAAAATAAAGAGAACAGACAATATAGGCAATATGGTACAGTCAGTGCATATATGAAATGAAGAGAAAGAGCTACAATATCATATACGGATGATGTAGTATATGAACTGAGATGAAGAACTTTAACTATTCTAAGTGTCTGAAATAGTAGTTTTGAAATATGATCGGCTTGGGAACTTGTACGATAGCTACTTGTCCTGGCTAATCATACGTAAGGTGTATAATTAACACTAACAATATCTACACTTGTATGATATGATCACATCTCTCACTAGCAATTTTTTCGACCCCAACTAGTACTGTGGATCCATCCATTATACGTCACGATACACGATCAATATCCAATATATCATGTAAAATGTTTAATATCAATGTCTAATATCAATATCGTGTACAATGTCAATACGATAACCAAGGTAACATCTCATGATTGCAGATCCAATCTATATACTAGTCTGTGTAGCACAGTGTCAAGAATCAGATATAATATTTCTAATTACTTGAATTATAGAAATTATCAAATAGCAAAAATTATCAGAGAATGTACCTGGGGTCCTTAGCTGGTATGAATCAGAATCCAAGTTACAGTCCAAATAGCCTATGTATTACAAATTTACTATGTCAAATGATAATTTATTTTAATTTATTTAATTCCAGAATAATTACTCTAAAATCCTATTTTAATCTTATTATTCTAATTTTTAGGTTAATTTTTAAATTTTGTCCAAAAAAATGAATTTTACCAATTCGAGACTCATAGCACGCAAATCGAGATGATCTGTTGACCAAAAAAGTCAACCGATGCAAACTCGAATTTCATGCATGGTTTCCTGTAGATTTTAGCATCAAAAAATGCTAGAATTTATGGCTCATCCGAATTCAAATTCATTTGAAAATTATTGCACATACCTAAAATCGTATTGTGCAACTTGTGGTTAATTATTAACCTAGAAGTTCTACAGAATTAACAGCATAAAGATATTTTGTATTAAATCCTAGGAAAAATATATGTCAATTATCTCGACATTATCTTTCCAAAAATTCAAACGGTTAGTGATTCTGATTCCTGATTCTCGCAAAATCGCAAAAATACCGAGACGGGTCTATTTTTGGATATGCTGTGCTCTACGAATTTTTTAGAATTTAATATTCAGAATTTCATGAAACAATTTACATATTCAGAAAACTAACCTCAATATAGTTCTAACGCAAGAAATTGGACTACATTTGGAGTCCGGAGCTATGAATAATGGCTTCTGGAAGATGAAGGAAACCCTAGATGATATTCCCTCAAATCTCTCTCTAAAAAATAATGAGATAATTAAGGTTATTATATTATATATATATTATATAGATGTTGGTTGTCATGCGGCTGAATGAATATTTATAGACTGATACATGTCAGAATCTGATTGGATAATTTTATTTATATTATTTATTTTTATTTGTCTTTATCAAAATATTATTTAAGTCGTTTTAAATCTAAATAACTCAAAATAAACAATAAAAATAATCATAAAAATCTGAAAAAACTATAGAAAATATATTTTGAACCTAAAACCCTAGAAAAATACTTGGGACCATTTTATAATCATAGATTTCCTATTATAATTAGGAGAAGCTCTAAAAATTAGTTTTACCTATTTAAATAAAAATAAATATTAAAATTATTCCAAAAATTCTGAAATAATTTCAAAATATATATAATAATATTATAAACACTACAAAAAATTACGTGCATTCTATATTCTTGGGCTTGCACAATATTTTTTAGAAGTCCTAAAAAATTAATTATTAGTCTAAATAACTCCCAATAAATACTAAAATACTTAAAAAATTCTCAAAAATTCTAGAAAATATATTTGATTATTTAGAACCCAAAATAAATGTTTAAAATATTTTTAAATATGTTTGACACTAAAATAAATTCTTAAAAGTCATAAAAATTTACTTTTACTAGTTTTTAATTAACCAAAAAATTATGAATTTTTTTTAATAGCCCCAAATTAACCTAATAACAATATTTAAGAAAGAATTTCAGGATACGAAGGTTACAAGTCTACCCACCTTAAAAAAAATTCGTCCTCGAAATTTAAAATCCTCAATAGATTTTTTTTTTACCATTAAAATTGAAATTCATTAAACCATATAATCATGAAGTAAATCTATATTGTTATTTCACAAAATTTTTAAAATTCTATAAATATCATATTCCTGAAAATCTTCAAATTTAAAATCAAATTTCATTCTTATCACAATCTTCTCGGCCCGTAGCTAGTAGAGCCGATCGTTCAGAAGGTTTGGCTGATCCGAGAGCGATTAAAGATAGCAAAAAGTAGGCCAATTTTTCTATATACTTGTGTTATTCAAATTTTTGCTGCATTGGGACTATCTTTACGACTCTGTGGCTTAGTATTTCATCGGGCAGTTTAGGTCCTTACCTTGTGCGGGCAAAACTTAGGCTTGCACGATATCACGCCCATATGAGGATGTTCGGTCTCTCTCGGTTGAACTTCGTTCGTGGGTAATAGACATAAATGCTCTATCTTGTTGTCCCATAGGATGTTTCATACAATAAGTCAAAATATTTTAAAAGTGGATGCAGAGTGTTGGCTAAACGAGATAGTTATGTCATGCCCCAAAAACTAGAATATTGGATAGCGGGACTGACAAGGCCAACTACGTATACTTAGAGCACTCCGGTACTCCGAATATACAGTAAAGCTGTATGACATGAGGGGTCACTATTATAATCCAACAGTCAAGCCTAGGTCTTACAAACCTAGTATCTCAATAATAGAAATAATAGATATAATAGCAAGATGTAAGATCAGCTAAAATAAAATAGAAAAATATCCCAAACTATAATATACAGATGATCGGGATGCTAGTAAACACAAAATAAGTAAACTAGCTAGAGTCTATGTCATACATGATCAACCCTAGGATATGCCAATCATACAAACTCCCGTAGGCTAACAGATCAATCCAAAACACGAGCTAAACACGTGCTCGGTAGCTAAATGCCAACAAAAGAAGAATGTACAACAGAGCGGGGAAGTAAGGGAACCCACTCAAGCGGTCTGGTGCTCCGGGTGGTTACCTTCCTTGGGAAGATACGGGAGATCCGCTGGTGCGGCTACTGGATCTGGATATACAAAACCAGTGGGGTAAAACCCCAAATAGCAAGTTCCACAAATGAAGCCAATCTAGAAACTTAAACCAACAACAAAGCAATACAAATACGAAAAGTAAAGACTGAAAGTAAATAATCTCTGGATGAAATAAATACTAAAAATCTACAATAAGACATATCCTGAACTGATAAACAATAAAAAATAACAAGTACAGGAGATAAATGTGTGATCATGTAAAGCCTAAACTAATCATCATCCATCAATCACGACAAATCATATAAGTACGGCTTGATACTTTAACTAACTAGGGTTATCACAATCCTTAATTACTAACATTTGTAATACAATGCGATGCTAGAGTTCCTTATGATCGCATGTCCCTGCAATTAAAAATCTACTCGATAAAGCCATAAAAATCCACTTTTTCTGTGGGTAACCGGGACTACATGCAATCTAGAAAAATCCCTAGCCATGAACTATATGAGTCTCTAGTTGTTTAATCTTTATCATTTTCTTGTATGAATTTGGGTGTGGCATTCCCTAGTATCAATCCTAGACATGATTTAGATAAATCAAGTTCTAACAGTAATATAGTCCAGTTTAATATACATTGCACAAACAGACTCATATACGCCATGACAACAACCAAGCCACGTGAAACCAAGTAAAGCCAAGTGAAGCCATGTCAATCTAGGTGAAGCCAAGTGAAACCAAGTATAACCATGAGAAGTTATGTCAATTCATGCCAAGTCAAGTCCAGTCAATCATGTCACGTGTAGTCGGGCAAGGCCGGGTGGAACCAAGTAAAGCCAAGTCAAGTCCAGTCCTCTAAAGCCATGTAAGTTCATTCTGGACAGGTCAAGTCAATCATGTGTCCAAACAAAAGCTAGAAGAAACAAACAAAAACTCAAAAAACCAAGAATTCCTAAAGAAAGAACAAGATTGGTATACCGTCGGTATAGTCCAGTACGCCAACGGTATACCGGTCAAAAGATAGCAAAAATAAAGCATGTTCTGGATTCTAACAAACCTATATATCATCGATATACTAGAGTATACCGTCGGTATGTCATTCCAAGTAGGCAAGAAAGCTGTTGAAAAATAAAGTTCCTCAAATCGGTATACCGTCGGTACAACCAAGTGTACCGTCGGTATGTCGGCTAAGACAAAAATTTAATAATGTCGACAAGATCGGTATACCGTCGGTATACTGTAGTACACCGTCGGTATGCCGATAAGGTTCACAAAAATATCTAGAAGTCAAAATCGGTATACCATCGATATATTGTAGTATACCGTCGGTATATTGTAGTATACCGTTTGTACGCCGAATTCTGAAAAAAATAGGCCAAAGTCAGAATCTGATTTTTGGGACCCAAATCAAACCCCAAAAATTACCAAAACCAAGTCTAGCAAGAAGTCAAGTCTAGGGATAAGTCCCATATCACAATATAGACTAAAACTCACGGTCACAACTCTGATAGCATCTCAGTTAACAAGTTACCAAAAAGGGACCGGACATGATTCTACCAGAATTTAAAACTGAGCCGGTCAAAAGACTAGAAATCACGAGAAGAACAAATATAGTAAAACAAGTATAAGCTAAAAGGCAACAAGCAGAGCTCCAGGAAGGAAAATGATAGAAACTAAAAGAAGTTCACAAAATCGGCAAGGTGTATTTGCCTCAAGCGAGCTCCCAGCCTAAGTCTTCTAGTCCACCTCCTCGAAGGAGTTCAGAAACCACACTCCAGGTTTCAAGACCAAGCTCCAAGCTCAAGAGAGAAAGAAGAAGATAAGAGAAGAGAGAGAGAGAGATAAAAGAGAAAGAAAGAAAAAGAATTACAATATATAAGAACCCTAAAATATGAAACAAATATCTTTAGAATCGGTATACCTTCGGTATACTGGAGTATACCATCGGTATACCGGTCAGGTAATAAAGTTTCAATTTTTTGGAAATTTTTGAGCTGCCTCAAGAACCAAATAAAAGTAATAGATAGCATAGAAATACGTATCCGTATAAAATACAAATACTGTGAGATGAGTCTCACAACCCTCCCCTCCTTAGAAAAATTCTATCCTCAAGGATCCAAAACCAACAAGCAAGAAGATCCAAGAAAACAAGCACGAACTAAAACAAGCAGGTAACTCATGTCAGCATAAAAATATTTAGGCAACAACAAGAATTCAGAAAGAAAAATAACAGGCATAACAGATAAGCTAGCAATCAAACATATACATAAGCTAGGATGGGACACGAGTATACTAACAAGTATTCCTTCCGAGTCAAAAAAATGGATAACAAGTACGCATATCGTCCTCGTGCTCCCACGTCGACTCACCCAGTGAGTGATGCCCCTAAGTAACACGAACCAATCAAATAGTTCAGTTCTTGAGAACCTTCTCCCTTTGGTCCAAAATAGACACGAGCCTCTCCTAATACGATAGGGAGGTACCAACGACCAACTCAGAATGATCCAGGATGTAGCTCGGGTATAAAATATACCGACGCAAGTGAGATACGTAAAAATATCATGTACCCCATGAAGCGACGGTGGAAGAGCTAGACGATAAGATACGTCTCCAACTCGATCGAGAATATCGAACATGCCTATATATCTGGGACTAAGCTTCTCTCGTACTCCAAATATGATAACTCCACGGGTAGGCAAAATCCTCAGGAATACATGATCGTCGACAGAGAACTCATGATGACGACGGTGCTGATCTGCCCAATGACGATGGCGATCCTGACCCACTCTGAGATGCTATCTGATCTTCCTGATCACTCCAACCGACTGAGCAATCATCTTTGGACCTAGCATCTGTTGCTCGCCAATGTCATCCCAAGCTAACGGTGATCTACATCTCCTACCATATAAGGCCTCGAAGAGTTCCATCTGAATGCTCGCTGGAAAGTTGTTATTATAGGAGAACTCTACCATATACATGTGATCCTCCCAAGATCTACCGAAGTCAAATTTACAAGCTCGAAGAATATCCTCCAAAGTATAAATAGTATGCTCTGACTGCCTATCTGTCTGCGGATAGTAGGCTGAACTGAACTTCAACCTAGTACCCAGACTCTGCTGTAAGCTCTGCCAAAAGTGAGACATGAACCGCGAATCTCTATCTGAGACTATGCTGACTGGCATGCCATGTAATCTGACTATCTACCTCATGTATATCTCGGTTAGCTGCTCTATAAACTGGTCCACTCTGAAATAAAGAAACTGAGTACCTTCATAAATCGATCCACTATAACCCATATATCATCTCTTCCAAACAGGGATCTTGGAAGACCGGTCACAAAGTCCATTATGATATGGTCCCACTTTTACTCCAAAATCGGTAAAGGCTGAAGTAGTCTGGCCGGTCTCTAATGTTCAACCTTGACCAGCTGACAGACTAAACACCTAGAAACCAACCGAGCTATCTCCCTCTTCATACCTTACCAGAAGTGCTGGCGAATATCCCGATACATCTTCGTCCCTACGGGATGTACCGAATACGGATGTCATGACCCGCACCCGGTGAAGGGGCGCGAGTACGTGGGTACGTCCAGCCTACGACACAGCATCAGTGGTAGAACACTGTCTAGGTCGACTATACTATCTAATCATCTCACAATAATATATAATCTGCCAATATTATCTCAACTCCAAGAAGGTGGACACTAAAATACAACACAATACTTAATCACAAATCTATAGAACGATAAGATATCAAAGAAGTCTAACATAACTATGAAGTCTAAAATATAACAACAACAAATAGAAATAATATTCAAGTCTTAAAAATATGTAGAAAATAAATCCGGTACCAAAATACTAAAGAAAACTAACTATGCTAACTAGTGATTCCGGCTAGATCTTCCCGCAGTCACTCCAGAACTAGTGGGTCCATATCTGCATCATTTATAGGTTGAGGTCCATAGTACGTCGGACACCAATCTCCCGGATCCTCTGAAAAATATTATCCAGTCAGGAATGGAGCAAAGTACAACTCAATAGCAGTTCCAATTAATTGACAAAAACTATAAACCAGTAAAATAGAGGATGCTATCTACGATGAGAATATAACTGATGATCTAACAACAATGAAGGAACAGTCAAAACTAGCAACAAAAATATAATCAATGTGTACAAGAATACATAAGATGATCTATAATGTCAGAAATAGAACATGGTAATCTATGAACTGAAAATGGAATCTATAATATACTATGCGTTTGAGATACAAACTAAATATATGATCGGCTTGGGAGATTCAATGATTACACTAAAGGGCTAACTCAACCATACGTAAAGTGCATGATTAGTTAGTAGCCAATGATTACACTACTAGTCGATAGTTCTTGATCACATATTTAATTGGTATTTTCCTCCGCCCCAATTGATACGATGGATCGAATCATGACATGTTACTAGCCAATATATCCAATGTTTAACCTATAATATTTAATGTTATCCAATACCAATAAGGACCAGTATTCGATACCATCTCAATAATCAAGGTAACATCTCATGACTGGCGATCCAATTACAATACCAATCCGTGTACCAATGTGCCAAAGAATCATAAGTAATATTTTTAAATACTTGAATTATAGTAGTAATCAAATAATGGAAACTATCAGAGAATGTACTCGCCTGTGGTCCAGAGCAAATAATGAGAAACGGTATTCGAACCGGTGTCACACATACCTATATATGGAATATTACATTAATACAAGGTTTGGAATAAAATTAAGTTAAACTAGTCAACTTCTTGGACAAAAAGCTATTTCTAATTCAAAATAGTCGAACTAGGTCAACTCTAGGTCAAACTAGTCAAACTTGGTCAAACTAGCTATTTCTAGGTTGTATGAGTCTATCTCTAGGATATTAGATCCATACACTATGCAACTAGGTCACACTAGCTATGTCTAGGATACTAAGGTATCAATGCTATTCTGTATCTTAAGATACGCATAACAATATACTATATATTATATATAAATTATATAAACATAATATATACCATATCTCAATACTAACTAACACTAGGTGGATACCTTGGCTTTGAGCCAACTTGGTATCCACTTCCTAACCCATCTTGATACTCAAACATAATACCTTGAGTATCCACCAATACCTTGACATTACCTTGGTATCACAAGGTAATGTTAATCCTAACCTCTAACTAACTACCCAAAACTCTTAAACTATAACTAACATTAACTAAACTACTATACTAACTACTAACTACCTTACCAATATATATATATATATATATATATATATATATATATATATATATATATATATATATATATATATATATATATATACATACAACTACATGCATAACACTAACTAGAGATACATAAGTATATATTTATATCTATCTATACTAACAATAATTACATATACATACATAGTAACAAGTATATATATGTATATCTAACTACTAAACTATTAACTAAACTATCAAGCTAACTAGTTAAACTATTAAGTAACTAACTGGATAACTATCAAGCTAACTAATAAACTATATATCAAGCTACTAGCTAACTAAACTACTAGTTAAACTAACAAAACTAATAACTTACCTAGCTGTAGCTGTTGATACCTTGATGCTCTAGCTGAAGTTGTTGATGATCTTGCTGTTGCTGTTGGCCTCAACTTGCTGAGTTGCTGTTGCGTTTGCTGTTCTAGCTACTACTGGATGATGTGCTGCTAGCTGCATCTACTGCTGCCACTACCTGCAGCCACTGCCTCGCTGCTTGCTGCAACATGCTACTGCATGCTGTGCTACTGCTGCAGGCTTTTGCTGCTGTGCTTGCACTGTATAATGCTGTACTGCATAATGCTACTGTTGTAGTCTCTTGCTGCTGTGCCTGCACTGCATAATACTGCACTGCATAATGCTACTGCTGCAGCTGCAGCTGCTGCTGCTGTTCGTGCATTGCTATAATGCTGCAGCTAGCTGCTGAAGCTGCTGCCTTGCTGCCTAGATCCCCCTACTCTCAACATATACACAACTATATATATATATATATATATATATATATATATATATATATATATATATATACACACACACTCACACAACTAAGCACACATCTATACACCTATGAACATATACACAAGCACACATCCATACATATATACATATCAATATAAACATAATACTCTCACACACACACACAAGTATATATATATATATATATATATATATATATATATATATATGAACAAAAGAGATACATATCTATATCTATAAATATACACATCAATATATACATATATAAACACACACACATACATATATAAATATATCTAGATATACATATCTATATACTACTATTGATACACACTAATCATCATACAATGAACACATAATATATATATATATATATATATATATATATATATATATATACATATATAATATATATAATAATAAATTAATATTCTAATAACTATACAGAAGGCAAATTGAATCTAGATATGCAATGAAACAATCATGTGGAGTGCATCGCACCCGTATCACACTAGATCTATGATACGCTTATAATACAATTCCACCACACAATCAAACGTACCCCGAAGGACACAAACAAGTCTAAAATAATATCTATGAACAATACGAAGAATTAATTACACATCTATGTGTTCGTGTCAAAATGTGACATGCATAAACCCCCGTGTCGGAAGAAAACTCCCAAATCAACCCGTATTTCCAAATTATTAGGATACGGCCTATACGTATCCAATTGTGGACATGAAACTAGACATACATAATTAAACACATGTTAATTTGGTCTAATTAACCAATTGACAAACACAAGATGTGTCAATCTCGGAATTTCCCTAAAATTGACACAAAATACCACATAACTTCCTCCATAGGCCTCCTATGAACCTAATTCCAATTCCTATGGGTAGACTTATCATATGTGGTGATTCCTAATAATTAAAACACATATTTAGAGTCTAATTAAAGAGAAAAAAATTAAATTGTACCTATTGGGAGATGGATTCTCAATAAAATCTCCAAATTGAGTCAAAAGAGCCTCCAACTTGTATATCCTTGCTCCTCCTTGTAGATCCTTGCTTCTTCCTTGTAGATTCTTGCTCTAATAACCTCCAATGATGATTTGGAAAGGAATTGAAAATAAATTTGGATAAAATTTGATGTGAGAATGAAGAAATTTGGTTAAGAGAAATTCTAGATCTAGATTTGAAATGAACAAATAAAGAGAGGAAAAGTTTTACCCCCTTATATAGGCCGGCCCCTTCCCCCTTCCTCAAGCTACTATCTCAAGTCTAAAATATCCCTTGGGGTCTCTCATGAAGAAATTAATTAAGAAAGAAAGTTCTAGTCTAATGGGTTTAATTTAATTAATCATCCTCTTAATGATTGGGCTTATTATTGGGCTCAATTATAACTAGAATAAAATGTTGGTCCGTGGATCTAATCTAAACTAATTAGGTCGACTAACATAAATCTAAAATAAAATCTAACATGCTAAAAATATATAAATAATATAATAAATAAATATTCAACATGCATAATATTTAATTAATTATGAAATGACCAAAATATTCTTTCTTAGAAAATATGGTAGTGACAAGTCTACCCCCCTAAAATAATTTTATCCTCGAAATTTAAGAGTGATCGTACTCCTTCTAGGTTAAACCCCCAACAATCATAGTCCAAGAAGGTCTTATCTAAAATCATACAAAGAACTGTCTTATGCAAAGAACAACATACATGGTCATGGTCTCCGTCTGTCTTATTACTGTTGTTTCTGCCAGGGTATTCTATACTAACTATACTAACTATATAACACAAGTATCCAAAAGGTACTAAAGAAGTAATCGATCAAAATAAACGGAAAGAACAGAAAGAAAGAGCAGAACTCGCTAACCCATCACCTGTAGTATCGGTCTCCTCGATCGTCATCACAAATGCTCCGCCCTGCCGAGGTAGCTCACTTTGCGGGTGATGAGCAATCTACGGTGCTATATATGGCCTAGCTCTACCTCTTTGCCCTCGATCTGCCCCATGGCCTAGATGATGAAGGGTCCAGAGACAATCCTTCACCATATGCTCCTTTGATCCATAATGTAAGTATGCTCAAAGTCTCTTCCGGCACATCTTCCAAGTATGCCCAGTCTTCTTACAATAGGTGCATTGATGAGCTTGTAGCACTTATCTTTGAGGCTGCTATGGTATTTGCTATATTTGAGCTTGTACTGGGCAACAATTAGTTCTTGTATCTGATATTCCTTATGATATGCTCTGAACTGTACTGAAAACTGCTGTTGTTGGAGCTGATAAGCCACCTGATAATGTTGCTAGAACTGTGGCCTCTTCGCCTGTCCCGCACTGCTGCTGGCACCCCCAAACATATCATGGTCCCTCTTCGGCTTCAAGTTCCACTCCCGTTCGACCTTGCATGCCTCTGTAAGTATCTCAGAATACGTCTCCTAGAAAGATGGAATAAGAATCTTCACTTCCCAATTCAGACCCTCGTAGAAACGGATAGCCTGAACTTCTGGCTCTGTCACTACCACATTGTAGGAAAAAGGGTATTTTAGTAATTTCCTATTTAAATAAATATTGTGCATGGTAAATAATTAATTGTTGTATTATTTAATTGTTGTTAGATATTATTAAATTATTTTGGACTTATTTCTAGTGGACCCAACTAGTTTAGTTTGGACCCATGGACCAACATGAATTAATTAGTTAGACTTGGCCCATTTAGGAAGCCCATAGTTAAGGAGATGGATTAAATTAATTAAATGATTAGACTAGAAGCTTCCTTCCTTAATTATTTCTTCATGAGAGGCCCCAAGGGGTACATTGGACATTTTACAATTGCTTGGGGGAGGGGCTATGGCCGGCCTATATAGGAGGGGGGGAAATTTCTCTCTCCTCCCATTTCATTCCAAATCTAGATCTAGAATTCTCCCACTACCAAATTTCCTCCATTCCCAATCCAATTCCCTACCAAATTTATTCCAAATTCTTCCCAATTCACCATTAGAGAAGAAGAAAGCAAGGATCTAGAAGAAGGAAGCAAGGATCTACAAAGAGGAGCAAGGATCTACAATTTGGAAGCAAGTTCATCTCAATTGGAAGTTTTATTGGGAATCCATCTCCCAATAGGTATAATTCAGATTTTTCCCATTTAAATAGCTTCTAAATCTGAGATTTAATCATGTAAAATCAACCTATATGTATGTACTACCCATAGGACTTTGTTTTGTGTTCATAGGAGACCCATGGAGAAAGTTATGGTGCTTTTTGTGTCAATTTTGTTGGAATTCCGAATTTACATTTTGTTGTGTGTGTCAATTGATCCTATAGATCAATTGGACAATGAGCTTTGTGTTTGGAGCTAGTGTCGTGTCCATATTGGGATACTTGTGGTTCGTATCCCAACTATTTGGTGATACGTGTCATTTGGGGGTTTTCCTCCGACACGGGGCTTTGAACATGTCGTATTTTGACACGGACACATAGATCTACTTTTGACACTTTGAATTATTCATAAATATTATATTGTGATTTGTTTGTGTCCTTCGGGGTGCATTTGGTTGTGTGTTGGACTCGTGTCGCATGCGTATCCTAGATCTAGTGGGATACGGTGAGATACTCTCCAATTTAATGTGTTTATGTAAAGATCTAATTATGTATGGTTTAAATTCTTCATTTAAAATTAGTAAATATATATAGATATTATATATTTATTTTGTGTATTTATTATGGTAATTATTGTAGCATGGATCTATATTTTGTGTGTGAAAATAGTGTACAATATAATATGTAGCTTGCATGAAATATATATGTACTACTTGTTAATAATATATTTTGTACATAAAATATTTTATAAAATATATTTGTATGTTTAATTGTGTAAATGTATTATTATAATTATTATGTACTTTTGTATATTAATGTATATATTTTAGATGTGCTTCTAAGCCATGTTAAAATATGTACATTAATACTTGGTTGTGTATTGTAGCTTTTAATATTTGTTTATATGTATAAGATTATATATACATAAGTATTTATTTATTTATTTGTTTTATATATATAATATATTGATTTATATATATATTATATATATAGTATATATATTAAATGTTTTAGCGACAGCAGCTAATAATGACAGATCCTGTCATTAATAGCCTCGGGCAGCAGCAGCAGCCGCTGAAGCCATTAATGACAGATTCTGTCATTAAAAGCACAGCAGCGGCGGCGGGTTTTGAGCGGCAGTTTAATGACGGTCTTCTGTGACAGTTATTAACTGTCACTATTTAAGTGGCAGTGGATTTTAATTCACAGGGGTTTCTGCGACAGTTTTACAGTGACAGTCAAGACTGTCACTATAGGCTGTTTAATTTCAATTTTATTATTTAACTCCCTGTTTTCAGTGACGCTTTGGCAGTTTTTATTTATATTATATATATTATTGTTATATATATATATGTATATATATATATGTGTTTGGTGAGGTATAATAATTATTATAATATAGTATTTTAATTGTATGAATATTGGTTTGCATATATATTAATTATGATATATATTATTTGTATTATTAATATACTTTGTGTAAGATTCTTTTGGAATCTATTTGATTCCTAAATTATTGTAGTTTATCTCTATATTATTTTATAGATTTCTTGTGAGGTTGACCTTGGTTTGACTTTAGTTGACTTTAGAGTTGACCATAGTTGACTTTTGACTTAGAATTTATTTATTGACTTAGGAGTTGACTAGTTTGACTTGTTCTCTTTCCGGGACCTTGTATTAATGTGGTATTCCATATCTAGGTCTTCCAGGCACCGAGTCAGACATTTGTGAGACTGTTCATTGGACTTCAGGCGAGTACATTCTCTGATAGTTTCTCATTTATGATATCCTCTATGTTCGTTGTATCTAGTGTAGATATACATGTTTCTCTCGACACTATGGTTACACGGATTGGTATATCCGGATCTCGTCATGAGATGTTATTCCTTGGTATATGGTGTATATGGTGCAAGTATTGTTTCATTGGTTATCTTGTGTATGTACAGACACCGATTCTCGGGGAGACTAGCTATCTTCTTGGGGAATCTCGTGCCATAACGTACCGTGGTTGGATCTATTATACCAGTCGGGGGTGGGGAGTATTTTAGTGTAGATATGTGATCATACCCTCCTTGTGCATGTCTTGTTTCTTGTGAGTGTTGATCATACACCGCACGTATGATTAACCAGGCCATTATACTCTTGTGCAAGTTCCCAAGCCGATCACATGTTAAAGCTAGTACTCACACACTTAGTCATTAGTATTCTTGTTCCATCAGCATATTGTTCATTATTGTATTTTTTTCCAGTATTTCCTTATTGTCTCTACATTCTTGTCTCTATTTATGCATCTTGTTTATCCACAGCTATTTACTGTTACATAGTTTTTATCATTGTTTGAGAACTGCTGTTAGGGTTGTACTCTGCTCCTATCCTGACTGGATATATTTTTCCAGATGACACTGAGGAGTACCCTATCTATTATGGACCCCAGGATGTTGTGGGTTTAGATTCTGAGACCCTAGCTCAAGAGGGACTTATCCCAACTGAGACAGTTGACCCTGGAGTTGTAGCTTTATAGTTTTGTAGTATTCTTTTGTACTGGATTTGTCTCCAGCATATTTCTGTATTTTTCTTCAGACTCATTGATGTATTATTTTAGACTCATGAGTTGTTTTGTGACTATTCTATTCTTATCTGATTCGTGTTCATTCTATCTTAGTTCTGTGATTGAGTACACTATCTTTTGGTGGTTCATTATATTAGATAGACTTTCTAGACAGCGTTCTACCGCTGATTCTGCGGCGTAGGCTGGGCGTTGTTTCCGACTAGTACCCTTACCCCGGGTGCGGGTCATGACAGGCTCCCTCACCAAGTACTCCGTAAATTGGTTCAGCCTCCCGAACTCTGTGGCACACTCCTCTACGGACATTGTTCCCAAAATAAGGCTCTCAAACGACCTTCCTAAATCCGATCTGTCCGTCTGCTCAAAGAAATTCTTCTTGAAGAGGTCCTTGAATACCTTCCAAGACTCTTCCGCATCAGTAAGAAGTAGCTCATTCCTGAACCAAGCGAGCAATATCAAACAGTTGAAGTCCTACCGCCTCAACCTTCAGATCCTCAGCAAGACGGGAACCCTCATGATACGCTCGATATCCTCGAGCAAATCGTCAGCATAGATTATACCCTCTGTCCCCTGGAAAACCTGAGGCTCTAGCTTCTTAAAATTTTAAATATTGCCCGACTCGAGCTGAACATCCTGTGGCTGTGGATGAGCCCATCTCTGAACTGCTGTAATAGCTACCTAATAGGCATTTTTGATACTCTGTTGTATCATATCTGACTATCTATGCTGGGCCTCTACCTGTGCCCTCTGTACCTCCATTATCTCTCTAAAAAGTGACACCATCAGCGCGACATCTCCTAATAATGGTGGTGGTAGAAGTCCCTCTAAAGCAACTAGGGTAGTCTTCAGAACAGGTGGAAGAGAACCCCCGAATGCAGCCAAGACTCCTACATGAACTGATATCGTAGGAGGTACAACCCCTGCTGCCTGAGTGAAAGATTGAGAGGTGGTAGACCTTGCAGAAACTGCTCCCGATCAATGGGATCTGGTCTTCGACGGTATCCTGAAGAAAGATCGAAACAAAAGAGATCAATTTGACATAATATAAGATATTATCAAGGAAGGACATCAATATTAAAAGTATTCAGAAGGAATCAAAATAGCGATTTTAAATCAGATTGAAATTCCTAGTTGTGATTGAGTATCCCTATCTTATCCTAGTGTCCTATGTCCTATATCCTATCGCAGGCTCGTAGTAGTACAATTAAGTCGTTGCACTACCACGTTATCGCACAACTTGCGAAGTTTGACCAGCATGGGCCACCAAAAATATATGTCATAACCCGCACCCAGTGAAGGGGCTCTTGCTGAAGTTGACAAAAACCATAAAGCAGTAAAATAGATGATGCTATCTACGATAATAATATAACTGATAATCTAATATGGACCCACTAGTTAACTAAACTACTGGATAACATTGGGACCTCGACCTATAGATGATACAGATAACTAGTGGGTCCATATCTATACATAAAGCTACTAGCTAACTAAACTACTAGTTAAACTAACTAAACTAATAACTTACCAAGCTATAGCTGTTGATACTTTGATGCTGTAGCCGAAGTTGCTGATGATCTTATTGCTGCTGCTGGACTCTACTTGCTGAGTTGCTGTTGCGTTTGCTGTGCTACCTACTACTGGATGCTGTGCTGCTAGCTGCAACTGCTGCTGCCACTACCTACTACCACTGCCTCACTACTTAATGCAACATGTTGCTGCATGCTGTGCTATTGGTGTAGGCTTTTGCTGCTGTGCTTGCACTGCATAATGCTGTACTATATAATGCTACTGCTGCAGGCTCTTGCTGCTGTGCCTGCACTGCATAATGCTGTACTGCATAATGCTACTGCCATAGTTGCAACTGCCACTGCGTTTGATGCTGCAGCTCGTGCATTGCTGCACTACTACAGCTAGCTACTGAAGTTGCGGCCTTGCTGCCTCAATGTCACCCTCACATTTATAATCAAGGGTAGTTTGGTAATTGATATGGGTATTTTTTATTTTAGGAGTATTGTATTTAATATTGTGCATGTGTAATTAATTATTTGTTGTATTATTTATTAATTTTTAGATGTAGAATTTATTTTGGACTTGTGTAGTGGACCAAACCAGTTTAGTTAGATGCATGAACCCAATATTTATTTTGGCTTAGATTGAGCTCAATAATTAGGCCCATGGTTTAGGAGGATGAATTAATTAGTAAAAACATTAGACTAGAACCTTCCCTCCTTAATTAATTTCTTCATGAGAGACCCCAAGGGGTATGTTGGACATTTTATATTGCTTGAGGTAGAGAGCTAGGGCCGACCACATGAGGAGGAAGGAGAGAGAGAAAGAGAGAGCCTCTTCTTATTTTTTATTTAATTTTAGATCTAGATTTTTCCCCTTTCTAATTTCTTCATTCTCTCACCATTCCCTCATAATTTTTTTCACAAATTCCTTCCCTATTCTTCAATTAAGGCTACTACAATAAGGATCTACAAGAAGGAAGCAAGGAGCAACAAGAAGGAGGCCAAGATCTACAAGGAGGAGTCTACATTCAATATTTGGGAATTTTTATTCGGAATCAATCTTCCAATAGCTAAATTTCAATTTTCCCTCTTGTAGTAGGTTTTAAATATGAGATTTAACCATGAAAAATTATCCCACAATCATAGACTACCCATATGAATTGGTTTTAGGTTCATAGGAGACCTATGGTAAAAGTTATGTATATTTTGGTGTCAATTTTGGAAAAATTCCAAGATTGGCACATGTAGTATTTGTAAAATGGTCAAATAGATCAATATGACATATGAATGATTATTTGTAACTAGTGTCGTATCCACAATTGGATACGTGTAGGCCGTATCTCGACAATTTTTTGATACAGGTTGATTTTGGGGTTTTTTTTACACGGGGATTTGTGCATGTCACATCTTGACACAGACACATAGTTAATTATATTATTGTTCGTATTATGCGTAATTAGTATTCTAGGCTTGCTTGTATCCTTCGGGATGTGTTTGGTTGTGTGGTGGAGCCGTATCACTAGCGTATCATAGAATTAGTGTGATATTGGTGCGGTACACTGCACGTGTTTGGTTTATGGTCCTCATTTCTATGTGTGCTTATGTATATATATATGTATGATATAATATATGATATGTATATGTATATGAGTATGTTTATATGATATCTGTATATAGATGACATATATATATATATATATATATATATATATATATATATATATAATTAGATGTATATATGTATATGTGTATGTTATATATATTTATGTGTTTATGTGTGAGTGTATATCTATCCATCTATAGGTAGATGAGTGATTGTACACACACACACACACACACACACTCTCATATATATATATATATATATATATATATATATAGTAATGAGAGTGTATATATAGAGAGATTGATATATATAGATGTATATATGTGAATGTGGGAATATGCTATGTGTTGTGAGAGTGACAGTAAGGAAATGTGTAGTTGGGCACAACAGGTTTTGGCTCACAATGAGCAGTCAGCAAGAAGGGGAAGAGCTGGGAGCAGTTGCATCTGGAGCATAGCAGTTCAATATTGGCAGCTAGAGGGGATAATGCAGGAAAGTTTTCGTGCACTGGGCATCATGCAGCTTGAGGGAGGTACATCAACTGAAGGGATACAGAGCAGTGCAAAACAGTAGCTGCTAGTTGCAAGAAGGAGCTGCAGCAGGCAGTTCCGCAAGAAGCAAGGTGTGCAGTGTAGCCAACTGCAAGGCTCGGGCAGTGCATCAGTGTATTGCAGCCACCTATAGGCAGTTCAACAAGGGGAAGCCAGCAGCTCGGGCACAGTGCACGCAGGAAGGAGCAACCTCGAGCCACTGTAATACCTGTAGTAGGAGCATTCAGCAGACTCGTGCACTGTGCAGATCTGCAAAGAGGAGCCACTGATATGCAGTGAGCAGCAAGGAGCAAGGTGCAGTATGTGCAGTCTCAGTTTCAGCAACCTTAGAGCACAACAAGGCTCGTACACAGCATTGTGTATATCACAGTTTACTGCAGTACCTGCAGTAGCAACAGTCCAGCTCGGGCACAAGAGTTTCTTCAGGAAGCACATCTACACTACAGTATCGCTGTGAAGTGAGATGCACAATAACACATTGCAGTTTCAGAGAGGTATCAACTATATGTAGTGTCCTCACTACATAGCAAGGAGATTATTCAACTGCACAATTCAATATTAATGCAATCAGTGCAGTAGCAGTTACAACAAGGAGTTGCAAGCATGTTGCAGTGCTTGTGCAGCTTCAGCAAAGGAGGAAGAGCAGTAGCAAGTGTGTAGTTAGTGCACAATTTTAGCTAGGCAGTATCAGTCCCTCACTGTTTAGGTATCAGCAGTACAGTATTTGGGAGATATTGGTTCACCAAGGTATTTGGGTTTAACATTGAGTTTGGGTATTTGGTTTAGTCTAGTTGGTTAGTATATTAGATAGTTAGAATAGTTAAGAGTATCATTTAGTTTAGTATACTAGTTAGTAATAGTTAGTTTAATAGTTAGTATAAATAGATAGTTAGTTAAATATATACTTGTTATGATTGATAGTTAGCTAGATAGGTAAACTATATATATATATATATATGGATAGTTAATAGCTAGTAAGTATAGTAGTTAGTTATATTAACTATATGTTAGTATGTAGATAGGTATTTATTGTATTATAGTTAGTATGTATAATTATTGTCACTACCATATTCTGAAAACAGGGGTATTTTCGACTTTTTGTAATATTTAATATTATTGTAGTTACAATTAAATAATTGCATGATAATATTTTTAATTTAAATAATTATGTGTGATGTGTAATTAAATATAGTATTAGATGCAGTGTTCATTTATTTTTAGCTAGTAGACTTGACCTAGAAGCCAGTAGATGAGCACCTGTCGGAATTATGGAATTTTGAAGTTAATTGTTTTATTTTAGAATTAATTTATTGGAGGTGTAATTAATTACTGTATTTTATTTAATATTTTGCGCATTGCCTTTGCTTCGATATTTGGAGCACTATCCTGACTTTTGTCTTGTAACAAATTTCACAATCTTGCTCTAGACATGCCCGCCTTCAATTCTGCTATTTTTGCAACTCATAATTGTGCTCTTTGTACATTATTTCTGGCCGCACAAAAATCGTCGCGGACGTTTATTTTTAAATTCCTATTTTGTATCATTGTGCGTTCCAATCGAAATTGGAGACAATCTTGACCTATTTTTCGTGCAGCCCAAATTAGGGAAATATTCTGTTCTGAGTCTTCTTCAATATTGGTATTGATGACCTGACCTGATTTTGGCTCCATGTACTCCTAATTAATTGTTGAACACAACTTGCATTTATTTCTATTTAAATTGAGGATACTATTTTATCTGATTCTAAAATCACAATTTAATTCCAGTGCCCTGCTAATTTGAGCCGTACCAGTCTTACAGCGTCCCATGACCCTACAAAATACCGGACCCCGAATCGCCCGCCAAATTTTCATCATTTTGTGTGTTTGTGCAATTTCCCGAATTTAAGGGGCTAAGTTGCAATTATTCAATTGTAGGTGTCATCACCCCATTGTGCAAGACCAAATGGAAAGATTATTTACTTGGGGACCAAATTGCATTTTCCTACATGAATTAATTTCCCTCATGCTCAATCTGGACCACCCAATTAATGGGCCAATCCCAACCCTTCATTCCAACACCCTCATCCCTATATAATGTCTACATCAAACCCTAATCCCAAGAAACCTGGAAAACACCACCCCCTCACAAGCCTCCTCCCTCTCTCCTACGTATGTAATTTTTCTCCTTCTTTTTCTTTTTCTCATTTCTTCTCTTCTTCTTCCTTTTTCTTCTTCTTTAATTTTGATTTGATTCAAAATTCAAACTCTTAAGGGGGGAAACTCACTGTGCACTTCTCCCTTACTATGCTCCCCTCACCGACCTTGTTCCGGCCGGCGGCCAACTGCGGTTCAGCCCGCTCTTCCCCATCGGTCCGGCGTTGCCCTCCGGTCCGGCGGCCCCTGCCCAACCCGACGGCTTGCTGGCAGCAACCCGACGGCCTGCACTCCAGCGCAGTCCGACGGCTCCCCCTCTGCGTTCACCCTCGAGCGGCCAACTCCGGCCCCCTCACGATCTCCTCCACCTCTCCCTCGCGTCGACTGACCCATCGAACAGACCACCGACCCGCTGCAACTGCACCCCGGCCGAGTTCCCTGCGGCCGACCACCTCTGCACAACCTCCGGCGGTCAGCGCCAACTGCTCCGGCGGTCAGCCCACGGCTCCTCTGTGCAACCCCGGCGGCCCCATTGACCCCGGCCCGCTGCCCGTGCTCCTCCTCCCCTCGCCGCTGCTGGGCTCATCTCCCTCCGGTCCGGCGGCCGGCCAACGAGCCTCCGTCGACACCCCAGTGAGTATTCTTCTTCTCCCTCTTCCTTCTCTTTATCTATATATATATATATATATGTATATATACATATGTATGTACATGAGTATATATATATAATATGAATATGTATTGTAGGTATTTAATTAATGTGAATATAATTGTATATTGTTAATCAATGTATAAGTGTATGTAAATATTAGCATGTATATGTATAGCATTTAATTAATTAATGTATATACTAGTATATATTTTGTATATATTAATAAATGTATAGTATTGTGTATGTATTTTATATATATATACATATGTTCTCTATTTTTATGTATATGTAGGCAAACATATATATATATTTTGCATATACATATTTAATATCATATGTAAAATAATGTATTGGTATACATGAATATGTATAGTATATAAGAAATTAGTAATGTATATTTTAATATATGTACATATATATTTTATTTTTCATTAAATGTTAAACATATATTAAATATGTATTTTAGTATTTAATATTATATATATAATGTATTGGCATATATATATATGTATATATATATTTTATAAACCCTTGGCATGTTTTTAATGTATATACATATATATTGTATATGTGTTTAATTTGATAGATATAAATACGTGTTCTACTATAAGTATTTTAAATATATATATACTTAGCATATTTTCAAGGTATAATAAATTGGTATATATAAAACCGTATTTTGGTATAAATATATATATGTAGATTATATTTTCGTATTGGGTTGTATATATAATAAATTGGTATATTTACCTGGATATAGTATTGTATATTTTAATTGGTATATATGAGTATATATATGTAATTAGTCTATGTGTGTATTTTGTTAATTCGTATGTGTAGATATATTTTGTATAACCTTTAGTATATTTTTAATATATATATACATTGCATATGTATTTAATTTGATATATATAGATATATTGTAAGTATATATGTTATTAAGATATGTATATAAGTATTCCTATTAGATGACCCTAGTTGACTAGTGCCCTGCCTGGCATAGCCCTGAGGCCAGTATAATTCTTCTGTGTGTTAGGATAGCATCTGATACAAGTGTTGTAATTGTGTTATGTTTATAGGACTGTTGGTTTACCCGGGGATACTCTGGAACAGGACATCCATAAATACCAGCTAAGGACCCAAGGCAAGTACATTCTCTGATAATTTCCAATTCTTGATAATTTCTATAAATTCAACAATCATGAAATGTTACATCTGAATCTTTGACACTGTGCTACACGGACTAGTATAGCTTGGATCTGCAGTCATGAGATGTTACCTTGATTATCGTATTGACATTGTACACGACATGTATATTTAGACATCGTACATGATAGACTTGACTTGCTCGTGTATCGTGACGTGTCATGGTTGGATCCATAGTACTAGTTGGGGGCGGGGAAGTAGTTAGTAAGAAATGTGATCATAACCTCTTATTATAGTATAAAAATTGTTAGTGTTAATCATGCTCTTCACCCATGATTAGCCAGGCCCTGTAGCTATCGTACATGTTCCCAAGTCGATCATATTTTGAAACTACTATTTCAAACACTTAGAATAGATTACAGTTCCCTATTTTAAATCATATACTACATCACCCGTATACGATACTGTTTCTTGTTCTTTTTATTTCCATACATGCACTGACTGTATCATATTGCCTGTCTCTTTATATTACCTGTCTCTCTTAAATTGCCATTGCGATTATTTCACTGTCTTCTCAGTAGCTAGCATGACATATTTTATTGTATTATAGACATTATCAATTAATGGAACTGTTATTTGAGAGTGTTGCTTTGCTCCTTCCTGACTGGAAATATTTTTCCAGACTATGCCTTAGAGGACCACTGTCCGACACTTTATGGACCATATGGTGAGTAGCTGCAGACTTGGTAGTTAGTTGTGATTCTGGAACTTCCAGCCGGAATTATTATTTATTGTTAGTTCTTTAAGTAGACTATTTGGTACCGGATTTGTCTCCGGCATTTTGATGATTCTTGGATATTGTTGAGTTAGAATATTACTTGTGGACTTGTGTTGTATTTAATTTTAATTTCTGTTTCGAAATCTTATCGTGCTGTAATCCTGTGATTGAGTATATGTTCATCTTATTTGTGTCATCCGTGCCTCCTAATGGAGATTGGATGCTTGCGTGACATTAGTTAGATAGTATCAAGACCTTGACAGCGTTCTACCGCCGATGCTGCGGCGTAGGCTGGACGTACCCACGCACTCGTGCCCCTAAACCGGGTCCGGGTCGTGACACGTTTTTAGTGGTGGCCCATGCAGGTCAGACTTCGCGAGTTATGCGATGTCGTAGTAGTGTGACGTCCTTGTTATACTACTGCGTGCCTGCTATAGGACATAGGACATAGGATACTAGGACGAGAGCAAATACTCAATCACAATTCCTTGAGAGATTCCTGGGATGACCCCTGAGAATCTTATTTTAATTCTAATTTAAAATCATTCCCTTGTTCCGTCCATTCTCACTTATTGATGTTGAATTTGATTATTGTTAATTAGGTATTAGATTAGGATTTTGGTTCATTGTAGGGTTTGAATTCATGTCCAGATGAATTTACAGACTGATTTATGGTATTATTTGATGATGCCCGTCAATGAGGACAGTGAAAATGATTAACATTAGAGCTATTGGACTACAAAAGGTGGATTTAAAATTTTTAATTGAAGATTGAAAATGAAATTCAAGTTTTAGGATTCTGAGAAGATTGAGATTGTTATTAAAAGTTATTTTGAAGATTTCAATGAATTGCAAAAATTTTGAAATTTGAGAAATTGAAATATTGTTATTAAAATTTTATTTTTGAGGATTCAGATTCGATTCAATAAACCTAGACAAGTCTGTAAGGATTTTTGTGTGATTAAATTTTCATTTCAGTATTTAAATAATTAACCTTGAGGAAAGTCTATGCATTATACTTTAAAAGTTTATTCGAGGAGTTATTTGAGGAATTTTAATTAAGGATAAGATTTTATAGTGGGAGAAATATATTATAATATAAGTAGATAAGATGCATGTGTAAGGATCTGTTGGCTTGAGTATAATTGAGATCTCACTGCCCACTGACTTGGGTATCCATCTAAGATTGTATTAGAGAGAGCAGTATTTAGTAAAGAGTGTTGCATTTGATATGCACTTGAGTGATAAGAATAACTAGTATCAGCGATTGCAGTAGGTAAGGAAGCTAGCAGTGAGTGTGTTTGTGATAGAACTGTGATACCTAGGGGATAGAGGTATCAGACCTTAGATGCACCTTGACCTGTGCAATCACAACTAGGATTTTCTTTCCAATCTATTTATCTTGAATGTTGCTTCCTTAGAACTGTACTGTCCTTCCTTGATGATATCGCATTTTGCCTAAATTGATTCTTTGGGATCTGTCTTCAGGATGTCGCCGCAGACACGGTCTATGAGAGCGGGAACATCAGCTTTAGAGGGGTGTGCCACCTCTCCACCTGATGGACAGACATCCGTAGTTCCTCCTACATCTCCGATGCACGTAGGTGATCCTCCTCCTCCACCTGTTAAGAGGATAGCCGCAGCTGTGACGGACAACCTTCCTCCTCCACCGACTCCGCTTCCCGGAGGTTTGCCAATTGACGGAACGCAGATGTTTACGTTGATCCAAGGCATGGTAGATGCCCAGAGAGTGACGGCAGACGCTCAGAGAGTTCAAGCTGAGGCTCAGAGGGTGCAAGCAGAAGCGTACCAGGCACAAACCGAGCTGATGAAAGAAAACATGGAGAATGCTCATCAAGTGACTCTCCAAGCTTTGGAGAAAGTAGCACAATACCAGCAGTTTCCTGGCCAGCAGCAGAGATCAGGCACTATAGTGGATTTCAAAAGGATGATGCCTCGAGAGTTCAAAGGCACCGAAGGGATACTCTACGCTGACGACTGGTTAGAGGATATAGAGAGAAGTCTGCGATTGACCCAGATTCTGGAGAACTTGCAAATAGAAGCCGCTGGCAGTCAGATGTTCGATATTGCACTCACGTGGTATCGCACGGAGCCGAGAATTACAGCACAAGGACTTACTTGGGAGACCTTCAAGGAACTCTTCAAGGAGAAATTCTTTCCCGACGTGGCATTGGGAACCTTGGAAAGTCAGTTTCATGACTTGGTTCAAGGAAACATGTCGGTCGACGAGTACGCTGCAGAATTCTGTAGATTGAGCCATTTTGCATCGTCTATGATTCGAGACCCAGGAGATCGAGCCCAGAAATTTAGAAAGGGACTAACGAGAGAGATTAGGTCACGCACTTCTGGTCGTCGTACCGCTACCTTTGAGGCTATCTTGATGGATGCTCAGATTGCAGAAGAGGATCTGGATCTCAGGCCTAAGAGGAGTTACGATACTTTTGGAGATACGAATGATAGCGCAGGACCAGCCAAGCATCCCCGTATTCAGCACCAATAATAGTACCAAGTACCATTTCATAATCAGCAACAACCATGGATATTTCAGCATCCACCGCAGTACCTAGCACCAGTTCCTATCCAACAACATCCATGGGCATATCAGTATCAACAACAGTACCAGGCACCAGTCTGTGTTGAGCAGAATCAGCAATATCCTCCAAGAGAGACACAGCAGACTTGTCATTTCTGTAAGAAACCAGGTCACCTTTGGGAGAGCTGTAGAACGAGGCTAGGACTTTGTTTGCACTGCGGCGCTGCGGGACGTCGGGTAAGGGATTGTCTTCTAGCCCCTTATCTTCCCAGCCAACACGCAGCTTCAGATTATAGAGATCCAGTTAGGCTACCTGTGGAACCGTACATTGCTCAGCACCTGCGAAGGGAACCACACCAGCAGGACGGGCATTTGCGGTGACGGTCGAGGGACCGATACTGCAGGTAATGTGTTAGCAGTTTCTGTTCTTTCCTTTATTCTGTTCCTACCTATTTGATTGATTGATTGCCTAGTACAATAGTTGTATGCATGATTTTCTTGTTAGAATGTAGTTAGTAGTACCCCTGATACATAGACTGCAACACCATAACAAATGAGACCATAACCGTGTATGTTCCCCCTAGATTGTATGTGGTATGACTATAGGTAGAATTTTCTTAGACCGTGATTATTGGTGTTGACTGTAGTAAAGATTCATGAAGAGGTTATTACTTGACAAGAGGAACAAGATGATTAAAATTTGAGGATAAATATTGATTTAAATAAATGGTTAAGAAATTAACATTGCATAATTGGTGGCTAATTAATTCCAGGAAAGATTATGACATGTTTAAGTTGGTTATTAATTTGGAAATTTTGGGAGATTTATCAATGTATTTATTTAATTGCAAGTTATGAATTTTAGAACTTTATATTTGGATGTGACATTTGGAGAATCCTTAAATATCATATTGTTGAGTTCTTGAGGAGTGGATATTAAATTCCGGGTATTGAATTATCAACTCAAACTTTCAAGGAAATTTTAATAAAAAGGGACTTTGATTCTATTTTGAGGATTTTTTCAGGAATACAAATAATTACAGAAATTTTATTTGTGAAAAGACATTGCGGATTATAACCTGATTTCATGGTTAATGGATTTAAATTTTGAGGGAAATAATAATGTGTATGATTAAACACTAGTATGAGGATTTTAAATTTCGAGGACAAAATTCTTTTAAGGTGGGTAGACTTGTCACTACCACATTCTGAAAACAGGGGTATTTTTGACTTTTTGCAATATTTAATATTATTGTAGTTACAATTAAATAATTGCATGATAATATTTTTAATTTAAATAATTATGTGTGATGTGTAATTAAATATAGTATTAGATGCAGTGTTCATTTATTTTTAGCTGGTAGACTTGACCTAGAAGCCAGTAGATGAGCACCTGTCGGAATTATGGAATTTTAAAGTTAATTGTTTTATTTTAGAATTAATTTATTGGAGGTGTAATTAATTACTGTATTTTATTTAATATTTTGCGCATTGCCTTTGCTTCGATATTTGGAGCACTATCCTGACTTTTGTCTTCCAACAAATTTTACAATCTTGCTCTAGACATGCCCGCCTTCAATTCTGCTATTTTTGCAACTCATAATTGTGCTCTTTGTACATTATTTCTGGCCGCACAAAAATCATCGCGGACGTTTATTTTTAAATTTCTATTTTGTATCATTGTGCGTTCCAATCGAAATTGGAGACAATCTTGACCTATTTTTCGTGCGGCCCAAATTAGGAAAATATTCTGTTCTGAGTCTTCTTCAATATTGGTATTGATGACCTGACCTGATTTTGGCTCCATGTACTCCTAATTAATTGTTGAACACAACTTGCATTTATTTCTATTTAAATTGAGGATACTATTTTATCTGATTCTAAAATCACAATTTAATTCCAGTGCCCTGCTAATTTGAGCCATACCAGTCTTACAGCGTCCCATGACCCTACAAAACACCGAACCCCGAATCGCCCGCCAAATTTTTATCATTTTGTGTGTTTGTACAATTTCCCGAATTTAAGGGGCTAAGTTGTAATTATTCAATTGTAGGTGTCATCACCCCATTGTGCAAGACCAAATGGAAAGATTATTTACTTGGGGACCAAATTGCATTTTCCTACATGAATTAATTTCCCTCATGCTCAATCTGGACCACCCAATTAATGGGCCAATCCCAACCCTTCATTCCAACATCCTCATCCCTATATAATGTCTACATCAAACCCTAATCCCAAGAAACCTAGAAAACACCACCCCCTCACAAGCCTCCTCCCTCTCTCCTACGTATATAATTTTTCTCCTTCTTTTTCTTCTTCTCATTTCTTCTCTTCTTCTTCCTTTTTCTTCTTCTTTAATTTTGATTTGATTCAAAATTCAAACTCTTAAGGGGGGGAAACTCACTGTGCACTTCTCCCTTACTGTGCTCCCCTCACCGACCTTGTTCCGGCCGGCGGCCAACTGCGGTTCAGCCCGCTCTTCCCCATAGGTCCGGCGCTGCCCTCCGGTCCGGCGGCCCCTGCCCAACCCGACGGCTTGCTGGCAGCAACCCGACGGCCTGCACTCCGGCGCAGTCCGACGGCTCCCCCTCTGCGTTCACCCTCGAGCGGCCAACTCCGGCCCCCTCACGATCTCCTCCACCTCTCCCTCGCGTCGACTGACCCATCGAACAGACCACCGGCCCGCTGCAACTGCACCCCGGCCGAGTTCCCTGCGGCCGACCACCTCTGCACAACCTCCGGCGGTCAGCGCCAACTGCTCCGACGGTCAGCCCACGGCTCCTCTGTGCAACCCCGGCGGCCCCATTGACCCCGGCCCGCTGCCCGTGCTCCTCCTCCCCTCGCCGCTGCTGGGCTCATCTCCCTCCGGTCTGGCGGCCGGCCAACGAGCCTCCGTCGATACCCCAGTGAGTATTCTTCTTCTCCCTCTTCCTTCTCTTTATCTATATATATATATATATATATATGTATATATACATATGTATGTACATGAGTATATATATATAATATGAATATGTATTGTAGGTATTTAATTAATGTGAATATAATTGTATATTGTTAATCAATGTATAAGTGTATGTAAATATTAGCATGTATATGTATAGCATTTAATTAATTAATGTATATACTAGTATATATTTTGTATATATTAATAAATGTATAGTATTGTGTATGTATTTTATATATATATACATATGTTCTCTATTTTTATGTATATGTAGGCAAACATATATATATATTTTGCATATACATATTTAATATCATATGTAAAATAATGTATTGGTATACATGAATATGTATAGTATATAAGAAATTAGTAATGTATATTTTAATATATGTACATGTATATTTTATTTTTCATTAAATGTTAAACATGTATTAAATATGTATTTTAGTATTTAATATTATATATATAATGTATTGGCATATATATATATGTATATATATATTTTATAAACCCTTGGCATGTTTTTAATGTATATACATATATATTGTATATGTGTTTAATTTGATAGATATAATTACGTGTTCTACTATAAGTATTTTAAATATATATATACTTAGCATATTTTCAAGGTATAATAAATTGGTATATATAAAACCGTATTTTGGTATAAATATATATATGTAGATTATATTTTCGTATTGGGTTGTATATATAATAAATTGGTATATTTACCTGGATATAGTATTGTATATTTTAATTGGTATATATGAGTATATATATGTAATTAGTGTATGTGTGTATTTTGTTAATTCGTATGTGTAGATATATTTTGTATAACCTTTAGTATATTTTTAATATATATATACATTGCATATGTATTTAATTTGATATATATAGATATATTGTAAGTATATATGTTATTAAGATATGTATATAAGTATTCCTATTAGATGACCCTAGTTGACTAGTGCCCTGCCTGGCATAGCCCTGAGGCCAGTATAATTCTTCTGTGTGTTAGGATAGCATCTGATACAAGTGTTGTAATTGTGTTATGTTTATAGGACTGTTGGTTTATCCGGGGATACTCTGGAACAGGACATCCATAAATACCAGCTAAGGACCCAAGGCAAGTACATTCTCTGATAATTTCCAATTCTTGATAATTTCTATAAATTCAACAATCATGAAATGTTACATCTGAATCTTTGACACTGTGCTACACGGACTAGTATAGCTTGGATCTGCAGTCATGAGATGTTACCTTGATTATCGTATTGACATTGTACACGACATGTATATTTAGACATCGTACATGATAGACTTGACTTGCTCGTGTATCGTGACGTGTCATGGTTGGATCCATAGTACTAGTTGGCGGCGGGGAAGTAGTTAGTAAGAAATATGATCATAACCTCTTATTGTAGTATAGAAATTGTAAGTGTTAATCATGCTCTTCACCCATGATTAGCCAGGCCCTGTAGCTATCGTACATGTTCCCAAGCTGATCACATTTTGAAACTACTATTTCAAACAGTTAGAATAGATTACAGTTCCCTATTTTAAATCATATACTACATCACCCGTATACGATACTGTTTCTTGTTCTTTTTATTTCCATACATGCACTGACTGTATCATATTGCCTGTCTCTTTATATTACCTGTCTCTCTTAAATTGCCATTGCGATTATTTCACTGTCTTCTCAGTAGCTAGCATGACATGTTTTATTGTATTATAGACATTATCAATTAATGGAACTGTTATTTGAGAGTGTTGCTTTGCTCCTTCCTGACTGGAAATATTTTTCCAGACTATGCCTTAGAGGACCGCTGTCCGACACTTTATGGACCATATGGTGAGTAGCTGCAGACTTGGTAGTTAGTTGTGATTCTGGAAGTTACAGCCGAAATTATTATTTATTGTTAGTTCTTTAAGTAGACTATTTGGTACCGGATTTGTCTCCGGCATTTTGATGATTCTTGGATATTGTTGAGTTAGAATATTACTTGTGGACTTGTGTTGTGTTTAATTTTAATTTCTGTTTCGAAATCTTATCGTGCTGTAATCCTGTGATTGAGTATATGTTCATCTTATTTGTGTCATCCGTGCCTCCTAATGGAGATTGGATGCTTGCGTGACATTAGTTAGATAGTATCAAGACCTTGACAGCATTCTACCGCCGATGCTGCGGCGTAGGCTGGACGTACCCACGCACTCGTGCCCCTAAACCGGGTACGGGTCGTGACAATTATATTGATATATATTATAGTACTTAGTATATATTAGTATATTGGTTGAGGGTTACATATGTATTAGCTATATTCATGAGGTTTGAATTACCATGGGATACCAAGTTAATATCAAGGTATTGGGTCGATACTGAAGGTATTGGGTTGAGTATCGGGATAGGTGTGAGGTAGTGCGATACGCATTGGTGCAAGGCCAAGGTATCCTAATTTTATTTGATTAGTTAAGTACTATGTTTATTGACTTGTATATATATCTAACCTATTATTTTTATATATTAAAACTTGCGTATCTTAGGATACGGTATTTTGCAAGGCCAAGGTATCCATCAAGAAGTAAGCTCCTCCTCTCCTGCTCAAGGCATCTGCTACGACATTGGCCTTCCCTGGATGATACTGAAGGTCAACATCATAGTTCGTCAATAACTCGAGCCACCTCCTCTGTCGCATGTTGAGCTCCTTCTATGTGAACACATACCTTAATCTCTTATGATCTGTGAAGATCTCCACTCGATCACTATATAGGTAATGTCTCAAGAGCTTAAGTGCAAATACTAATGCTACCAACTCAAGATCATCCGTCGGATAACCCTTCTTATGGTCTCAAAGCTACCGAGACACAAAAGCTATCACTCTGCCATGCTAGATAATGACACATCCTAGTCCCACTCGTGAAGCATCACAGTAAACTGAGAACCCATCTGGTCCCACTGGTAGTGTCAGGATAGGAGCCAAAATCAAACTTTGCTTGAGCTTCTTGAAAGAAGTCTGACAAGCATTTGACCACTCAAAGCACACATCCTTACATATTAGCCATGTAAAGGGTTCGGAGATCCTCGCGAAGTCTGCCAAAAACCGCTTGTTGTAACCTGCTAGACCCAAGAAACTGCGTACATCTGAAACTGTATGGGGTACTGGCCAACTCTCAATAGTCTCCACCTTCTTGGGATCTACCTCAACTCCTCTACCAGAAATGATATGCCCCAAGAAAGAGATACGTTCATGCCAGAACTCACAATTACTGAACTTCGTGTACTGCTACTACTCTCATAGAATCTGAAGAACTACACGAAGATGCTGCTCATGCTCTTTCTCACTCCGACTATAGGCCAAGATATCATCAATGAACACTATCACAAACTGGTCTAACTAAGGCATGAAGATGCTATTCATGAGAGATATAAATATAGCTGGTTCATTGGTTGCTCCAAATGGCATAACTAGGAAATCCCAATGACTATATCTAGATCTTAACGTCGTCTTGGGTATGTCTTGCTCTATGACCCAGATCTGATATTACCTAGACTTTAAATCGATCTTCGAAAACACAACTGCTCCACTAAGCTGATCAAACAAGTCATCTATTATGGGCAAGAGATATTTGTTCTTAATGGTTGCCATATTTAGTGTTCTATAATCAATAACTAAACACGATGAACCATCATTCTTCTTAAAAAGAATTAACGGGGCTCCCCAAGGTATTGCACTAGGTATAATGAATCCCTTGTCTCTCAAATCCTCTATCATTCGGTATAAGATTTCTAACTCAGATGGTGACATCCTGTAAACTATTTCTGAAACTGGCTCTGCTCCTAGGATCAAATCAATGTAGAACTCTATATCTCTAACTGGTGGTATACTGGGTGGCTTGTCGATAAATACGCTAGGGAACTCACAAACTATCCTGGGAAACTGTGCTTCCTCTGCTTCTACCAACATTAGTGTAACCTCTGGTGACTCTACTGTACATCTCAAGAATGAGAACTCCTCTCTACCAGGTACATGAAAGATAACCTTGCCACTATGGCAATCTATCTTCGCGTGCCTCGAACTTAACCAATCCATCCCAATGACAACATCATAATCGCTCATAAAAACTCTATCAGCCTCGTAAAAAACTCTCTTCCGTATAATATAACTCTATACGAGGGATATACTCTATCTACTCCCACGAGACCATTACCAGTAAGTATATTCAACCTTACAGGTAAGGACTCGGACTCTAATCCAACTCGTGTCATAAATCATGCAGATATAAATGAATACGAAGCACCATAATCCAATAAAGCTAAAGCTGAATAAAGGTTGACTAGAATGGTACCTGTTACCACCTCTCATATTACTAAAGCCTCTGCCATTTATAGCAAGAATGCTCGACCATGTCCCCCGGGTGCTGGTCATCTCTACTGCTGACCTCGAGGCCTTGCTTGGGCCTGCACATACTGTTGTGGCCTCTACTGGAATGTGTGAGCCTGTTGTGTCAAAGGCCTCTGAACCTGCTGTTGCTGCACTGGTATTGGTGTCCTATGTTGCGGTACTGCTGGCCGAACTGTTGACTAGGCTAATGATGATCCAGTTTGGTTCCTCCTGGGACATGCTTCGATCTGGTGGTCTGATGCCCACACACGAAGCATAATTCATGTTTCCTACGATACTCTGATATAATATGCCCATGTTTTCTGTAATGGAAACAACTGCAGGAAGAAGAAGATGATGACTGCCTCTGATGAGGGGCACGTCTAGGATAACTGCTATGATGATACAGTCCTCCTCGGGGATCCAATCGTCATGGCTTGAACTGTTGGAGCTGGTGCTGATGACTGGGACGATAATCCTCCTAAAATGTGGGACCTCTTCTGCCCCCAACTTGATTTGTGATCCTCTGTGAGGTATACTCAAACCTCCTGGCTGCCCGTATCATCGCGTTGAAGGTCTGAAACTTATGTTACTCTACTGTCAGGATAATCTCTAAATGAAGTCCCTGCTGGAACCTCCTTACCCTCTCTAACTCGGTTGCTACCTAGGTAGGAGTAAACCGACTAAGTCTCGTGAACTCTGCCACGTAGCCGTCGACGGTCCTACCCTCCTGTCTGAGGTTATTAAACCTCTGCTGAAGCTAATAATGTGCCACTGGGTCGAAGTACCTCTCCTGAAACCTTTTAGTAAAAATTATTCATAGAATCGGGGCTATAAGGGAAACCTTCTTCGCTGTCCACCAATCATGGGCCAAATCCAACAACTGTAGCCTTACTATAGCTATTCGCTCTCTGGGCGGAGTCTTTGCTTCCTCCAGGATAGCCTCAGTATATTGCAGCCATGCATCGAACAAAATTACGTCCTCTGTGCCCAAGAAAAATGGAGGACTGAGTCGCCTGAAGCTAGTCGCAGAATTATAAATTTGAGAACCACCCTACTCCAATGCTATTGGGCCGACTGAGTGAGTACGTCATTCTGGTTCTGCTGGATCGCCATAAAACCTCAAAGAATATCCATCAGTGCTCCGACATTACCCTTTGGCTGCTCGGGCTGAATTGGGTGCACTGGCTGCACTGGTGCTGCCTGCTGGTCTGATACTGTCAGTCGATCTGCCTCAGGGTCTACTCTAGACCCTGCCCCTGAATGATGCGGCCGATCCCAAAGAATACACTGGGCTTCCGAATGCTGACCCTTCTCGAGCTGCACTCGATCCATCTAGCTGGTAGTAACAGGAACAGTGCCCCTGAAAGATAAGGACACAAAAGTCAATCAAAGAACATGATTGATCAACGATAAGTAGGTATCAGATCAAGAATCGGGTATGGAGATAAATAACTAGGGATCAAAGGAAATAGTTTAGTATTAAGACATCTAGCAACAACAACAACCCCCAACATATATTAAAAATTAGACCTGCATGGGCCACTACTATAACCGTGCCACGCCCCAGAAATCAGAATACTAGATAGCGGGACTGACAATGCCAACTACGTATACTTAGAGCACTCTGGTACTCCTCATATACGGGAAAGCTGTAAGACATGATGGGTCACTACTATAATACAACAGTCAAGCCTAGGTCCAATAAACCTAGTATCTCAATCACAGGAATAACATATATAATAACAAGATATAAGAACAACTGAAATAAAATAGTAATACGTCTCAAACTGTAATATACATATAATCATGATGCTAGTAAACATAAAATGAGTAAACTAGCCAGAGTTTATGTCATACATGATCAACCCTAGGATATGTCAATCATGCAAACATCCGTAGGCTAATAGATAAATCCAAAACATGATCTAAACACGTGCTCGGTGGCTAAATACCAACAAAAGAAGAATGTACAACAGAGCGGAAAAGTAGGGAAACCCACTCAAGCGGTCTGGTGCCCCGGGTAGTCACCATCCTCGAAAAGATGTGGGAGATCCTCTGGTGCGGCTACTGGATCTGGCCATACAAAACCAGTGGGTTCAGACCCCAAATAGAAAGTAACACAAAGGAAGCCAATCTAGGAACTTAAACCAACAACACAAGCAATGCAAATACAAAAAGTAAAGACTGAAAGTAAATAATCTCTAGATAAAATAAATACCGAAAATATGCAATGAGACATATCCTGAATTGATAAGCAATAAGAAATAACAAGTGTAGAAGATAAATGTGTGATCACGTAAAGCCTAGACTAATCATCATCCATAAATCACGGCAAATAATATAAGTAAGGCTTGATACTTTAACTAACTAGGGTTATCATAATCCTTAATTACTAATATTTGTAATGCAACGCGATGATAGTGTTCCTTCTGATCGCATGCCCCTGCAGTCCGTCCGGGATACCCACAGGCGCATATTGAGACCAGGAAAATCACACCATGAAGCCATGTAAATCTACTCGATAAAGCCATGTAAATACACTTATTTGTTGTGGGTAACCGGGACTGCATGTAATCTAGAAAAATCCCTATCCATGAACTATGTCAGTCGCTAGTTGTTTAATCCTTATGATTTTTTTGTATGAATCCGGATATGGCATGCCACAAAATCCATCCTAGACATGGTGTAGATAAATCAAGTTCTAACAGTAATATAGTTTAGTTTCAATATATATTTTACAAACAGACTCAAGTAAGCTACTACAACAACCAAGCCACATGAAACCAAGTGAAGACAGGAAAAGCTAAGTGAAGCCATGTCAATCCAGGTGAAACCAAGTATAACCATGAGAAGCCATGTTAAGTCATGCCAAATCAAGTCTAGTGAATCATGTCACGTGTGGCCGGGTAAGGCCAGGTGGAACCAAGTAAAGCCAAGTCAAGTCCAGTCCTCTAAATCAATGTAAGTTCATTCTTGACAGGTTAAGTCAATCATGTATCCAAACAAAAGCCAGAAGAAACAAACGAAAGCTCAAAACACCAACAATTCCTAAAGAAAAAATATTATCGGTATACCGTCAGTACAGTCCAGTACACCGATGGTATACAGGTCAAGGGATAGCAAAAATATAGCAAGTTCTGGATTCCAACAAATCGGTATACTATCGGTATACTGGAGTATACCGTCGGTATGTCGTTCCAAGTAGGCAAGAAAGCTGCTGGAAAATAAAGTTTCTCAAATCGGTATACCGTCGGTACAACGAGTACACCGTCGGTATGCCGGCAAAGGCAAATATCTAACAATGTCGACAAGATTGGTATATCGTTGGTATACTATAGCATACCGTCGGTATGCTAACATAAATAATAAAATTAGAATCAGTATATCGTCGGTATACGTATAGCGTTGGTATGCCGATTTCTGACAAAAAATTGGCCAAACTCAGAATCTGATTTTTGAGACACAAATTAAACCCCTAAAATCACCAAAACTAAGTCTAGCAATAAGTCAAGTCTAGGGATAAGTACATATCATAATATGGACTAAAACTCTCGGTCACAACTCCGGTAACGTCTCCGTTACCGAGTTACCAAAAATGGACGGGATATGATTCTACCAGAATTCAAAATCGAGATGGTCAAAAGACTAGAAATCATGAGAAGAACAAATATAGTAAAGCAAGTATAAGCTAAAAAGCAACAACCCGAGGTCCAGGAAGGAAAACAACAGAAAGTAAAAGAAGTTCACAAAATCGACAAGGTGTACTTGCCTAAAGCGAGCTTCCAGCATAAGTCTTCTAGTCTACCTCCTCGAAGGGGTTTAGAAACCATACTTCAGGTCTCAATACCAAGCTCCAAGCTCAAGAGAGAAAGAAGAAGAGAAGAGAAGAGAGAGAGAGAGAGAGAGAGAGAGAGAGAGAGAGAGAAAGAAAGAAAAAGAATTATAATATATAGGAATCCTAAAAAGTGAAACAAATATCATCGGGATCGGTATAACGTCGGCATACTGGAGTATACCGTCGGTATACCGGTCAGGTAGTAAAGTATTAATTTTTTAGAAATTTTGAGTTGCCTTAAGAATCAAATAAAAGCAATAGATAGCACAAAAATATGTATCCGTATAAAATATGAATACTGTGAGACGAGTCTCACAAGTTATGCGAAGGCCTTTGTGCCGAACTGTGCCGGGACCAGAATAACCTTACTCGAGTATAGACCAGAATAACCTTACACGAAGACTAGTGGGTTAGTGTGCGAGACTAGAATATCGTTCGGATGGGATAACTATCCACACAACCTTTTGGCTAAGTCGTACTGAGTATCGTGCACCAAGATCCTTTGGTGCAAGCGAGTTTTAAATATTGTTCAGACAAGGATAAGTAGGACTTAGAAACTAAATCGATAGAGATGTTATCGGATTATCGCTAAGGCGAAGATGGGGGATCGTGCTTCAATATTTGAGGAATGGTTTGAATGGATATTAATGTCGATAAGTATAAATCAAATATGGTTGTGTGAATGGCTATCGATAGAGGTAAATACGAGACTTAAGATTATCGAAGAGGACACGAAGGGATCGTACATAAGTTTTAAGGAACAAATTTGTTGGATATGCTAGTGATCAATATGAACATGATTGAGAACTTATTTGGATGACTTGATCCCTGAGTGGTGTATGCGATAGCCTCGGAGACGAATACATGATTTGAGTATTGAGTGAGTTTGAGGATTTATCGAGTAGCTCAAATCCTCAGTGCTATATGGATTATTTTAGGAATGTTAGAGTGAATCGAGGATTTTGGGGTAGCAACGAGTCGATCAATAAGCGATGTGTTTGATGCAAAGACTTAGAATGAGTATTGTTTAGATAGTCGTGAATTCGAGTGTCTCATACAAAGTTTGTTAGGAAGATTTATGGATGAGTTGTGTGAATCCAAAATGGTATCGAATAAGAATTTAGAAGGATGAAACAAATGGATATCTTGATACAGGAAACTTATTAGAGCATACGTGCGATTTCAGATTTAATCAATAAAATTAAGGTTTTATGTCGGGATTAGAGACTCGAGGATAAGATCGGAGTTAGCTCGATGTAAGATAGCTTGCATGGAGAGTTTGGATTGATAATGATATAGCTCGATAGAATTCAGCTTGAGTATGGATGTTGTGGTTTCAAAATTGAATAATTTTAGAAGAAATTGATAGTTGAAAGTTAGCACGGATGGATACAGGTTAAGGAATTATGTGGTTTAGTAAATTGATGTAGGCGGTAAGAAGATTTAAAATTGAGTTGGACGAGCAATCTTGATTCTAGTTCGGAGGATATCATGGACTAAAATGAATATGATATTGTGCAAATAGTTTTGATACTTACACAAATATACTTGAGGACTTTGAAACGCATCGAGGATAGACAGGCTTTGACACGAGGATATTTAAGTTGAACGAACGATGGGTAGATTATTGAATTGATCTTGGAACTTGAATATTTTGAGGAATGCTAGATGCGGACTATGGATCGATCGAATGATAACGTTGAAGTCAGATGACTTGGCTAGGTGAATGTTGATGTTGGCATGAACGGTTATTAGAGGAATACGACTTGAGAAAATGATGAAGAAACTCTTGAGGATATATTTTACAGTTGGTGCAACGATGATTTGACTCGATGAATTTGAGGATCGTTTTGACTTTTGGTTTGAGGCAAAAGTGAATCGAGGATAAGTTAGTCTAGAATTTGATGCAAGTGCTTGATGGTTTTGTGAATGAGTACATGAATTGTGTTGAACGACTTAGAGATTATGATTTAAATCAAAGATTTAGAAATTGAATCATGACTTTATGGTCTAGACTTAGAAAAGGATGGATAGGTATATTCTATCAAAAATATTTAAGGAGATAGACTATGCGAACTGCTAGGTTTGACATACGACATTGATATATCAAAATTTTGACTAAACATGCTTATCATAGGAGGACTTTGCTGAAATGGACTCGGACCCCATGAACTGAATGTTACTAATACGAGTAGGATGATCTTTGCTCGATGTTTAAAAATATGAGTGATGCGAGCTTGGGTAGAATATCCTGTATGAACGAATAATGGTTTGACCTTAGGAACTTGGAACGAGCATCATGCAACAAATTTTGCACGATGAGAAACATAAACTTGAATTGTACCTATGACCTTATGAGCCGATCTAGTGGTTAGGCAGACGACCCTATGCTATGAGATGAACCTATGTGACCGACTTTAGAGTATCGTTCTGATAAAGGATAGAATCGAGGTAGCAAAACTTAGAGTTAGGACTTGGAACTAGGAGTGTGCCCTAGTGAAGTTATGTTTGACCCGACCGGAATAAACAATATGACTTGAGAAAGGCATCGTATCATCTCTAGGATTGATATAAACGATAATGAAATAAACTAGAGTTCGATTTAGTCGAGTTAGTGAAACGATTGATGATTCAAAAGTAAGACATTTCACAATAGCTTGTCCGACTTCGCTATCACTAAGCTTGGTTGAAATGCATATATTTGGGGGATGCTTTGAATATATGCACGATACAGACTCAATGATATGTTGAACTCAAATGCAGTAGCTTGTTCGACTTCGCTATCACTAAGCTTAGTTGAAATACATGTATTTGGGGGATGCCTTAAATATGTGTATAATCCAGACTCAGAGATATAGATAACTCGAATACAGTTGGAGGTGAATGTCTGTAGATTCGCACCGATGAGTTAGCAATTTCAGAAAGTTAGCCTCAACCTGAGACCTTCGTACATGGTGGCTTATAACATACCCCATATTTAGCAATATAGTTCTATGCTAAGGCACAATAGAGACAGAGTCAGAGAATGCGATGATCGAGTGGATTATAATTAACTCGAATTGAATGATAGACTCATTCAATGAAATAGACTAAGTACGCGTAAAACACGGAATATGGAAAATAAATGGGAAACTATGTTCAACGGGTCTAATGACACAAAAAAGTATACTTGAGTTATATTCGATAGCGGTGCGATTCTATGCTAGGCACAGTAGAGATTCATTTGGGGAATATCACAACTAAGTTGGGTATAGTTCGGTAGCATCAAAAGATAGAGTTGTTCGATAGAAATTGACGCGCACGGTAGGACGTGTTCCATTCGGGAAGCCTCGAGGATGACTTTTTATGAGTGGTGTATAATATAATGACCCGCTCCGCTCAACACGGAGAGCCGATTCAAATGACGCAAGTGCCATGACCCATCGTGCCTTGCTCAGTGAGATGACTCGCTTAATGCAAAGGCATTAAGACTTTGCCTTTCAGAAGAGTTCAAACTTAGACTTTCAAAGGCGCAGTCGGAGTCTCGCTCGGCCAATATGATTCATTACTAAGGTGGTTAGTTCCGATGAACCTGTCTTTGCTTAGCATACATAGCTAAAAATACGGACTATACATGCTAGATCGCTAGGCGATAACCCTTGTATGCTAATAAACAAATTCAACGCACCAAGCTAAGGGAGTAATCCCATCTTGTATTACTGCATAGAATATGGAACTAAATTGGCTAACTAGAAATGAACGTTCACCCTGCCACTTAGAATCGTTCAAGTAGATTGGCTTATGTTTCGAATAGTCTATCGTGCATGCCCTATAATATGCTTAATCGTTATAATACTTCATCGCTTGTCACTTAGATTATACCATGGAGTGATGTATAAATAATATGGTTCACTTTTCTAAGGCAGGATAACTATCAAAATAGTCGTTTTATGCCAAGTAACAAAAACATGAACTACGGGACCTTAAGGTCACCAAGGTGATTCCCACAATGGGAGCTGCATAGTAAAAGAAATAAAGAAATTAAAGAATAAATTAAAGTATCAAAATAATTATAGACGGGTATGTCGGGGACGTGCAGTGGGGCTCGCTACCCGTATTGCAAGGAGCGCTACCAACCCAGTCGATAATCCAAAATAGCTCGGGACGCCCATTAAGTTAGAGAAAAGAGAATCACTGAATGGTACTGAGAAAAGAGATAAAAGAAAGAATAATGTGAGATCACGAACAACCTGTGCACATGGTATTTTTGGTTTTGCGGACGGTGTGTTGGGGCATCGGGGACGATCCAATCCAGACAAAATATTCTGATAGTCGTCTGAATCGGGCAAGATGCGTGGAGCCTGAAGTCTGGATTCTGATATAGCACCCATTCGTCCATGAGACTATAACTCATCCTTTATGGCTATGCTAGTGACCTTCTGTCATATAGATTAAGATTGGCTTGATTACGACACTCCGCGTACGAGTTATTGCATTGCTGCAATGAATCTATATAACCTGAGCAATATATTTTAATCTGTATAACCTAAGTAACACATCCGAGTCTGAATAACCTGAGTAAAATATCTAAATCTGTATAACCTGAGTAACACATCTGAATCTGAATAAATTAAGAATATCATAACTATATAATCTAAGTACATCATGCACCTGAGGCAGAAACACGGCCGTAACACTAAGTTGTGTATGCGCATCCTTTGGTTTTTGTTTCATGTATTATTTGCTGGTTAATATGGTTTACCTTGGACAAGAAAGGCTGAACGGTAAGTCGATAAGTTGTCATTTACTCTTGAGATTTTGTGACACGCTGCGGCATGCTGCAACACGAGTAGGCTTAATATTATGCCATAAATCCGATCCTAAGGCAAGACTAGAGAGACAACATAATAGATGGTGCACTGAACTAATTCAACGTGTTTGGTTTTATTGAGTGGGAAAGAAGTCTCCCCACCAGTTAATTCAATATACTGATAACCCACCAGATTGCTTACAGGGTGAGAAAGAACCTCATTCTGTGCAGAGTCTTCCCTCATGCGCGCTTAGGCATGGATCTAACTATGAAGACTTGGAGCATTGCGGACGGAGCTGAAGCACTATATACATGACGTAATGTATTGGAATATCGCCTATGTAGCATCCCAATATTATAAGTCACTTGGCATATTTTATTATTTTGAGAGAGAGAGAGAACTTTAGAGATTTGTAAACTCGGCCTAGCGGCACTTTTAGTGCCTATTCAATATCAATAAAGAGAACTATTTTCCTATATACTTGTGTTGTTAAAATTTTTGCTGCATTAGAACTATATATACGACTTTGTGGTTCAGCATTTCAAAGACTGTTTCAGGTGCTTGCCTTGCGCGGATGCAACTTAGGCTCACATGACATCACGCCATACGAGGACGTTTGGTCTTGCGGGACTGGAGAGTGATAATTATCGCCAAGCTCCCGCCTGAATAGGCAACTTTATTGTGGACATGCACCAGAAAAAGATGGAGGTCGATATTGAGCTCCTCCTACACTGGATCCATATTAAAGACGAGTTGAGGACTCAACTCAAGGTCGACACACTGTCCAAATATATGGCCAATACCAACATGGTGCATGCTGGAGACTCCAAGGGGAAGCAGAAGGCTTCTCACTTCAAGAAGGACTTCAACCATCTGAAGATGAAGTCGACTTCGATCAAACCAAGGTCCAAGTCTGATGTGACTTGCTTTAACTATGGCAAGAAGGGTCACTACTAGAAGGACTGTATATCCAAGCCCAAATTGAATGAGCAAGGTTAGACTAACTTGGTTTGTATGATTGCACAGGTTGATTCAATTGGTGTGACTGGTAGGTGGACACTGGTACATCCTATCATATTTGCTCTAAGAAGTAGTGGTTCACCACATACAAGCCTAATTCCGAGAAGTTTTGATGGCGAACAAAGGACAAGCCGAAATACTTTGGATCGGGTCGTTGGTACTGAATCTGACTTGGAAAAGTTGCTAATGCTTAAGGATGTGAAGTATATACCGGTGATAGCTAAGAACCCGATCTCGTGAAGTTTGTTGTATAACCTGATCTCATGAAGTTTGTTGTGTAACATAGGATGGACATCAATACTGGATAGATGGTAATGTCATATAAAGGAATATACTTTAGAAAAAAAATTGTACCAAAAGGATATTTAAACTTCAACTTGTAACTTCGACTGGAAATATCAATGCAATCCCTTCTTCTGGTTATCCTCTTGTGTTATAGCATAATAAACTAGGACATGTTCATTGTAAAAGATTAAACAAAATATCTAGTCTAGGGCTTATTTCCAAATATAGGAGTAAGTAAGTGGAGAAATGTGAGGTATGTGCATAGACGAAGATCACCATAAAACTATTTAAACGGGTAAACCGAAACAAAATCTTCTAGAGTTGGTACACTCAGATATCCTTGACTTTAAGCAATTCTCTACAAAGGCCATGATAAAGTATTTTATTATGTCCATCGATGACTACTTGAACTTTGCATTCTTCTATCTTCTCAAATCAAAGGATAATGCGTTCAAGAAGTTTAAGGACTTCAAGGCTGAAGTCGAGCGGCAAACTAGACAACAACTCAAGAGACTTAGAAGTGATCAAGATGGAGAGTATAGGTCTCTTGAATTCACATCGTTCTGTAGAGAACATGGAATTGTCAATGAGACACATGCTCTATATTCTTCTTAATCAAATATAGTTTCAGAAAGAAAGAATAAGATAGTAACAGAGATGATAAACTCAATATTGTTGACTGCGGGTCTTCCAAATTGCTTTTGGGCAGAAGCTATGGTTACGGCTAGTTTTATTCTGAACAGAGTTCCGTATGTAACTTTTGATGTCACTCCTCATAAACTCTGTTTCATAGCCAGACCCAATATGAATGTCATTCAAGTGTGGGGGTGTCTGGCAAATATAAAGCTTTCGGATTTAAAGATTCAAAATCTTGGAACCAGGACTATAAAGGCAATATTCCTGGGATATGGTGAAAAGAGTGATGCTCGAAGGTTCCTGTCATGCCCCGATCTTCCGTAGGTAATCGGCCGTCCCCGCTAGGCTCGAATCACCGCTCCAGCGCTCCCGCAAGATAATGTTTCCCATCTGGACGTAATGCCTGTCCCTACCATATTTTTTAGAAAAGGATATTTTAGTCATTTCATAATTAATTAAATATTGTGCATGTTAGATAATTAATTATATTATTTAATTATTATTAGATATTAGTTTATTATTTTGGACTTATGTTAGTGGACCTAACTAGTTTTGTTTAGACTCATGGACCAACATGTATTAATTGTTAGAATTGAGCCCATTTAGAAGCCCATTCATAAGGAGGATGATTAGTTTAATTAAACCCATTAGACTAGAACCTTCCCTCCTTAATTATTTCTTCATGAAAGGCCCCAAGGGGTATAATGGACATTATATAGTGGCTTGAGGAAGGGGAAAGGGGAGGTCGGCTTATTAAAGGGGGGGGAGTTTCTCTCTCCACTTTTTATTTAAAATCTCGATCTAGAATTTCCTTCAACCAAATTTCTTCATTCCACATAATTTTCTCTACCAAATTTTACCCTAATTTCCTTCCCAAATTCTATTGGAGACTATTGGAGCAAGGATATAGAAGGAGGAAGTAAGGATCTACAAAGAGGAGCAAGGATCTACAAGTTGGAGGCCAATTTTATTACATTTAGAGGTTGCATTGGAAATCCATCTCTCAATAGGTATAATTCAATTTTTTCCCTTAATTAGGTCTAAATCTGAGAATTAACCATGAGAAATTAACCCATATGTATAGGCTACCCATAGGATTTGGTTTTGAGTTAATATGAGGCCTATTGAGAAAGTTATGGTACTTTTTGTGTCAATTTTAGGGATATTCCGAGATTGACACTTGTTGTGTTTGTCAATTGGTCCTATAGATCAATTTGACATGTGTTTGTATGTTTGGGGCTAGTTTTGTGTCCACTATTGGGTATGTGTAGGTCGTATCCCAACAATTTGGTGATACGTGTTGATTTGGGGGTTTTTTCTCCGATACGAGACTTTGTGCATATCATATTTTAACACGGACACGTAGATTTATGTTTGACTCTTCGTATTATTTATAAATAATATATTAAACTTGCTCATGTCCTTCGGGCATGTTTGGATGTGTGGTGGACTCGTGTCGCAAGCGTATCTTAGATCTAGTTTGATACGGGTGCGATAAACTCTACGTGTTTGTTGCATTTTATTTCTAGATCTATTTTCTATTGTTCTTAGTCATTATAATATGTAATTATATGCATACATATATATATATATATATCTTGTTATGTATATATATATTTATATGTGTTAGTGTATCATATATCTATATACTTATGTGTTATATATATATGTAGCTAAACTACTAAATATGTAATAGCTATTAAATAAGTAGTGTATATATATAAGTTATGTGTATATATAAGTTACGTTATATATATATATGGATAAGCATGTATATATATAAATATATAATTGATATATATTAGTGTATATATATTGGTGTATATGGTAGTAGTGTGTTTGTATCTGTGTGCTATTGTATAAGAGAGGGGGCTCGACACTTATAGCGACAACAACAACAGCAATAGCAACAACAGTAGCAGCAGCACCTACAGCAGCAGTAGCACCAGCATTAGCGACAACAACAGTAGCAATAGCAACAGCAGCAACAACAGTATTAGCGACAACAGCAGCAACAGAAATAGCGACGGCAATAGTAACCGCAACAGCAGCAGCAATATTAGCAACAACATCAGCAGCATTATCAACAGCAGCAGCAACATTCAGTGACAGTAGCAGCAACAATAGCGATAACAACAGCAAATGCAAGCTCAAGGGATCAGCAGCGTGTATCAGGGAGGGCTAACAAGTTGTAAGTTAACTAGTTGGGTTAGTAGTATATGTTTTGGTTAGTATAATAGTTAGTTAGATGTGGATAATAGTTGGTAACTATACATATATTTATATATAGTGAGGTATTAGTGAGGTATTAGTAACTATCTATATGTATGATAAGGTTAGTTGGATTCTTAAACTATACATATATCATAAGTATTGTATTATAGGTTAGCAACTATGTATTAGTAGGTTATATTTAGTAGCTAAATGTTTGGCATATGTTAAGTTGAATGTTAGCTATGATTGAGGCTTTGACAATTACCTTGGGATACTAAGGTAAGTATCAAGGATTTGAGGATACCCAAGGTATTGGGTTTGGGTATCAAGATGGAGGTTTAGTGGTGCGATACCGAGTTGGTTCAAAACCAAGGTATCCATTTAGTATTGTAATTAGGATTTATATATTTAATATTGCTTGAATGTACATATATGATATTTTATATCTTTTGTTTGTGTATCCTGAGATATGGTATCTTAGTATCTTAGATTTAGCTTGTATGACCTAGATTCTTAGTGTATGAACCCAACATCTTTGAGTTAGACTCATAAAACCTAAAAATAGGTAGTTTGACCAAGTTTGACCTGTTTGACTTAGGGATGACCTAGTTTAACTTATTTTTCTTTCTGAAACCTCGTATTAATATTATATTCCATATCTAGGTCTTTGAGGCATGATATCAGACATCTGTGAGACTATTCACCGGACTTCAGGCGAGTACATTCTCTAATAGTTTCTCATTTATGATATACTCTATGTTTATTGTATTTAGTGTAGATATCCATGTTTTCTTGACACGATCGTTACACAGATTGGTATATCCAAATCTCGTAATGAGATATTATTCCTTGGTATATGGTGTATCTTGTGCAAGCCTTATTTTATTGTTTATCTTGTACATGTACATACACTAATTCTCAGGAAGACTAGCTATCTTCTTTGGGAATCTCGTGCCATTGCGTACCATGGTTGGATCTACTATACCAGTCGGGGGTGGGAAGTATTTTAGTGTAGATATGAGATCATACCCTCCTTGTGCATGTCTTGTTCCTTGTGAGTGTTGATCATACACCGCACGTATGATTAACTAGGCCTTTTACTCTTGTGCAAGTTCTCAAGCCGATCACTTATTAAGCTAGTACTCACACACTTAGTCATTAGTATTCGTGTTCAATATCATATTGTTCATTATTATATTTATTATAGTATTTTCTTATTGTATATCTCTTGTATAAATTATTGCATCTTGTATATTCACATTTATTTACTGTTATATAGTTTTTATCATTGATTAGAACTGCATGCTCCTTTCCTAACTGGATATATTTTTTCCAGATGACACTGAGGAGTGGTATCCTACACATTATGGACCTCAGAATATTGTGGTCTTAGAGTCAGAGACTTTGGCTCAGGTGGGACTTATCCTGACTGAGACAGATGACCCGGGACTTTTAGCTTCTTAGTATTCTTTTATACTAAATTTGTCTCTAGCTTATTTGTTAGTATTTCTTCAGACTCAGTGATGTTATTATTTGACTCATGAGTTGTATGTGACTATTCTTTTCTTTATCGTATTTATGCGCATTTCCATCTTAGATCTGTAATTTAGTATATTGATATTATTGGTGGCTCATTATATTGTTAGATAGATTACCCAAACAATGTTCTACCGTCGATTTTGTGGCCCAGGCTATGCGTTGTTCCTGACTTGTATCCCTATAACGGGTGCGGGTCATGACACATTTTTAGTGGTGGCCCATGCAGGTCTATTCGAGGTCACAATTAGTACGATTCATAGTAGTGCTCTGAATTGAGTGCTATTACGAGTCTGTTTCAGGATATAGGATATAGGCTATAGGCTGAGAATACTCAATCAAATCTAGAAAAAAATCTTTCGATTTATTCAACTATTCTTCTTTAATATTGATATTTGATCTTTAAACTGTCATTCATTGAGTGTCTTATATCATGTGCTATATTGATTCTTTCTTTCGTTTTGTCTCAGGATGCCGCCTAAGACTAGATCGTAGTAGGGGAGAGCAGCTTATGAGAGGTCTACGACATCCCGAGGGCCTACACCAGTCACTTCTCTGGTGATTGGAGTGTCAGCTACTTTCGGAGGTCCACCACCTACTCAAAGGACTGTGCCAGCTGTATCTGACGGACTTCCACCTACACCTTCCGTGCTGGCTGATGCGAGACAGATGTTTACACTATTTTGCGAGATGCTGGAGGCACAGAGGGATCAGTCTGAGGCACATCAGAGGAAGATCGACATCTTGCGGCAGGGTATCGCGAGTGCTCATCAGCTTGCTCGTGCCGTAGTTGAGAGAGAAATTCCTGTCCAGCAGCAGGTTGCTCAGCTTCGGCCAGGCAACATTCAGGACTTCAAGAAGCTGGAGCCTTGGGCCTTTAAAGGGATGGAGGGCATCATCTATGCTAATGATTGGCTCGAGGACATTGAGCGTCTTATAAGGGTGTCCTGTCTTTCTGAGGATCTGAAGGTTGAGGCGGTAGGACTTTAACTGTTCGATGTCGCCCACACTTGGTTGAGGAATAAGTCGATTCTTGTTGATGCAGGACAGTCTTGGGAGGTATTCAAGGACCTCTTCAAGAAGAAGTTGTTCGCTCAGGCAGACAGGCTAGACTTAGGGAGGCAGTTTGAGAGCCTCATTCAGGGGAGCATATATGTGGAGGAGTATACTGCGAAGTTCTACAGGTTGAGCCAATTTATAGAGTATTTGGTGAGAGAGCTGGAGGTTCGGGCTATTAGATTTTGCGAGGGTCTAAATTGGAAAATGAAGATTCTCATTCCGTCTTTTTATGAGACATAGTCGAAGATACTTGCGGAGGCACGCAAGATTGACCGGGAGTTGGGTTTGAAGCCCGAGAGAGACCATGATTCTTTTCTGGGGGCCAACAGCAGAGCAGTATCTGCCAAGCTTCCTCATTTCCAGTCCAGGCCTTTCCAGCAGCTGCCGCAGCACCAGACTCCAGCTAGGGCACCGTTTCACCAGGCATCAAAGCAACAGAGACAGTTGTTTAGGATGATAAACGATAAAAAGATTTGATATGCGGAAAATAAGGTCTTGTACGGAGACCCGCCCTTTCTTTTATGTTTATAAACAAGATTGTACAAATTTGATCCTATACGAGGATGTCTAAGTATAATTTATTTAATCTGGGTAAATATTGCTATAGGTGTCTGATCTGCAGTCGATCACTTTAGCCCTTGGACCATACGATGTTGAAGAAGTGCCGTGGAAGACAGGAAAGCAGCTTCGTAGGTTGCTAAAGAGGGTGGATGCACGATGCCAAAGTCGTCGATCCCTTCTCTTTGCCTGAGCTCTGGATTCTTCTCTCTCTCTCTCTCTTTCGACCTCTTTTCTCTAATTTTTTTTGACCTTTAATTTGTCGACCTTGTTCCTCGTTGATAGAGGTCTCTATTTATAGAGTTTTAGTGGCAGTGACCACACAGTCGGCGTAGAAACTGAGTAGTAGAAAGTACAGCACCCTTTTACACGACGGTTTAAAATAATCAATGCCTGCGTATAAATGTCCTTTTGAGTGAGCATGTGACGTGCGTCCAACTAAGGGACAGAATACGTATATCTGCTACGAAGATCACGGCGTAGAAGCCACGTAAGTAGTTATCCCTTGTGTAGAAGAGGTTGGCATAGAAGCCAAATGACTGTCACCATGGCATAGAAGCCAAGTAGGCATAGAAGCCGAGTGGGCGTAGAAGCCAAGTAGGCATAGAAGCCAAGTAAGCATAGAAGCCGAGTGGTCATAGAGGCCGAGTGGGCGTAGAAGCTGAGGAGGCGTAGAAGCCGAGTGGGCATAGAAACCGAGTGGGCATAGAAGCCGAGTGGGCATAAAAGCCGAGCAGGCGTAGAAGCCGAGACGATGTGGACATTTAAGCCGAAATTATGGCTCTTGGAGATGTAATCAAATCTTTTGCATTAAATGCAGAGATCTGCCCCCATCCTGGGCATTAAATACAGAGGCTTGTCTTTAAGATTTGCCATCATTCTGCTCATTAAATGCAGATACGTGCCTCGAATCCTGTACGAAGAGTGACTGCTGATGTGGCGGTCTGTTTGCCTTCTTCGGAGCATAAGAAGCTCACGTCTACCTGTGTAAAACTGGACAGCGTATTCCCTTATACGCGTAAGAGTAGTTTACGCAAAGGGGATGCCACTAAACGACGGTTAGGTAATATTTAATCAAATCCCCAGCATTAAATATGGAGATCCGCCATTATCCTGCTCATTAAATGAGGAGGCATGGTTTGAAGGTCTGCCACCCTTCTGTACCTTAAGTGCAGAGACATGCCTTGGGCATCTGTCAGTATTCGGTGCTTTAAATGCAGAGACGTGCCTTGAGAAACTATCACCGCTCTGTGCATTAAATGCATAGACGTGCCTCGAGCCCTGTACGAAGTACAGCTTTTGACGTGGCAGGCTGTTTGTCTTCTGTGGAGCGTAAACAGCTCACATTCGTCTATGTAAAACTAGGCAGCGTATTCCTTCGTATATGAAAAAGTGGTTTACGCAAAGGAAATGGCAGTAAATAACAGCCTGGGTTGCAGTGCCGCGCCATCATGATACCCGTCGCTTGGGTTATCGTGCAGTACTATTTGTCAGGAGTCCAGACATCAGGTTCATTGCATGATCTGACAGGTTCATTTCGAAGAATACGAAGCATTCCTCGTACACTTTAATGCTGTATTAAAAGTGGATGAGTTTTTACGCCATATAGGCGATGAAGCACCCTGTTTACGCTGAAGCAGCCTGGACATATTGTACTACGCGGATGGTCCTTGAGCCTATATTTTACGCTGTGCTCAGCGGAAAAGCTCTGTTGCACGTTTGATGGCTCTGAGGTCCTCTGTTTACGCTGCCCCGCATCAATATGCTGCGTATAGCTATCCAGCGTATTTTTTATGCTTCTACAACAGTTACAACAATCTTTCTGTCACTTCTGTAAGAAGCCCGGTCACATCTAGTAAGTTTACAGGAAGAGGTTGGGAGTTTGTTTGTATTGTGGTTCTGAGGGACATCAGCTGAGGGAGTGTCCTTCCAATCTTTGTCGTGCAGTTCAGGGAGCAGCTTCAGCTTCGATGACACAAGCGAGACCACCTGCAGTACAACCGAAAGGACCGCTTCCAACCTAGCAACAACGTTATGTCCAGCATCTGCAGCAGGGAGGTGCATGTCAGGGATGAGCGTTTTCTTTGACCGTTGAGGAAGATGAGCTCACCGGAGATGTCATCGCAGGTTCTATTCTTCTTGATTCTATTATAGCTTTAGCTTTATTTGATAATGGTTATTCTTATAGTTTTGTATCTATTTCTTTTGCTCTGAAGTATGGTTTGGTAGTTGAGTCTTTGCTTAGGACTTGCAAGATCATGACTGGCGGGGACATTATCCTGGTTGATAATATTTGCAAGGATCAGAGAGTTACTCTGGGAGGCCGAGAGTTGAGTGTGTGTCTACTTGTAATGCCACTTCCGAGCTACGACATTATACTTGGGATAGATTGGTTGAGTAGGCATCATATTAGTATAGATTGTAGAGGAGGTGGAGTTTTGTTTGGTCCGCCAAGAGAGCCAGAGTTCGAGTTTGCTAGAGGAGCTGCAGAACAGGGACAAGGCATTATTTGTGGAGCTATGGTGGAAGACAAGGAGTTATCGTATCTGTTGATAGCAGAGTTTTTGGATGTGTTTCCTGAGGAATTGCCAGGATTGCCGCCAGATTAAGATGTTGAATTCTCTATATACTTGGTGCCAGGTGCAGAACCAATTTTGCAACATATCTATAGAATAAACAATAGCGAGCTGGTCGAGCTGGAGAAGCAGGTGACAAATTACGGGATAAGGGGTTTATCATATCGAGTTCTTCACCGTAGGGAGCCCCGGTATTGTTTGTACCAAAGAAGGATGGATAGGTGCGCATGTGCATCGATTATAGGGCATTGAATAATCTCACTATCAAGAATAAGTACCCTTTGCCACGGATTGATGATTTGATCGATCAGTTGAGTGGTGCCAAGGTATTTTCTAAGGTAGATTTGAGATCTCGCTACCACCGGGTGGAAGTGAAGCCGGAGGACACACCGAAGACTGCTTTTAGAACTCAGTATGTTCAGTACAAGTTTATGGTGATGCTGTTTGGGTTGACTAATGCACTGAAGGTATTTATGAATTTGATGAACAAGGTATTCCATCAGTACCTTGACAAGTTCGTGGTGGTATTCATCGACGACATACTCATATACTCGAAGACATCGAAGGAGCACGAGGAGCATTTGTTGATTGTGTTAGATGTGCTGAGGAAGGAGAAGCTGCATGGGGAGCCGTCCAAGTGTGAGTTCTTTCTGGACAAGGTGGAGTTCATGGGGAATGTTGTGACTGGTGATGGTATTTCAGTAGATCCGAAAAAGATTGCAGCAGTGGAGTCTTAGAAGACCCCGAGTTCGGTAGCAGAGATTTTGAGTTTCTTGGGATTGGCAGGCTACTACAGGAAGTTTGTTTAGGATTTTTCGAGGATTGTCTAGCCGATGACCAGACTCACCAGGAAGGATGTAGAGTTTGTTTGGACGGAGGATTGCCAGAATACTTTTGAGGGATTGAAGAAGAGGTTGACGTCTGCTCCTATTTTGACGTTGCCATCAGGGTCTGGAGGTTTTACTATTTATAGTGATACATCGGAGAAAAGTTTAGGTTGTGTTCTTAAGAAGAATGGGAAAGTGATTTCCTATGCATCCAGGCAATTGCGTACTCATGAGAAGAACTATTCTACCCATGATTTAGAGTTGGCAGCAGTTATCTTTGTCCTGAAGTTATGGAAACACTATTTATACGGAGAGTGTGTAAAGATCTTTACAGACCATAAGAGAATAAAGTACGTTTTCACGCAGAAGGAGTTAAACATGATGGAGCATCGATGGTTGGAACTGATGAAGGATTTTGATATATCTTTGTAGTATCATCCTGGGAAAGCTAATTTAGTTGCCGATGCCTTGAGCAGGTATCCGGTAGCTATGTTCTTGACACAAGATTGATATTTATTGGAGGACTTGGAGAGCTTGAGCATTGAGGTGGTACTTTATGGTTTGGCTATGCAAATGTGAGGATGTATCTCTAAGAAGCATCAGAGCTCAGGTGAGAGCAGGATTGGAGGATGAGTTCACCATTGCCGAGGATGGTTCTTTGCTGCATGGAGTTAGATTGTGTGTGCCTAGTGGAAAGCTGCATGAGGAGGTATTGCAGGAAGCGCATCACTCTCAGTATTCCATACATCCAGGTGCCAACAAGATGTATCAGGATATGCGAGAGAGTTTGTGATGGTATGGCATGAAGAAGGGAGTGGCACAGTTTGTATTCTGATACTTAGTGTGCCAGCAGGTGAAAGCAGAGAGGCAGAGGCCAGGAGGTTTACTTCAGCCATTACCCATTCCAGAGTGGAAGTGGGAGCACATTACTTTAGATTTTGTGTCTGGACTTCCACGATCTCCAGGAAGGAAAAACGCGATTTGGATTATCGTTGATAGGTTGACCAAGTCGGCCCACTTTTTGCCTTTTATGTTGGGTTTGTCTATGGAGAAGCTGTCAGAGATGTATGTTAGGCAGATCGTCCGGATCCATGGAGTTCCCGTCAGCATAGTCTCGGATCGGGATAGTCGTTCTACTTCTCATTTCTGGAGGAGTTTGAGGCGAGTTTGGGCACTCAGCTCAAGTCCAGTACTGTATATCATCCTCAGACATATGGGCAGTCAGAGAGGACTATTCAGACTCTTGAGGATATATTACGCACTTGTGTAGTAGATTTTGGGGGTTCTTGGGAGGATCATCTCCATTTGGTAGAGTTTGCTTATAACAACAGCTACCAGGCTAGTATAGAGATGTCACCATTTGAAGCTCTGTACGGTCAGAGTTGTCGTACTCCCTTATCATAGGAAGATGTTGGGGAGAGAGTTTTGCTTGGGCCAGAGATGGTTATGGATGTAGCAGAGAAGGTTCAGTTGATCAGAGACAGACTTCGAGTGGCGTAGGACAGACATCGGCATTGGACCGAGCCACCAGAGACCTTTGGAGTTTGAGGTATAGTTTTAGATTTTTGTTTTATGCTTGTTATTGGTTGTTTGTTATAGATAAGGTGGTATTTTGTTTTAGTTGGGTGATTTGGTGTTTCTGAAGATTTCTTCGATAAGAGGCACAATTCGCTTCGGTGGAGGCGGAAAGCTTAGTCCGCGATTCATCGGACCTTTCACTATTCTAGAACGGGTCGGTATAGTTGCTTATAGACTAGACTTGCTACCTGCACTAGAGGGAGTGTACAACATATTTTACGTGTCACAGTTGATATTGTACGTGGCGGATCCTAGTCATGTGTTGGATCACTCGGAGATAGAGGTAGGCCCTACTCTTAGCTATCCAGAGCAGCCAATTGAGATTTTGGATCAGAGAGAGGAGGTACTGAGGAACCAGACTATTACTTTGGACGCGTCGCATGGAGGCATCACTCTCCAGGAGAGTCTACCTAGGAGAGAGATGATAAAATGCGAGAGCGTTATCCATATTTGTTTGTGCCTTGAGGTATGTTCTTTCATAGTTATGTTCTATTCTTTATGTTATGTTCTGTCCATTTGTTCTATTCTATTATTTTCTGGGGGTAGTTTTGTCTTTGAATTTCGAGGACAAAATTATTTTAAGAAGGGTAGACTTGTCACTACCACATTTTCTAGGAAAGGGTATTTGAGTCATTTCATAATTTATTAAATATTGTACATGTTAGATAATTAATTATTGTATTATTTAATTATTGTTAGATGTTAGTTATTATTTTGGACTTATGTTAGTGGACCTAACTAGTTTAGTTTAAACTCATGGACTAACATGTATTAATGTTTAGAATTGAGCCCATTTAGAAGCCTATTCATTAGGAGGATGATTAGTTTAATTAAACCCATTAGACTAGAATCTTTCCTCCTTTATTATTTCTTTATGAGAGGCCCAAAGGGGTATAATGGACATTACATAGTGGCTTGAGGAAGGGGCAAGGGGAGGCCGGCCTATTAAAGAGGGGGAGAAAGTTTCTATCTCCTCTTTTCATTTGAAATCTAGATCTAGAATTTTCCTCAACCAAATTCCTTCATTCTACATTATTTCCCCTACCAAATTTCACGCTAATTTCCTTTCCAAATCATCATTGGAGACTAGTGGAGCAAGGATCTAGAAGTAGAAAGTAAGGATCTACAAAGAGGAGCAAGGATCAATAAGTTGGAAGCCAATTTCTTCACATTTGGAGGTTGTATTGGGAATCCATCTCCCAATAGGTATATTTAGTTTTTTTTCTTAATTTAGGCTCTAAATCTAAGAATTAACCATAAAAAATCAACCCATATGTATAGGCTACCCATAGGATTTGGTTTTGAGTTTATATGAGGCCTATTGAGAAAGTTATGGTACTTTTTATGTCATTTTTTGGAGAATTCTGAGATTTACACTTGTTGTGTTTATTAATTGGTCCTATAGATTAATTTGATGTGTTTGTATGTTTGGGGCTAGTATCATATCCATAATTGGGTAAGTATTGGTCGTATCCTAATAATTTGGTGATACGTTTTGATTTGGGAGTTTTTCCTCCGACACGAGACTATGCATGTCATATTTTGACACAGACATATAGATTTGTGTTTGACTCTTTGTATTGTTCATAAATAGTAGATTATACTTACTCGTGTCCTTCGGGGTACGTTTGGATATGTGGTAGATTCGTGTCGCAAGTGTATCATAGATCTAGTGTGATACGGGTGCGATGCACTCCACGTGTTTGTTGTATTTTATTTCTAGATCTATTTTCTATTGTTCTTAGTCATTATAATATGTAATTATATGCATATATATACATATATATATATATATATATATATATATATATATATATATATATATATATATATATATATATATATATATCTTGTTATGGATATATATATTTATATGTATTAGTGTATCATATATCTATATTCCTATGTGTTATATATATATGTAGCTATACTACTACTACTACTACTACATATGTAATAGCTATTAAATAAGTAGTGTATATATATAAGTTATGTGTATATATAAGTTATGTTATATATATATATATATATATATATATATATATATATATATATATATATACTTGTATGTTATGCTATATATATATTTGCATGTTATATATATATATATATATATATATATATATATATATATATATATATATATATATATGTATATATATATATGGATGAGTATGTATATATATAAATATATAGTTGATAAATATTAGTGTATATATATTGGTGTATATGATAGTAGTGTGTTTGTATGTGTGTGCTATTGTATAAGAGAGGGGGCTCGACACTTATAGCGACAACATCAGCAGCAATTACAACAACAACAACATTAACGATAGCAGCAGCAACAAAAATAGCGACGGCGGCAGTATTAGCAACAATATCAGCAGCATTAGCGATGGCAGCAGCATCATTCAGTGGCAGTAGCAGCAGCAATTGCGACATCAACAGCAAATGCAAGCTCAAGGGAGCAACAACGTGTATCGGGGAGGGCTAACAAGTTGTAAGTTATCTAGTTGGGTTAGTAGTATATATTTTGGTTAGTATAATAGTTAGTTAGATGTGGATAATAGTTGGTAACTATTCATATATCTATATATGGTGAGGTATTATTAAGTATCTATATGTATGATAAGGTTAGTTGGATTCTTAAACTATATATATATATCATAAGTATTGTATTGTAGGTTAGCAACTATGTATTAGTAGGTTATATTTAGTAGCTAAATATTTAGCATATGTTAAGTTGAATGTTAGCTATGATTAAGGCTTTGACAATTACCTTGAGATACCAAGGTAAGTATCGAGGTATTTGAGGAAAGCCAAGGTATTGGGTTTGGGTATCAAGATGGAGGTTTAGTGGTGTGATACCGAGTTGGTTCAAAACTAAGGTATCCATTTAGCATTGTAATTAGAATTTATATATTTAATATTGCTTGAATGTACATATGTGATATTTTATATCTCTTGTTTGCGTATCCTGAGATACGGTATCTTAGTATCTTAGATTTAGCTTGTATGACCTAGATTCTTAGTGTATGAAACCAACATCTTTGAGATAGACTCATGCAACCTAGAAATAGGTAGTTTGACCAAGTTTGACCTATTTGACTTAGAGTTGACTGTATCAGATATCTGTGAGACTATTCACCGAAACCTCGTATTGATGTTATATTCCATATCTAGGTCTTCGAGGCACCGTATCAGATATCTGTGAGACAATTCACCGGTCTTCAGGCGAGTATATTCTCTGATAATTTCTCATTTATGATATCCTCTATGTTTATTGTAGTTAGTATAGATATCCATGTTTTCTTGACACGATGGTTACACGGATTGGTATATTCTGATCTCGTCATGAGATATTTTTCCTTGGTATATGGTGTATCTTGTGCAAGCCTTGTTTTATTGTTTATATTGTACATATACAAATACTAATTTTTGGGAAGACTAGCTATCTTCTTGGAGAATCTTGTGCCATAGCATACCATGGTTGGATCTACTATACCAGTCAGGGGTGGGGAGAATTTTAGTGTAGATATGTGATCATACCCTCGTTGTGCATGTCTTATTCCATGTGAGTGTTGATCATACACCGCACGTATGATTAACCAGGCCTTTTACTCATGTGCAAGTTTCCAAGCGAATCATATTTTAAGCTAGTACTCCCACACTTAGTCATTAGTATTCTTGTTCATTGGCATATTGTTCATTATTGTATTTATTCCAGTATTTCCTTATTGTATATCTCTTGTATCTATTATTGCATCTTGTATATTCATATCTATTTACTGTTACATAGTTTTATCATTGATTAGAACTGCTGTTAGAGATATACTCTACTCCTTTCCTGACTGGATATATTTTTCTCAGATGATAGTGAGGAGTGGTATCCTACACATTATGGAACTCATGATGTTGTGGGCTTAGAGTCGAAGAAACTGGCTCGGAAGGGACTTATCCCGACTGAGACATATGACCCGGGACTTGTAGTTTCTTAGTATTCTTTTGTTCTGGATTTGTCTCCAGCTTATTTTTTAGTATTTCTTCAGACTCAGTGATATTATTATTTGACTCATGAGTTGTATGTGACTGTTCTTTTCTTTATCGTATTCGTACTCATTTCCATTTTAGATCTGTGATTGAGTATATTGATATTGTTGGTGGCTCATTATATTGTTAGATAGATTACCCAAACAGCGTTCTACCGCCAATTTTGTAGCGTAGACTGGGTGTTGTTCCCGACTTGCATCCCTACATCGGGTGTGGGTCGTGACAATATCACACGAACGTAAGTTGCACCCGTGCAAGGCCATGATCCGAATAGGAAATAAAATATCTAAGCCACAGAGTCGCACAGATAGTCCGATTGCAGCGGAATAAGAAATGCACAGGCAATTGGCAACAAGTTCACAGTCGTCAACAGCAGAAGCATTAAATAACACAAGTATAGAAGTAAAACAAGCTCTTTATTGTTATTGAACAAGTGTTGCAAGCGGCACTAGGGCGAGATTACAAGTCGCTCAAGCCTCTCTCTCTGAAATAGCAAAAGTGTGCCAAATGGCTATATTTGTGAAATAATACATAGGCGATGTTCCAACCTTATATCTTGTATATGTGGTTCAGCTCCGGACACAACGTTCTAAGGCTCCAGAGTGAACTCCATGCCTTAGCACGCACGAAGGGAGTTTTCGCATAGAACGATTTTCTCCCGCACCTTGCAAGAAATTTGGTGGGTTATCAGTACATGAATGCACTAGTGGGGAGGCTTCTCGTCTGCTTGATAAATCCAAACACATTATATAGGTTTTGTGCATCATCTATTAAGTTATCTTTTTAGTCTTGCCTTAGAATCAGTTTTATGGCATAATGAAAAGCCTAACTCGTGTGACAGTGCTCCGTGCGATATAAGAGTAATACGGCAAGATTTACCAACTTACCATTCGTCCTTCCCTGTCCAAGGCAACCAAGTTAAATCAAACACGAGCATATATAATGAAATTCAGGGGCAATAGCATATGCAAACACAAGTGTCATAAGCAAGGTCCTGTTTTGGGTGAACGAGTTACACAGATTATTAGGTGTGTTGCAGAAGATGTTCAAGTATTCAATTATGTATAAATATCTTATACCCATAATCGTTCAGGTATTTCAGATTATTAGATATGATAGAATGACTCGCACGCAGAATTCCACTAAGCGAGGATGACTTATCTATATGAACAGGAGTCGCTGGCATAGCCGTAAACGATGAGTTATAGTCATTGTCGAGGATGGAATGCAACCAAAGTACGTGGGGGAACTGTAAGCCATCCCATCCAGAATGTGAGACTATCATGAAGTTCCATCTGGATCGGATCAGCCCCGATGCCCCGGAGACCATCCTTGGAACGAGATTCGAAGATCTTCCTTATTTCCAAGTTGTCCATGACATGCATGTCTTGGGTCTTCCATATTCACAACTAGACATGATAATCCATGATTCTTGTTCATTACGAGTATGCTCCATAAGCTGTGATTCTTGCTTTTACTTGACATAAATCTCGTTCAGAGTTAAACTTGACTTGATGAATTCCCCTGGTTCGAGGACTGCCTTGGCGACCTAACGGTCCTGGATACTTACAGGTTCATATTGCACAAAAGAACTATTTGATAGTCTGATGGCTAACTAGATGCATGTACGATATAGATTGTGTTACTTGACTGTGGCATAATTTTATTGTGGCAAGCATTGAAATGAGGCAACGAGTATAAACTATAATGTAAGCAGGCTAACATGCGTTGATATAAAACATAAGCATTTACGTTGGCATGGTTTAAGGGGTAGTACGAGGGGTGAAGCCTTATAGGGATATATCGAGCGACATAACCTTTGGGCGTGCAGTGTAAACAAGTGAAGTAGTACACTTCAGAGAGTATACAACGATCTACTCGAGGCATAGCGTGGTCTACTTGTATGACGCAAAGGTAGCATGCAAGGGTCCATTTACAAGCAAAGTTTTATTTTCCTGTTCTAACACAAGCAATACAAGTTGGGATTTACCTTAGCAACGTGTGTTGTATTCTTTATTAGCATGCAAGGGGTGATTTACCTAGCGACTAGCATGTATCGTCCATATTTTAAGTGTGCGGACTAAGCGAAGACAAGTTCATCGTAGCCACCCCCCTAGTGATGATTTGCCTCGGTCGAGCGATACTCCGAGCGAGCCTTTGAATGTGTAAGTCTGAACTCCTGAAGGGCCAAGTCTAGAAATCTTTTGCCTCAAATGAGTCTTCTTGCTTAGCAAATTAGGTTGGATTATTGCACTTGCGCCATTTGAATCGGCTGTCCGCTTGAACGGAACGGATTATTACAGTTCCTTGATATTGAATCAAATTATATCATTGTATCCGCTTGAACGGAACGGATTGTTATAATGCCGTACTAGATTGCTGGAAGGGTAGTGTTACTTTTAGACTGCCAGGACACCCGGAGTTTGAATTCATGCGAGTCACCATCGAGCGAGGAGTAGGACACGCAGTTGGAGCTTACATGGCGATGGAGACGACACCCCCAGAAATCGTTGCAGAGTTCGAGGATATTTTCTCCGAGGAGTTGCCAGGCCTACCGCCTGATAGAGAGGTGGAGTTCACCATTGAGCTAGTACCTGGAGTAGCACCGGTATCATCAAATGTGTACCGGTTGGCGAAGAAGGAGCTTGACGAGCTGAAGCTACAGCTAGAGGAGTTACAGATCAAGGGATTCGTTCATCCTAGTGCATTACCCTGGGGAGCACCAGTACTGTTTGTACCCAAGAAGGACGGGACGTTCCGGATGTGCATTGATTACAGAGCCCTTAATGCTCTGACTATCAAGAACAAGTACCCTCTACCGTGAATCGACGATCTGTTCGACCAGCTGACAGGAGCAGTGGTGTTCACGAAGATCGACTTGAGATCGGGCTACCATCAGGTGAAGGTGCGAAGGGAGGACATTCCAAAGACAGCATTTCGGACTCGCTATGATCACTACAAGTTCTTAGTGATGCCTTTTGGATTGACAAATGCGCCTGCTGTGTTTATGAACCTGATGAACCGAGTCTTCCATGAGTACCTGGACCAGTTCGTGGTAGTCTTCACCGACGACATTTTGGTGTATTCGAAGAGCCACGAGGAGCACGGAGAGCACTTGAGGCTAGTGTTAGATACGCTGAGACGAGAGAGGCTTTATGCCAAGCTGAGCAAGTGCGAGTTTCTTCTAGATCGTATCGCATTTCTTGGACACGTTATCTCGGAAGATGGCATTTCAGTAGATCTCGCGAAGATCTCATCAGTAGAGATGTAGCCGACCCCTACCAACGTCTCGGAGGTGAGGAGTTTCCTAGGACTTGCCGGATATTACCGGAGGTTCGTAGAGAACTTTGCAAGGATCGCAGAGCCGATGACCCGCTTGACCAGCAAGGATCAGGAGTTCACCTGGACAGAGGAGTGTCAGACGGCATTCGATGAGCTGAAGAAGCGTGTGACTACAGCACCCATCTTGATCATACCTTCTGGACCCGGAGGATTCGTGATCTATAGCGATGCGTCCGGGAAAGGATTAGAATATGTTCTGATGCAGCATGGGAAGGTTGTGGCCTATGCCTATAGGCAGTTGAGGACCCATGAGAAGAACTATCCTACCCATGACTTGGAGCTTGCCGCAGTGATCTTTGTTTTGAAGCTTTTGAGGCACTACCTGTACGGAGAGCGCGTGGAGATATTCATCAATCACAAGAGCCTGAAATACATCTACACCCAGAAGGACCTGAACCAAAGGCAGAGACGTTGGCTCGAAGTGATGGCGGACTTTGAGATTGAGCTGTAGTACCATCCGGGAAAGGCTAATGTGGTAGCCGATGCTTTAAGCAGGAAGCCCATAGCATTTTTCCTGACTACCCAACAACATCTGTTGAGAGATCTAGAACAGTTGGGTATCGAAGTCGTCATGCCCGGAGTAGACGGCCAGATGTCGAGTTTCCAGGTACAATCGACATTGGTGGAGAGAATCAAGGCTGCTTTGCCGACAGACGCCAGATTTCAGAGGCTTTGACAGAGGACAGAGGCTGGAATACAGACGGGACTGTGTATACACGAGGACGGGACTTTAAGATGTGTAGATCGTCTCTATGTTTCGAATGGAGAGCTACGCCAGGAGCTGATGACGGAGGCACACAGTTCGACCTATTCTATACATCCAGGAGGCACGAAGATGTATCGAGACCTGAGGCAGTACTACTGGTGCACGGGATGAAGAGAGAGATAGCCCGCTTCGTAGCTAAGTGCCTGGTGTATCAGCAAGTCAAGGCTGAGCATCAGAGGTCTACCGGATTGCTTCAATCGCTCCCGATACCGGAGTGGAAATGAGAGCACATCACCATAGACTTCATCACGGGTTTCCCGAGGAGTCCTAGTGGTCGCAATGCAGTATGGGCAATCGTAGATAGACTCACCAAGTCTGCCCACTTCTTACCCTTCAGGGTTGGGCAATCTACGAAAGTCTTGGCAGACATGTACATGAGGGAGATTGTACGATTGCATGGAGTGCCAGTCAGTATCGTGTCTGATAGGGATACGAGGTTCACATCGTACTTTTGGAGGAGTATGCAAGAGAGTCTTGGTACCCGCCTTAAGTTCAGTACTTCGTACCACCCGCAGACAGATGGACAATCCGAGCGCACCATTCAGACGCTGGAGGATATGTTGAGGGCATGCATGCTTGACTTCAGCGGTTCATGGGAGGACCACTTGCACTTGGTCAAATTTTCCTATAATAATAGCTATCAGGCGAGCATTCAGATGGCTCCCTATGAGGCATTGTATGGTAGGAAGTGTCGATCCCCAGTATGCTGGAGCGAGGTAGGAAAGAGGCAGATTCTAGGGCCAGAGTTGATCGTCCTTATAGTGGAGAAGGTGAAGAAGATCCAGGGGCATCTACGAGCAGCACAGGACAGGCAGAAGCATTGGGCTAATGTGCATCGACGACCCCTAGAGTTCCAAGTTGGAGAACATATGTTCCTAAAGATTTCACCTACCAGAGGAACCATCAGATTTGGAGGCAGAGGGAAGCTGAGTCCGAGGTACATCGGACCCTTCGATGTGCTAGAGCGCGTCGAAGAAGTTGCTTACAGATTGGCCTTGCCGCTGACACTAGAAGGAGTTCACGACGTCTTCCATGTATCTCAGCTGAGGAAGTATATACCGGATCGGAGATCACCGTTGGTCCAAGCTTGTCATACCAGGAGGAGCCGGTAGAGATCCTAGATCGAAGCGAGAAGGTACTGCGAGGCCAGACTATCCCTCTAGTTCGTGTCGTATGGAGGCATCATGCACCAGGTGAATCAACCTGGGAACGAGAGGACGATATTCAGCAACGCTTTCCCCATCTCTTCGAAGGCCTAGGTATGTGATAGTATTTATTTCATTCAATAGTTTTGATATATGTCTGTTTTAATTTTGATGATGAAATGCTCTAAGGAGGGTATGTTGTAAACCCCCTCGACCAGAAATTAGGGTTAATTAATTTAATTAGCATAATTAGGGTTAACTAGAGATAATTAAGATTTATTATATAATATTATAATACCTGTGAAATGATTTGTTATTATAGGATACTACCCTAGCTGTTACCCTAAAACAATTTCCACATACCTGACCTAGACATAATAACCTATCATATTGAACCTAGAGCAGACCCCAGATACGGATTTTCGTGCCTGATTTTAGTCGCACAAAGGTCGTTACAGACGTCCGTACGCAAATTAATTAAATTACGTAATTACGTTTCGTTGTCCGTTCCAATCGAAATTAAGACCCCATCTCGATCCGATTTGACCAATCCAGATCATGATATTATTGTACACTGATCCTACCCCACTAATGACCCATGTCCAACCCAATTTAGACCCCCGGTTCTCGTTAAATTAAATTAGAAACACCCGGTGCATTAATTATGAATTAATTAATGTGGTGACCAAACCTCTATTGAATTAGACCCTATTCTAACCCAAACCCACACCCACACCCACAAGCCTCATACAAAACACCATACACCATCCTAGCCCAATAAAGAACACCAAACATGGTATTTGTTTACATCAAATCCCCAAATTCAGAAATTATGCAAATACCAAATTGTTCAGGGGCCTATTTGCAAAATTGCAATAAGGTGCTCCCCTCTCATTGGCCCAAACATCATAAAGAAAGAATTGGTCATGCCCTAACCGTATCCATTTATTTTCCCCCCATTCCTTTGTACTTACCTTACTTTATGAAGGGCACATCATGGCCCTACATTTGAAATGCCCCATTCCTAGCCCTCCCCTCATCTTGATGGACATCCCCAACTCCCCAAAAGCTAGGTCCAGCCGGCCCTAATCCCAAGGCAGTCCCCCCACTCTCTCACCTATATAAACAACCTAGTACCTCATTAATAAGGGCACACAAACCAAGAAACCAAAAAGAAATAACCCAAACTCTCTAAAACTCAGCCTAGCCCGACCCCAACCAACCATCACCCACCGCCTCCTCCCGGCCAGCCACCGTGTCCGGCGGCCCCCCAACCGACCCAGACCCCTTCGCCGGACCCTCCCCCACCTGCCACCACCGCCACCCGCCGCCTAGTCGCCGGAGCAAATCCCCCCAGCAGCCGTCCCCAACCCGAGCACCCCACTTCCCCGAACCAACCCGACCTCCCCGTACCCCGCCACCACTGCACGTGTCATGACCCGCACCCGGTTTAGGGGCACGAGTGCGTGGGTACGTCCAGCCTACGCCGCAGCATCGGCGGTAGAACGTTGTCTAGGTCATAAAACTATCTAATCAAACTCACGTGAATACCCAACTCCATAAGGAGACGTGGATATCATAAAATAATATAAGAAATACTCAATCACATAAACTAAAGCACGATGAGATATCAAGGCGAGCAAGAAATACAAGACAAGTCTAACGACAAAATAATCATACCTGCAATCATTAACTTCCAATCCTCAAGTGTGTCAGAAACCAGTCTACTAAGGTCACAGTCTGAAAAAATATTTTCCAGTCAGGAAGGAGCAAAGTACATCTCTAAATAGCAGTTCTATATTAATGATATAAACTATGTAGCAGTTCTAGATGGAAATATACGAGAAGCATGAATAGGTACAAGAAATAAAAGAAATACTGAAAATACTGTAAGCAAATGCAGGAGAAGAAACAATATGTGCATGAGCAAGAACCTATGACTAAGTGTATGAGTACTAGCTTTAACATGTGATCGGCTTGGGAACTTGATCAGGCTGGTTACATGTGATTAGCTAAGATTCTTGTAAGGTCAGGCTAACCGTTGGTTAGCTATGATGCATGTAGAGGTCAGGCTAATCACACGTAACAGCTATGAAGCATGTAAATGGTCAGGCCGCACCCGACGTGAGATGTGGGGTGAGCTATGATGCATGTAAAGTTGGGTATGATCACATATCTACACTAAAATACTTCCCACCCCCGACTGGTATAGTAGATCCAATCATGGTACGCTATGGCACGGGATTCCCTAGGGAGGTAGCAAGTCTCCCCGGAAATCAGTGTCTGTACATGCACAAGATAACAAGGAAACAAGTCTTGTACAAGCTACACCATGAATAAGGAATAATATCTCATGACGAGATCCGTGTATACCAATCCGTGTAACCAACGTGTCAAGAGCATGGATATCTACACTAGATACAGTGAACATAGAAGATATCATAAATTAGAAACTAATCAGAGAATGTACTCGCCTTGGGTCCTTAGCTGTCAATACCAATGTCCTGTCCCAGAGTATCGTCTGAAGAATCCGACAGTCCTATAAACATATAATAATATCACTTGTATCAGATGCTACACTAACACACAATAGAAATACCCTGGCCTCAGGGCTATGCCAGGCATGGCTCTAGTCAAACTAGGGTCATCTAGTAGGGGTACGTATATAATACACATTTACACTCAGAGTATATACCAATAAAAACATATATAATATATATAAGTGTCTCTTAGTAATTGTACAAAATACGTATTTGTGTATATACACTAAATAGATGTATATAAATATATATATATATTTATACACCAAATTACATATTTATATATATATATCAATCAATTATTTTTATATATGTATATTAACAAATCAAAGAATGTACAGAATGCCACACTTTTCAAGGTAATCCCAAATGAAGTAGCAGTTAGTTCCAATGAGTCCGGAGCAGTCCAAATAGCTAGAAACTATATAAAGAAGTCCAAGATTGGAGTTCGACACGAAAATCGAGATAAGGATACCAGGCTAATAGGGGAAAGGGTCATTTGTTTGTAATTAAGGTAACACCTTAATTTAATGAAAATTATTTTAAAATTATTTTGAACAATAATTACAATTTAAAAGTTTATTTATAAAATTTAGAAGTTACGTAAAAGCCAGTATATTTATATATCTCTAGTAATTTCAGTTACCAGTCCACATAACCAATTCCGAACTAATTAGATTATTGAAACTATTTCTTAAATAATAATATAATCCCAACAAATTATTATATTTTACAAATCAAAACCCTTATAATTTATTACATAAAAATAAACTAATTACATAAAACTAGCTATTTACATATACTAAACTAATTACATTAATTACTAACTAATTATAAATTAACTAATTGATTATGAAATTAATTAACTGATTAATTATATAACTAAACCAAACTAATTATATTAAACTAATTATATTCTAATTAACTACTCCTAAAATTAACTAATACAGTGAAACTGAAACAAGGAAATAGGGAAGAGGGAAACGGAGAGGGAACTCACATCGGGGTCTCGTCGTCGACGCGGGGATCGACGGTCGAACTCGGCGACGACAGCGGAGCTCGACGATGGGTCGGCGGATCTGCTGGGGTCGGTGGTCGACGGTCGAACTCGGCGGCGACAGCGGAGCTCGACGACGGGTCGGCGGATCTGCTGGGGTCGGTGGTCGACGTTCGTCTCGGGCGGCGGCGGTGGAAACTCGAGAGCGGTCGACGGATCTGGCTGCGGCGGCGGTGGATCTTCGAGCTCGATGGGGCGGAAGGAGGGGACGGCAGCTCGACTCATAGGAGGAGGTCCCAGTCGCCAACGGCAGTCGAGATCTAGGTTAGGGTTTGGATTCTGTGTACGAGTCAGGGTTGGATCGTGTCCGAGGCTGGACACGAGGATTGGGTGTACTATGGCGTGGGGTTGTGTCCAGATGGTGTCGGACACGAAAATTGTAATAACTGGACACAGAAGAATGAATGGATACGATAGGACACCCGGGGTCGGACCCGAGGCCAACACGGCTGACACGGTAATGCTGGACACACGGACACGAGCATACAAAACAATGTTGATGGCTTGTTGGCTTGTGGAAATTTGTGAGGGCTAGCTAGGGTTTCTTGGGAATGGTGTGAGTGAGAGACTTTAAATAGGGAGAGAGGGTGTGGGATAAAGGGTGAGGATTGGCCCAATAATGAATGGCCAAGATTATATATAAATGAGTTTTTTTTTTATATGGGAAAATGAGGGTGTGAATGGGAGACGGTAAACTGGTAAATTTAATAGAAAAAATATAATTTAAGAAAATGTTTTAAGAGGCTTCCAAGGCTAACTGATTCCAAATTAGCTACTAATTAACCCATATTTCAAAACCCTAGAAATTATGTAATTTATTTATTTACTATTCCAAAATGGATATGAAAATTTATTATGAAAACAACTAGTCCTTCAATAATTTTATTAAACAAATAATTTTATGATTTCAAGCCAATAAATATTCGAAGCTAGAGTATTATATATATATGATTATTTATCTATTTAATTTATAGTAGATCGACATTTAGGAAAAATGAATTTTATAAAAGATTTTAAATCACCTTCTAAAGTCAAACATTGTTCAAAATCTAATACTAGAACTCAAGGAGAAAATATTTTATAAACTTGATATTTTAAAAATAAATAAAAATCTAAATATTTCGGAATTTGGAAATCGGAGGTTACAAGTCTATCCACCTTAGAAAAATTTGGTCCTCAAAATTTAAGGTTCTCAATAATTGCCTTTACTCATCATATTATTTCTATAAAAATTTAAATTTCAAACCAAATAATCATGAAGTAATTCCATTTTGTTATTTCACAACCTTTCAAAAATTTTATAACATCATATTCCTGAAAATCTTCAAGTTTAAAAATCAATTCCCCTTTTTGTCATAATCTCCTCCAAAAATTTTAAGTTCGTATCTAAATACTCCAGAATTTTAATATCCAATCCTCCAATTGAAATCCAATCAATGCATATTTATAAAAATTGTATCCCAAAATTTAAATTTTAACCACTAATCCATCAATCATCTTACTCCTCTAACTCAAATTCAATTGATGCTTATTCAAATCTAAATTCTCCTCCCGAGAATTGAATTCGACACCATTACATTAACGATTTTATTTCCCAATTTTATTTTTCCTCAAATACTCAACGATGCGATACTTTCAGAATCTTCAATGCAACATTCATAATATAAATTTCAAATTTCTATCTTGCAATCAAATAGATAAAATGATAATTTTCCAAATTTTCTAAAATTTTAATAATCAATCATATCAAGACCTTCCTAAAATTAATAAATCCTCAATTTTGCCCTGTGAATTTCTTAACTCTATATTTAAGTTAATATTTATCCTCGAATTTCAATCATACCTCGGTTTTCGTACAATCAAAGATCCATCACCTCTGTTATAACAACCCCTTAATTCTTTATTTAAATTAATGCTTATCCACAAATTTAATCATCTTGTCCCCCCCCCCTTTTTTTTTAGTCATAACCTTGTCATAGATCTTTGCTATGGTCAAAATCCTAATGATCATGGTTTAAGAAAACTCTCCCTACAGCCATGCAATTTAAGAAAATATATAGGTCATGTATCTTTTGTCATGGTATTTCAGTCTCTGTTAGGGTGTACTACTAGTTATATCCTAACAAGAAAATCATGAATACGAACTACAGCACTAGGGAAATCAATCAATTAAGAGACGGAAAACATTAGGAAAAAGAAGAACCTACTAACATATTTTCTGCAGTATCTTCTATCTTTAACATACTCTTAACTCTGGCACATTCACTAACTAATTCCTATTCCTGTACACTGGTACCCTTATCAACTAGTCATTTATCCACAAGATCCATGAATATATCCATATTACACACACCTGTCTATTAACGCATAAAATATGATACCAAGAATCTCTAATGTAACCATGGTTCAATAATGCATCTAAGTTGATACCTCTATCTCTTTAGTACCACATTCTCTGTCAGTTCACGTTCCTACTACAATTGTCTATACTATTTGTTCTCATCACTCCAGTGCACACCAGGTATAACACCATACTAAGTACTGCTCTTTCCAATACAACTTTAGATGGACACCCAAGTCAGTCTGCGGTGCCACCTCAATCATGCTCAAGTCATCAGATCCTTACACATGTATATCATCTACTTATATATTAATATTCATTTATATCTCTTCCACCATAATATTTATCCTCAAAAATAATCATCAAGGTTTAACTTCTCGAACAAATTCAAAATAAAATGCATATACCTCCTCAAAGTCAGATACTCAACATGAAAAAAATTTTAATCACTTCTAAAATCTTGGTAGCCTTGCCCATGTTTATTGAATCACTATTTGAAATCCTCAAAATGACAAAATCTCAACTCCTCAATAATTCTCAAAGTTAAAAATTTATTTGCACTCTTTAATTTATAAATCCATAATTTTACATATAAGTGCTCACAGTCTCTAATATTCGAGGTGCACTCAATACCTCTATTGTCTACAACTGTGTATTAAATTTGTACTGCCCGAATCACTTGCACTATTACCTCTAATGATCAAAGTTATCGTCACCTGTATTTTCTTTCATGATTTTCAATCTATATTAACTGGTATATCATCTAATTATCATCACACAGAGTGCTTACTGTTATTAACGTTATTCTCGACTAATCCTCGATATAGAATCATTAGCACTCTTGCTATTATATCACTAGCTTCATTAATGGATCATCTCATCAAGCTCATTATAACTCATGATTACATGTTTCTACTATAACACTCATGTTTCTTTACTCTCATGGGCATGTATATGGTTCTTCATCTTGATTGATGTATAGGTATTTTCCTTTAACCTTTCATAGCCTGTTACGCTAATCCGTGATACACTTCACTATTTTTATTACCAATTTTGATATTTCTCTACTCATGACACCTCATTATAACTCCTCATGCATATAAATTTCTTTACCTTTAACACGCCCGATATCAATCATCAGATTGAACGTTATGCTCCATTAATCCTTAATACTATTCCTTGATACCTAATTGTTTACATAAATCACTCAAGTGCATAATCATGATTATCCAGGGCGGGTATGTTAGCTCTGATACTAACTCTTGAACTATCACTAATACTCTATACTCTCCTTCTACTAACAGTCTCTAATGACACTTATCCCAGAACCATTGGCACAAGGTACTATGCTATGGGTTAACTCTAGATTAAGGCCTACTGCTCATATGTCCAACTAGGAAACACTTACAAACTCATAAGCAATACTCAGTCCATACTAATACTCAAGACACAGACAAAATCACAAGTCACTAATTATCATACTTAATAAGGAATCCTCAAAGAATAGGAGCTCAAAAAGTCTGGATTGAGGACTGAAGGTGTTTCTACTGCTAGCAACCAAAAGAAACGATAGAATAAAGTCTTGTCTAACAGAAATAGATAAGTGTTGAGATGATACTTTAAGAACCAATTTAAGATACAACCTGATAATCATACACGTCTGTCTGAAATCATGACACTCAGAATTCTCGCCACGCCAGTAAGCATAGATGCGATAAACGATAGGTTTCGTAACTAAGGTATGCAACTCTATAATCATGCCATCTAGAATCTTCTCCACGCCAACCGGTATGGCTGCGAGAGACTCTAAGTTTTATAACTATAGTATGTACATCCAAGTCAGGTTCCTACGTTCTCGTCACCACAGCTAATATGGCTGCGATAAACTCTAGGGTCCATAACCAAAGTAGACGTTTTACCTTTCTCACTGTCCTCATCAACATATGTCATCAGATGATACCGTAAATTTTAGCCCGTAAAATTTATCTCGATATGAAATCAACTCAACAACGATACCAAGAATTAAATTTAACAACTGGTCAACAAGAATCAAACTCAACAATGATACCAAGTATTAAATTTAATAACTGATCAACAAGAATCAAGTTCAATAACAACAAGCAAGAGCGGACGGAAACAAGGAAAGATTTAAATTGTAAATTATAATAAGATTCTTAAGGGGTCGTCCCAGGAATCTCTCAAGAATTTGTGATTGAGTATCCTCTCTCATCCTAGTATCCTATGTCCTATATTCAATAGCAGGTACGCAGTAGTACAACTATGACGTCGCACTACTACGACATCGCACAACTAGCGAAGTCAGGCCTGCATGGGCCACCACTAAAAATGTGTCACGACCCGCACCCGGTTTAGGGGCACGAGTGCGTGGGTACGTCCAGCCTACGCCGCAGCATCGGCGATAGAACGCTGTCTAGGTCATGAAACTATCTAATCAAACTCACGTGAATATCCAACTCCATAAGGAGACGTGGATATCATAAAATAATGTTAGAAATACTCAATCACATAAACTAAAGCACGATGAGATATCAAGGCGAACAAGAAATACAAGACAAGTCTAACGACAAAATAATCATACCTGCAATCATTAACTTCCAATCCTCAAGTGTGTCAGAAACCAGTCTACTAAGGTCACAGTCTGAAAAAATATTTTCCAGTCAGGAAGGAGCAAAGTACATCTCTAAATAGCAGTTCTATATTAATGATATAAACTATGTAGCAGTTCTAGATGGAAATATACGAGAAGCATGAATAGGTACGAGAAATAAAAGAAATACTGGAAATACTGTAAGTAAATGCAGGAGAAGAAATAATATGTGCATGAGCAAGAAACTATGACTAAGTGTATGAGTACTAGTTTTAACATGTGATCGGCTTGGGAACTTGATCAGGCTGGTTACATGTGATTAGCTAAGATTCTTGTAAGGTCAGGCTAACCGTTGGTTAGCTATGATGCATGTAGAGGTCAGGCTAATCACACGTAACAGCTATGAAGCATGTAAATGGTCAGGCCGCACCCGACGTGAGATATGGGATGAGCTATGATACATGTAAAGTTGGGTATGATCACATATCTACACTAAAATACTCCCCACCCCCGACTGGTATAGTAGATCCAATCATGGTACGCTATGGCACGGGATTCCCTAGGGAGGTAGCAAGTCTCCCCGGAAATCAGTGTCTGTACATGCACAAGATAACAAGAAAACAAGTCTTGTACAAGCTACACCATGAATAAGGAATAACATCTCATGACGAGATCCGTGTATACCAATCCGTGTAACCAACGTGTCAAGAGCATGGATATCTACACTAGATACAGTGAACATAGAAGATATCATAAATTAGAAACTAATCAGAGAATGTACTCGCCTTGGGTCCTTAGCTGTCAATACCAATGTCCTGTCCCAGAGTATCGTCTGGAGAATCCGACAGTCCTATAAACATATAATAATATCACTTGTATCAGATGCTACACTAACACACAATAGAAATACCCTGGCCTCAGGGCTATGCCAGGCATGGCTCTAGTCAAACTAGGGTCATCTAGTAGGGGTACGTATATAATACACATTTACACTCAGAGTATATACCAATAAAAATATATATAATATATATAAGTGTCTCTTAGTAATTGTACAAAATACGTATTTGTGTATATACACTAAATAGATGTATATAAATATATATATATATATTTATACACCAAATTACATATTTATATATATATATCAATCAATTATTTTTATATATGTATATTAACAAATCAAAGAATGTACAGAATGCCACACTTCTCAAGGTGATCCCAAATGAAGTAGCAGTTAGTTCCAATGAGTCCGGAGCAGTCCAAATAGCTAGAAACTATATAAAGAAGTCCAAGATTGGAGTTCGGCACAAAAATTGAGATAAGGATACCAGGCTAATAGGGGAAAGGGTCATTTGTTTGTAATTAAGGTAACACCTTAATTTAATGAAAATCATTTTGAAATTATTTTGAACAATAATTACAATTTAAAAGTTTATTTATAAAATTTAGAAGTTACGTAAAAGCCAGTATATTTATATATCTCTAGTAATTTCAGTTACCAGTCCACATAACCAATTCCGAACTAATTAGATTATTGAAACTATTTCTTAAATAATAATATAATCCCAACAAATTATTATATTTTACAAATCAAAACCCTTATAATTTATTACATAAAAATAAACTAATTACATAAAACTAGCTATTTACATATACTAAACTAATTACATTAATTACTAACTAATTATAAATTAACTAATTGATTATGAAATTAATTAACTGATTAATTATATAACTAAACCAAACTAATTATATTAAACTAATTATATTCTAATTAACTACTCCTAAAATTAACTAATACAGTGAAACTGAAACAAGGAAATAGGGAAGAGGGAAACGGAGAGGGAACTCACATCGGGGTCTCGTCGTCGACGCGGGGATCGGCGGTCGAACTAGGCGGCGACAGCGGAGCTCGACGACGGGTCGGCGGATCTGCTGGGGTCGATGGTCGACGGTCGAACTCGGCGGCGACAGCGGAGCTCGACGACGGGTCGACGGATCTGCTGGGGTAGGTGGTCGACGTTCGTCTCGGGCGGCGGTGGTGGAAACTCGAGAGCGGTCGACGGATCTGGCTGCGGCGGCGGCGGATCTTCGAGCTCGACGCGGCAGAAGGAGGGGACGGCAGCTCGACTCAGAGGAGGAGGTCCCAGTCGTCGGCGGCAGTCGAGATCTAGGTTAGGGTTTGGATTCTGTGTACGAGTCAGGGTTGGATCGTGTCCGAGGCTGGACACGGGGATGATGCACGGTGGTGGATGTGTCCGAGGCTGGACACGGGGATTGGGTGTACTGTGGCGTGGGGTTGTGTCGAGATGGTGTCGGACACAAAAATTATAATATTGTAATAACTGGACACAGAAGAATGAATGGATACGATAGGACACCCGGGGTCGGACCCGAGGCCAACACGGCTGACACGGTAATGCTGGACACACGGACACGAGCACACAAAATAATGGTGATGGCTTGTGGAAATTTGTGAGGGCTAGCTAGGGTTTCTTGGGAATGGTGTGAGTGAGAGACTTTAAATAGGGAGAGAGGGTGTGGGATAAAGGGTGAGGATTGGCCCAATAATGAATGGCCAAGATTATATATAAATGAGTTTTTTTTTCATGTGGGAAAATGAGGGTGTGAATGGGAGACGGTAAACTGGTAAATTTAATAGAAAAAATATAATTTAAGAAAATATTTTAAGAGGCTTCCAAGGCTAACTGATTCCAAATTAGCTACTAATTAACCCATATTTCAAAACCCTAGAAATTATGTAATTTATTTATTTACTATTCCAAAATGGATATGAAAATTTATTATGAAAACAACTAGTCCTTCAATAATTTTATTAAACAAATAATTTTATGATTTCAAGCCAATAAATATTCGAAGCTAGAGTATTATATATATATGATTATTTATCTATTTAATTTATAGTAGATCGACATTTAGGAAAAATGATTTTTATAAAAGATTTTAAATCACCTTCTAAAGTCAAACATTGTTCAAAATCTAATACTAGAACTCAAGGAGAAAATATTTTATAAACTTGATATTTTAAAAATAAATAAAAATCTAAATATTTTGGAATTTGGAATTTGGAAATCGGAGGTTACAGCACCTCAGGCCGCCCAACTCAGCCATACTCCTCCCCGGACAACCCCCTTCCTCCACGCCAAACCTCGCCGTCGCAGCGTCAAGGGTCACAGACCCGCTGCTGCTGTGCCGACGCCCCCCGAGCTTCACCGGAGCTCCGTCCGGCCACCTCAGCCATCGACGGCCGGCCACCGTGACCCCCTCGACCTGAGCTTCAATACGGTACGGTATTTTATGTATAAATACTAGTATATAAATACGTATTTAAAGCTGTATATATATGTATATAGTTCATGTATTAGTTAGGTATTTATCTACGTATTCAGTATTAAATAGTATATTCTGTATTTATCTGTATTCATATTAAATACTCCTGTATAAATCCTGTAATATATATATACTTATTATAATTAGTATTATACATAATAGGATTATAAATATGCATCTTGTGTACGTATAAAAATACCCATTTCGTATAAATGTATATATATATATATATATATATATATATATATATAAATAAATGTATGTATGTATGTATAATGTATAAAATAGTAAGTATTTAATATAAATCATAATAAAAGTAATTTCTTTAATTTAATATTATATATAATATAATACTATTTTCTTAGTATATTTTCGTATTAATACTTATACATATGTAGCATGTACGTATGTATGTATGTATGTATGTATGTATGTATGTATGTATGTATGTACATTTTAAAAATATGAAGAATATTAAATATATAGTATTTATTGTGTTAAATACATTTTCTGGAAATTAAGAATATTATATGTATAATATTATATATTAAATACTTATACGTATTAACCCTCTAGTATGTATATGTATATATATATATATATATATATATATATATATATATATATATATATATATATATATATATATATATATATATATATATATATATATATATATATATATATATATATATAGATACCTACATGTATGTGTATATATATATTTTTATACCTTTATATATATATATATATATATATATATATAGATACCTACATGTATGTGTATATATATATTTTTATACCTTTCATTATGTTGTATATATTAATTTAGGTACATAATTTCTATCTAAATATATGTATATGTACAAATATATGAATTTATGTTATTACCAATTATGTATACATATTTACTATGTGTATTATTAGTATATACTAATTAATACATAAGTACTATTTTTGTACTATTAAACAAATATATTATTTTAATATAATTAAATATGATTTAGTGTATATGTATATACTTGTACTAGCTATATATATATACAGTCCCGACCCGCTGTATATATATACAGTCCCGACCCTATGTCAGCTGTAGATACAAGTAGTGTGTCTTAGTCGTGCTATTGTAGCGACTAATTTGGTCATTACCATATCCTATATAGGATTGCTGGACAGTACCGCCGAGGCATCAGGAGCAGGACTTTGGATTTTGCAGCTACCCGGGACAGGCAAGTATACCTTGCTGATTTACAGCTTAAAATTAAAATGATAAATATTGTAAATATGTATAGAACTGTGCGCGTCCGAGATTGACTCGGGTGCAGTCGACAATGCGTCGATGAATGGTATACATGTCCTAGTTGCTAGCTGACTCACCTTCTACTGTGAGGATATTTTGATATCTTTCTAGACCATGGCACTATACACGTATCATGATGGTACATTCATATTGGGATGCGAGTTCGCGTACCCGATTCGTTATCGGTACGTATGATATACATCACGGACTAGCCTGTATTCTAGAGTAGTATAGTTAGATGAGACTTAGCATATAGATACGGTACACTCATGTCGTGTATTCGACTTGCGTATCTACATCGGGCGGGAAGGACAACTGATAAACGTATGGGATACACCCATCGGACTATGTGGTATCCAAAGGAACCACAGACCCGGTGACTCCCTATATTAAAATACCGCGCTCTTCGGAGTGTTACGGACGTATATACATTGCAGATACCACGCCCCTTAGAGTGTGGACGTTATATATATATACAGATACCTCATTCTTTGGAATGAAGGACGTTGCAGATACCACACTCTAGAGGACGTTGGACGTTATGCCTACACCTACCTATACGTTCCGAGATTGTCCTTACATTGCATTCACTTAGATGGTGTAAAACACCCTTCCTAGAAAATCGTATATACCCTTTTTATTTATTAATTATTATTATTATATAGTAATTAGGTCCAAATAGGAGAAATAGATTTTTAATAATTTTTATGTTAGGTGTTCGGGCACTTAGATGACTTGTGGGACCATCAGGAATTTTTCGGAATTTATTCCATGTAGGAGACCCCTTGAGCAGTTGCTAGCCTAACGATGTGCAATACCCTATCCTATAAATTTTCTTATGAGTATATATATATATATATATATATATACAAATATATATGTATATATGTATTAAAGAAAAAAAGAAAAGAAAGAAAGAAAAAGGAATTAATTTAATAAGAATAATAATAATATAATATCAATTAGTATATTAATAACTACTTTATACTTATACCACTTTGCATGGCTTTAGATTCCTTCTTAGCAAACTTGCTGCATATTTTGTCCAACCGCCCTTTTTGTAATCTAGTTGCTGTGGGATCACAGCAACTTTGCTAATTCACTTAGGACCCGACCCTTTGGCCGCCGCTACTTCCCCTCTCTCTCTCTTAATATATAACACATATATATATATATGATTTGCTCTCCAAAACCCTAACCTAAAACTCCAGACTTCTCCTTCCCATCTAGAGCCGTCATCGCAGCCAGAGAAGCCTCCCCAAGCCATCCAACCATCCCGTCGACGCCGACATCGCGAACTGCAGTCTCCCACTGGAGGCACCTTTGCTCCGGCATAATTTCCCGTTGACTCGCTCGACCAAACGTAGATCCGTTTTTATAGGTATGATCTTCCCTTAACCCTCTCAAATATTTGTTTTATAGTCAACCTCGGAAAACGTGTGCCCCTAGGTGAAAAACAACGCCCAAGTCAGCGCGAGCAGACCGAATTCTGCAATCGCAGAAAACTTGCGATGACCACCCGTATTGTCGAGTTCGTATCTCCCACCACAGAGATCCGAATTCGACGATTCTTTTTGATACCTGTAGATTACATGACCTAGTTTATTTTTTGTATTATAACTTTGTGCTATTAGTTGCTGTGGACAAAATTGTAGTCGTCACAAAACTGCGCGCACCCACTTTTTCCGGTTTTCTAAAAGTGGGAGATCGGAGCGCGCCCCGCCAAACGGGACCGCCCCGCCTTGTGCCAAGTGTACCGAATGGTGCACGCAGCATAACGGGACACGTGAAAATTCGTGGGGACTGATTTGGACGCGTGTGCGCGCCGGAATCAGGCCGTATCCGCGAACACAGTCCGTGTCGCCACTTTTGCGGAACTCGCGAGTATTTTGTGCACGCTTGTCAGATTGCGACGAAACTTATGCCACTGGACTCGTGGTAACACGCTGGTCCTGTGACCCAATTTTCACGCATTTCTGAGATGGTTGACCAGATCGCCAATTGGCGGGCCCCACAGTTGACTTTTTGGACCAAGTTATGTTTGGCTCATCGGAATCCAAATTTGGACATACCGTTGGGATCGGATTGACATTTAGAGTTGTTTGACCCATAGTTTGTCCCATTTAGAGACTGTTACCCTCGGCACGCTTTTCGGTGCAAAGTGGGCCCACTTATGGAACCCGCTTTGGCCCGAAAATGACCTTTTTGCCCCTGTGTCTAAATTGGACGTAAGGACAGGCATTTCCAGCTATTTGATATCTTCTGAGACTGTTGGTGATATTTATTACAGCTTTCGGAGTAGTACCTACCGGATCCACAGATACCAGGACGACAGTTGATATTCAAACATCAGGCAAGTGTACCTTGCCAAACTCTACAGTATTGTTATATATATTCCTTGCTTTATTATAGTGCGGTGCATGCTCAACCTAGGACCGTGTGACGTACTTAGCGTCCGATTATCAGTCGGGTGCCGACACTGTGCGCAGGGTTGGGTACGGTCATCTAGAGATGGACATTCGTGACACTTTATTCTCGTACTTGTCTTATCAAGTACCATATGACCCAGGACACTTGACACTATTCATGAGACAGGATTTTCTCGAGATATTTGTGGTGATTCTGTATAGGATACAGGACATGGACATTATACTCTTAGATACTTATGACTTGTTGCATTAGCTATGATCCCGCTTGACATGGACATGAGACGTTATGGTCATGATATGCGTGGTTACATTGGGTGGAGAGAGACACACAGGCTACAGGCTGTTTCATATATCTATCTACTACTATTGTGAGGCCTCAGACTCTCGTAGCAGAGCTAGGCACATTACGTGTTTATTACCGCTACCGGCTCCCCGACACAGAGCTTGTAGTGGCTTCAGCTAGAGTTTTAGTGTTACTCTCACTTGTATTTCACTTAGATGGTTATATATTTATCCATTGATCATTTAGTTATTTATTTGCTGCACTGCTTATCTGTATTTATTTGGCATGAGCTTTCTTGTACCTTGCTATGTCCCCTGAGGACCTGGATCCGGATTTTGTCCCCAGATTTTACAGACGAGGCTTTTCCCGAGGTTTACGGGACCGGAGCAGGAGCTGATCCAGGAGCTGTACCACCATCTGAGGATGAGGTCTTAGCTGAAGACTTCTCTTGAGCATCCATGTTCATGCTCAGCTTCCATTATTTATTTCAGTCTTTTACTTTCTGGTCTGTTGAACCATTGTACTAGATATTTATCGGGTTGTTCCCCGAAGTACTATGTGAGACTTGCTGATGATTTACATTCCTTATTTATTCTGTGGATCATATTTTATATCTTGTGTGGATGAGATTAGTTGTGCCATGATTGTCGTAGACTTGTTTTACAGCTTAAGTATGCCCTGATGGATCCATTATATTGAGTTGGTCCATCGGTGCGTACTGCTGGCCATTGCCACGTGTCTAGTCCCACGGTATTTTGGGACTGGGGCATGACAGATGGTTAGCACACCCCTCTTTACTTTTATTCAGTACTATATCTGGCATGCATATTGTATCTTATTACGTCCCTCTGAGGACCTGGTTATCTTCCAGATCTGGACGAGGCCTATTATCCCACAGTTTAGGGGCCAGGTGTGGAGACGAGGTTTGCTCTTGACGAGGAGCTAGAGGTCCTTCCATCGGAGTACCCCTGATCATATTGGTAGGCCTCCCGCCTATGACTGGAGCTCCTTACCTAGTTAGCAGTTATTCCAGTCACTCTTATTATTCAGTACTTTATTTCAGACTATCAGCACTTTCTTTCCAATATTTGTAGTGGGTTTGTTCCCACCAGACATATTTCAGTTGTACTATGTCATTCGACTATGTCCTTATATTCCAGTCTTTTCTTTCGGTATTTTACTTGTTGTCTGTGGATGAGATTAGTTACTATATGTTGTTGATATTAGACTTGTTAGATTTAGGACAACATAGCACGCTTCGCCAGGATCCATTAAATTGGGATATCCTCGGAGACGTGTCAGCTGGCCAATGCCACGTGGCCTGGTTCCATATATATTGGGACTGGGGCGTGACACATCTCATACTCTCGAGCAAACATTATCAGTAAATATGGTATTGACGGATTCCTTCAAATCAGACGAACAAGAATCTGAACTGTTTGAGAATGACACTTGGGCTCAGCAAATGGATACACAATGGGAGTTCCGCTTCGAGCAGAGAGAACCTCCCACTGAAGATAAAGTTATCCAGATTGACGTTGGGGATAAACTTTCGCCAAAGCCGATATTTATCAGTAACAATCTTTCTGAAGCAGAAAGGGAAGAAGTTATCCAGCTGATAAAAGAATATATCGACGTCTTCGCATGGAATTATGAGGACATGCCAGGCCTTGATCCAAAGGTGGCTACTCATAAGCTCAATATATTGTCCGATTCGAAGCCTGTGAAGCAGCACCAACGCCGATTCCGCCCGGATATGATGGACGCCATTGAAGCTGAAATCAAGAAGTTGATAGCCTGCGGCTTCATCCGTGAAGAACAACAACCCGACTGGGTCGCCAATGTTGTCCCGGTCATGAAGAAAAATGGGAAAGTATGAGTCTGCATCGATTATCGAGATCTAAATGCAGCTTGCCCCAAGGATGAGTTTCCTCTTCCCATCACAGACGTCATGATTGACAATACATGCAGTTTTGAACGTATGTCTTTCATGGACGGATTTTCAGGATACAATCAAATCAAGATGCATCCTAAAGACGAGAAGCATACTGCCTTCCGGACACCATTGGGGGTATATTGCTATACGGTCATGCCCTTCGGATTGAATAATGTCGGGGCTACGTACCAACGGGCTATGAGTAACATATTCCATGAGCATTTACGCAAGACAGTGGAGTATTATGTGGACGATGTAGCTGTCAAAAGCCGCCTCAAGGATGATCACATCCAAGACTTGAAGACAGTATTTGAATTGATGTGCCAACATCAACTCAAAATGAATCCTACAAAGTCCTTTCTGTGTGTATCTAGTGGCAAGTTTCTGGGATTTGTCATTACCACCAAAGGCATTCAAGTGGACCCTGATAAAGTCAAGGCCATCTTAGAAATGCGATCGCCCCACAATCTGAGGGAACTCAGGGGATTTCAAGGTCGTCTGGCTTATATCCGGAGATTCATATCCAACCTCTCTGGGAGATGTCAGCCATTTTTCTCGTCTCATGAAGAAAGGTGTATCCTTCGTATGGGACGAAGCCTGTCAGCAAGCGTTCGGTGGTATCAAGCGCTACCTCACTAGTCCGCCAGTTCTGGTGCCTCCTGTCATAGGAAGACCATTCGTGCTGTATGTTCGAGCGATGAATCATTCTCTGGGAGCTCTTCTCGCACAAAAGAACGAGATGGGTCACGAGCAGGCTATCTACTACCTCAGCAGGATGATGGTCGGAGCCGAACACCGGTACAATCCAGTGGAGAAAGAATACTTGGCTCTGATGTTCACTATTCAGAAAATGCGATACTATGTCACAGGCCAAACTATTCATATCATCTCCAGGATCAATCCTCTTCGAGTACTGATGAACAAGCCAAGTGTTCATAATTCCCGACTCGCGACATGGGCGATGTTATTGACACCATATGACATGGTGTACGTCCCCCAGAAGTCTGTCAAAGGCCAATCATTGGCTGACTTCCTAGCTGCTCATCCGATCCCGGAGGCCTCTAAATTATACGAGGACATTCCCGACGAAGTTGCAGAATGTAATTCCGTAATGGAAAGTGATGCATGGCAACTGTTCTTCGATGGTGCCTCCAGAACTGGTCCCAGGGGAAACGTGGTCTCGGGAGTAGGAATTGTCCTGGTTACTCTTGATAAGCTCATCATCTACCGAGCATATTCTTTTAGCGAGCCCTGTTCCAACAATGTGGCGGAGTACAACGCTCTACTAATGGGCCTCCAAGTCGCTAAAGAATTGGGCGTCGAATCTCTGGAAGCTTTCGGTGATTCTCTGCTGATCGTCAATCAAGTCAGAGGAATATATGAAGTCCGAAATCCAGACCTCATCCCCTATCACCAAGCAACGGTCGAGATAGCCATGACATTCAAAGGATTCTTCCTAGAGCATGTACCTCAATCTCAGAATCTGGAAGCTGATGCCTTAGCCAATCTAACTGCAGATTTAGCTACCCCTATAAGAAGGCACAATTCGGTAATCCTTCTTAACATAGATTTATTCTATGTGAAAAACAACTTTCACATAGAATGCAGCTACGCTGTGAATACAGATCCTCCTAGGAGAGACTGGAGAGCTCCCTTTATAGATTTCATAGCTTACAGAATCTTGCCAAAGGATCCTAAGGAAGCAGTATCCGTCAAAAGACGATCATTATGCTTCTATTTCGACGCATCGTCACAATGTCTATATCGTCGGTCTTACGACGGACTATTATTACGATGTCTCTCTGGTATGAAGCACAGCAAATTATCCGTGAAGCCCACTACAGCGTATGCGAAGTGCATCAACCCGGTCCTAAGCTACAGGATCGCATCAGGAGAATGGGCTATTACTGGCATACTATGATCACAGATGCAATAAAGTATGCAAGACAATGGAGAGCCTGTCAGGTACATACAGACTTCATCCATCAACCTCCCGAATATTTACATCCTACGGTTGCGTCCTGGCCTTTCGAAGCATGGGGTATGGATATCATTGGTCCTATTCACCCATCTTCTTCCAGAGGTCACCGGTTCATACTGGCCATCACAGATTACTTCTCCAAATGGGCAGAGACGATCCCTCTTGCTGAAGTGAAGGCATCTAATGTGACCAGCTTCATCAAGCATCACATCATTTATCGCTTCGGGATACCCCGAAGGATAATCCATGATAATGGGCCTCAATTCATCAGCCAAGCGTTTTATCGATTTTACGATAAAAATCGGATACAGAATGTCGCCTCTACGGCATATAATCCTGCTGCTAATGGTTTGGCGGAAGCTTTCAACAAAACCATTATCAATCTCTTGAAGAAATTCGTCTCTTCGAACAAAAGGGATTGGAATGAGAAGCTGGGAGAATGTCTCTAGGCATACCGCACAACGGTACGGGCACCGACAGGTTGCACCCTATTCTCATTAGTCTATGGGAGCAAAGCAGTTCTCCCCATCGAGATCCAAATTTCGTCACTTAGGATAGCCGTGGCTAATGAGTTAACTCAAGAAAAGAATGACCTGTTAAGGCTTCAAGAGCTAGAAGGATTAGACGAGAAACGCCTCCAAGCTCAACAGCGCATCGCGCTCTACCAAGCACGCATTTCCAGAGCTTTTAATCAAAAAGTGAAAGAAAGGGTGTTCAAAGTCGGCGAGCTAGTTTTAGCTGTAAGAAGGCCGATGATTCTTACTCACAGAAGTAAAGGCAAATTCCAGCCCAAATAGGAAGGCCCTTATGTGATCGAGACGACGTTCTCAAACGGCGCTTACAGCTTAGCCCAGCCTAACGGAGACCTGTTAATGGCTCCTATCAATGGCAAATTCCTAAAAAGGTACTATGCTTAACCTCCTCTGCTCGAGTAGAATATGGCAAAAACCGCATTCTGACAAAACTACTTCCAAAACGAAACTAGTTGGATCGTATTCTATCATATCCAAATAACCTCTGAATAGATATATCCTGCTAAAACTTACCGAGAGTATATCACGTCCCTATTACCTCTGATATCACTCTCACCCAAACCTGTCATTTACACTCCGAAATGATGGGTCCACAAAGTCAGATGAAAGCCTCTTTATTATTCCCAAAAAAAGAGCGAAAGTACATTGAAAAGCAAAAGCAAAAGTACATCATTTTGGGGGAGTGGTCAGGTCGCGAAGCTGCTGCGCCAGTGCGGCCATCTTCTCAGTCCTGGAATCCAAGACATCAGTGCGAGCCCGCTCTAGTCGTGCCTCATCATTGCTCATGAGGGACAGTTCGGCTCTAGCCCGAAGAAAACCAGCACGGGCAACTCCTGTACGCGCCAAGTTCTGTTGTGCTACGCCCAATCGACTATCCGCCACAGCTAGAGCTTTCGACGACTGAGAAGCCCACTCCTTTGCCTGAGCCAGTTTCGTTTCCAGCCTGAGGACCCTCGCTACATTCCCTTCGTACTCGGCCTGACACTTCGTTTAAAGAGCGATGGCCTCCTCCAGGACGGCTTTTCCTTCATTCATCTCCTGCTGATGTGTCTGGATGGATTTATTTATGCCTGCCATCTGTTTGGCAAGCCGCGCAGTCATGGAGTCGTATCTAGCCTGGACCAGATCTTCAACATTGTCTCGAGCTAGCTGCAAGTATTCGATAATGGGTTGCTCCAAACCATTAACTATCTCCTCCAGCGTTTCAGCTAGCCCAGTGTTGTCGAATTCTTGGATCGGCACTATCGCGGACAGGGAGGACCTCTTCAGCAACGCAAAGCTCAGATTATTCGCCAACACCATTGATATTAACATTTTTAAAGTGGCGTAGAAGATGCCGATGTACTGCTCGATCAGCGCAGCTAGATCCGAATGGACGCCGGGAGTGGCCTCGATATTGGCGAGTCCCCCTCCAAGAATAACTGCAGACGATGTTGCTACGGCCGTCGCCTCAACAGGTGGTACAACAAAAGAAGAAGCGCCAACACTGGACGAAGTGACCGGCATACTCAAAGGAGGCATTGTCGCAATGACAGGCTCGTCCTCCTCTTGAGATATCGGAATCTCGTCGACACGCGAGCCGGCACCTGAAGATGCTTCCTCTTCAAAATTAGCCACCTCCGTGTCACCGCCAGGACCTGACACGGAGCCAAAGGGCACATATACACTGCCCTCACCGAAGAGGTCTTCCCCTGAAAAGAGGACGAAAGGAAGTTAATATCAGCATAATGTTAATTTTCCTAAAAAAAAGGGAGGGCGTGAAGGCGACATTTACCCATGGCCGACGGCATATATGTCGCATCTGCGGCCTGTACAGCTAAATCATTCCTTAATGATGCTAGGCAAGTTATCATACCTGGAGAAGGGGGTGCTCTAAGGAGCACTGGCGAATGCTCTTCCAGGTCCTCGTCAAATTCCAACCGAGGTTCATCGGCTAGAATCTCACTGGGTGCACTGGCAGACACGGCAGGAGTCTCTCCCGATGCTGACCGGGACAAAGATATCCTCATTCGGCTCGGCCCCGAAGGCGACCTCGTTCCGCTACCTGAAGCAGTAGCGACGATGGCAGCCTCCAGCAGAGATTCTCCGCCACCACCAGCCGGAACATTAGAGGGTCCCTCTCTAAAAGGCGAGGAACCTCCAATCAAAGAATTATCCCCAACATGGGGAGATGCAGGCTCACTTCCAGGAGCCTCAATACCAGGAATCCGGAGAGGATGAGTAACCGTCTTCTTCTTCCTCTTGCTAGGAGAAGTCTCCTTCGGAGTAGGAGCCCTTCGCTTCCCAGAAATCACCAAAGGGCCTGCAGGCAGAGGTACTTCACCCCTCGATACCGCCAACAGAGGCTCGTCTGGATTGGCGGACTCCTCACCCTCGTTAGAAGAAACCGAGGGGACTTTGACTCTTCCCCCAGACTTGGAAGAGGGCACCCTAAAACTTCTATGCATGTCAAAATCACAATGGAAGGTGTTCGTTGCCACATAGAACTGGGCATACGAGTACAGGATGTGCAGTTCCGTGGAGAGTATAATGACCGACACAGTAAAAATTGATCCAATGCAACCCATGAGGAAGTATCGCCATCCTCTCGCTCCATCAATGAGTCCACCCCTGGACCGGAAGCTGGTGACTGCGTTGCCCACGTGCAACTGATCATACCCAAATTGCCTGGCAAACCGACTAGGCAGGTAGGGCTCCAAGAAGCAATGGTCTTCACTCCTGTACAGTAAATGGGAAGGTCTAATGCAGACCAACCAATTAAAAGCTTTAGGAGAAATATTGGTCTTCTCTCAACCAGAATCCTCAAGCCTAATTCCCGATTGATTACGATGTACGGAGGGGACAGTGAAGAAGAGCTTCCAGCTGTGACTGAAGCCCAGCACCCGCCGACAGTCTAGAACCGTAGTCACATTCCAGAAAGACTTCTGGTAGTTCAACAAGAAACTAGCCCCCGAACTACTGCCGGAGCCGAGAGACATAACCCTGGGGTTATGAAGAATTAACCATCCCATCAAATACAGGTATGGTAATTCTACCCTGGGAAAGCTATCATGCCGAGTTTTATCGGCGAGCAGCCCGTCAGTCATGGCCCTCACGCCAGCTTGAATGCGGTACACCATGGCAGGAAGCAAGCCCAGTCTTGCCCCGAACACCAGACGCATTGCAGGCCATAACGTGTTGCGGTGAATACGGTCCGCAGATGCGACGCCAGGAACCATCACTCGGTGCAGCCATATGGAAAGGAAGCCAGCCAGTTGAGCTTCCCTGGACAGAGGCCGACGGCAGCGCCTAAAATAACTATAGGCCTTAGTGCCTACCGGATACTGTCCTACCCCTTCGTCAAGGATCAAGTCCGGAGCCCCAACATCTACTATGAGATCGTCGACTACCTGATCGTTAAGCACGCTCAGAGGATTCCAAGGCAGATCCTTGCCCTCCAATACCTTCTCCGGCTTAGCAGTCATGGACCGGTGAAAGAAGAGGTAGGATGTCCATTTATTGATGTGAGCCAAATCTGAGGGCTCACCATAAAAAGTGGTACAAGCGAGGTAGTGGCACATCAGCTCCTGGTACACCTCCACTACCCGAGGGTCTGAATCCCCCATCTCCCGATTTGTGGGAACATACTCTTCATATGGAGTATCCCCCATCGGCAGTCTCGAGATCTCTGCCATCTCATGGAGGGCCAATCCTAACTCCCCCAGTGGAGTGGCAAAAGTCCCGGTGAGCAAAATAAATCGCTCCATCAGTGCCAGAAACATGTTGGGGTTAGGAGGTAACCCTACCCTGGGAGCACTCACAGCCGCAAATAGACCAATGCTCTCCAACTCGGTCTGAAAATGCTTCAGGGCCCAATTAACTAAGCGAGCCTATCGAAGGTTCGTAGGGGTGATCCACCCACCGCACCGAGGGTTCACCTTAGGGTACACTCCCCCGTGCCCCATAAAATTATTGCAGAAAGTCGGTAACTGGACCGGCTGGATCACTAAACTGTCTTCACTCGGGATACTGCCCGGGTACAGTCCCCTAAACATCGTCACATTGCCGGAAGGGCGGCTGACAAACGACCCCTGGTCCGCTCCTTTCAGATAAAAGATCTTCCCCGGCTTGCCGTGAAGATCGGGAGTCAGCGTCCACGACATCCTCCTGGGATGTATAGCATGTAAGAAAGCCGAGATGGGATAGTCTCTCGGCATCTTGGGCAGATACAACACCAAGCTCCCAGCAGGGAAAACCCAGAGTTCGCTCTTGGGCTTCGTCTGGGACTGCTTGTCAATCATGTCACCGAAGAAGAAAGCCGACTTTAGGTACTGATCCCCGTCTATGTATATCAGGGGCTCCCCGTTGATCAAGTTCAACAGCATTCGCTCGCCCTGAGCCGATATCAAAATTTCCCTTCCTTCGGGATACTGGGTCCCGGAGATAGGAAATGTCACGTGTGACAGATCCTCTAGATAGTTGGAGTGTAGCATCCCGGCGGTAGAACCCATCACATTGTCTAACGGAGACACATGCAAGTTAACTACAAGAGTGCAAAAAAAATACGTCAGTTCCTATAGCTAGACATTACAGATCTTGCAGCATACGCCAAAAATTAACAGTCTGTGCTCTACGCCAAGACCGTAAAAACTTGACTATTACGCCAGAATCTTCATCCAAAAGCGTAACACTCAAATTTTATACGCCAACTTTCGACAGTCAAAGCTTTTACGCCAGACTGCAAAAATATGGAGTTTTTGCGCTGACACATTAGAAATATGGGCGTAAAATATGAAATATCTCTGTGCATCATCTTTCTCAAAGAGGCTATCAGCACAGAAGACGACCTAGCGCGGTCACGTACAACGTGTGCGAAGGATTTTCAGTCGTTCTTTTTCGTCCCAAAAGCTATACCTTTAAGGCCGGGTGCACTGCTCGTCGGCGGGATACTTCGCTCAGAAGGAAGTTTGCCTTGCCCGACCAAAGACGCTCTCACTTGAGCAAAAGAACGAGAAGAAGAATCAACCTTCTTTCCCTTAGTTGAGAAGGATTGTTTCGAGGCCATTACTGAAAACTTTGAAATCTCGGAGAAGAAACGAAGAAAAACTCGAACAGTCGAAGGCTTTCTTTCGCAGAAGACGGATAAAAAGTTTCTCTCAGAAACTTGGGGTATATATAGAGTTCGGATGGACTCCTCGAAATCTTGAACCAAATCTCGTAATTAATATTTGGTTATGATTGGGTACTACGTCAGCCTATTACTCAGAGAAGGCGGACAGTCAGCGAAATTCGAAAAGTTTTCGCGCAAAGCAGATTCGTAGTTCTTACGCTAAGGAGCTTTCTACGCTCGACAGCTACAGATCTACGATTTTACGCTCACAGGCTATAAGTCTATGGTTTTACGTCCGGATGCCTTTGTGCTCGGTAGCTTTTACGCTCGAGAGGCTACAAACCTACGACTTCACGCTCAGCAGCTACAAATCTATGATCTCACGCTCGGTGGCGTTTAGTTTACGCTCAGAGGCAACGGATCCACAACTGCACGCTCGAAAGATTTTCTTTTCACAGGCTACAAATCTACAGTTCTGCGCCAAGGAGCTTTCTACGCTCGACGGCTACAAATCTACGGTTTTACGTTCACAGGCTATAAGTTTATGGTTTTAAGCCCGGATGCCTTTGTGCTCGGTAGCTTTTATGCTCGAGAGGCTACAAACCTACGACTTCACGCTCAGGAACTACAAATCTATGATTTCTTGCTCGGTGGCATTTAGTTTACACTCAGAGGCTACAAACTTATGATTTCACGCTCTATGACTTTTCGCACATCTGAAAGATACGTCGGACAGAGTATGCGTACATCTGAACGATTCTTAAGGCGGTCAATTGCAGGAGTTCACACAGAAGATACTCCTTCTTGACCTCAAGATAACCCAAGTACCCGAAGCATACAGAGTTCAACATTAAAAATTACTCTTCTCCATGGGTCGATTGGAGGTTCCTCCAGACTCCAGTCTGAATATTTCATCTACAAGTTCAAGATGGCAACTCAGTTTGACAGCCATTTCTTGCCCTGTTCCAAGGGACTTTCGAGAAATCATTCTTGAAGATGATGTCTGAACAAAAATTCTGTTTATCAGAAGTAACAGTTCAGAATTCTATACGGTTTCTCATTCCTAAACAGAAGGACAGTTCGAACACTCGACTGCTAAGCGGCTTTTTGCGCATCCTTATTTATGCATAAAAAATAGGACAGGACCTAGCACTCTTTCTATACAGAGTCGGCATAAAGAATCAGACGTGTCGAAGCTACACATATTCGGACTTCACAGCAAAGTATGGCAAGATGATCATATGCAAAGAAGAAGGATGATTTTATTAAAATTAAAAACATGATTACATGAGGGAAATCCAGTCTATAAGGGTTTTCTTTATTTTCATGATTATATATGAGGAAAATCCCGTCTACAAAGGACTCCCTCATCGTCGTCTGAAGATCGCGCCCAGAATCTGTTCTGCCAGGTTCTCGTATGGGTGGCATTCTTCATCCATCTTCTCCAGCAGTAAGTCGGTGACCGCAAACCGACTGACATATTGGTCCACGGCGAGAGGATACAAAATTGGGCGTAGACCCATCCTCCAACAGAAGAAAAGCAAAGTAAATCTGCTTGTCTACGTCCAGCACCGTGACAGATTGAGTTGAGATATTTCACCCAACTCAATCCTGGACAGAGCTAGTTTATCTGCTCTCGTCCACGAAGGTAACAGGAGAAGGCACCACTTGCAAGCTGCCTGGTCAAAAATGACCCTTCTTCTCTCCCGAAGAACCACCATACAAAGATGCTGATTATCCCGAGCAAAGGAGGCTATGATATCCTTCCATGATCCCTCGTTACAGAGGACATTTGCTCGAAGACGTCGTCTTTTTTGACTCTGTACATGCTGGAAGAGCATGATCTCCTTCTTCCTCAAGTTGACCCGACGAACTCCGGCCATCATCTCTGTATGGTGAAGGAAGTGTGGGAAGAAACAGGAAAACTCCTCAGCCTTTTTATAGGCGAAAGAGATCTCACCAATCCCCAATAACTCCGCCATAAAGTCAGCCATGAAAGAACGTGTCAGGCTTGACCATTTCAGTCTCCATTCAGAGCGTTTCAAGTTACGAGGAATGGTTCATGCTTTATTCAAAGCGTTTCAAATTACGAGGAATTTAAAAGCTTTGAAGGGGGTCTTGTAGAAGCATGAAAAATACGCTGGATAGCTATACGCAGCATGTTCATGCAGGGCAGCGTAAACAAAGGACCTCAGAGCCATCAACGTACAAACAGAGCTTTTTTGCTGAGCACAGCATAAAATATAGGCTCAAGGACCATCCGCGTAATACAGTATGTCCGGGCTGCTTCAGCGTAAGCAGGGTGGTTCATCGCCTTTAGGACGTAAAACTCAGCCGCTTTTAATACAGCATTGAAGTGTACGAGGAACACTTCGTATTCTTCAAAATAAACCTGTCAGATCATGCAATGAACCTGATGTCTGGACTCCTGACAAAGAGTACTGCACGACAACCCAAGCGACGGCTATAATGATGGTGCGGCACTGCAACCCAGGCTGTCATTACTGCCATTTCCTTTGCGTAAACCACTTTTACACATACGGAAGAATACGTTGCCTAGTTTTACACAGGCAGATGTGAGCTGTTTACGCTCCGCGGAAGACAAACAGCCTGCCATGTCAAAAGCTGTACTTCGTACAGGGCTCGAGGCACGTCTCTGCATTTAATGCACAAAGCGGTGACAGTTTCTCGAGGCACGTCTCTGCATTTAAAGCGCCGAATACTGATAGATGCCTGAGGCACATTTTTGTACTTGAGGCACAGAAGGGTGGCAGACCTTCAAACCATGCCTCCTCATTTAATGAGCAGGATAATGACGGATCTTCGTATTTAATACAGGAGATTTAATTAAATGTCATCGAACCATCGTTTAGTGACATCCCCTTTGCGTAAACTACTCTTACGCATATAAGCGAATACGCTGCCCAGTTTTACACAGGCAGACGTGAGCTTCTTACGCTCCGCAGAAGGCAAACAGACCTCCACATTAGCAGTCACTCTTCGTACAGGATTCGAGGCGCGTATCTGCATTTAATGTACAGAATGATGGCAAATCTTAAAGACAAACCTCTGTATTAAATGCGCAGGATGGAGGCAGATCTCTGCATTTAATGCAAGAGATTTGATCATATCTCCAAGAGCCGTAATTTTGACTAAAACGTCCACATCGTCTCGGCTTCTACGCCTGCTCGGCTTCTATGCCCACTCGGCTTCTATGCCCACCCGGCCTTTACGACCACTCGGCTTTTATGCCTGCTCGGCCTCTATAACCACTCGGCTTCTACGCCCACCTGGCTTCTATGCCTACTTAGCTTCTATGCCATGGTGACAGTTATTGGCTTCTACGCCAACCTCTTCTACACAAGGGATAACTACCTACGTGGCTTCTACGCCGTGATCTTCGCAGCAGATATACGTGTTTTGTCCCTTAGTTGGACACGCGTCACATGCTCACTCAAAAGGTCATCTATACGCAGGCATTAGTTATTTTAAACCGTCGTGTAAAAGGGTGATGTGCTTTCCACTACTCGATTTCTACACCGACTGAGTGGTCATTGTCACCAAAACTCTATAAATAGAGACCTCTATCAACAGAGGAAAGAGGTCAAAGAAATTAAAAGAGGAGAATTGATCAAGAAATCCAGTATCATATCCAACGGTCGCAAAGATCGAAGGTCAAACGATCAAGGGAGAGAGGAGATTCCAGAGCTCAGGCAAAGAGAAGGGATCGACGACTTTGGCATCGAGCATCCACCCTCTTTAGTAACCTACGAAGCTGCTTTCTGTCTTCCACAGCACTTCTTCAACATCGTGTGGTCCAAGGGCTAAAGTGATCGACTGCAGATCAGACACCTATAGCAATCTTTACCCAGATTAAATAAATTGTACTTAGCCATCTTCGTATGGGATCAAATTGTATAATCTTGTTTGTAAACATAAAAGAAGGGCGGGTTTTCGTATAAGACCTCGTTTTCCACTTACCAATCTTTTCTGTTTATTATCCTAAACACATATTAAATAATTATTTGTTGTATTATTTATTATTGTTAGATGTTAGTTTATTATTTTGGACTTGTGTTAGTGGACCTAACTAGTTTAGTTCGACTCATGGACCAACATGCATTAATTGTTAGAATTGAGCCCAACTAGAAGCCCTTTGATTAGGAGGATGATTAGTTTAATTAAAACTATTATACTAGAACCATTACACCTTAATTATTTTTTCATGAGAGGCCCCAAGGGGTATAATGGACATTATATAGTAGCTTGAGGGAGGGGCAAGGTGGACCAGCCTATTTAAAAGAGGGAGGAAAGTTTCTCTCTCTTCTTTTCATTTGTAATCTATATCTAGAATTTCCCTCAACCAAATTCTTCCATTCCTACATCATTTCTCTACCAAATTGTATCCCAATTTTCTTCCCAAATTACCATTGGAGACTAGTGGAGCAAGGATCTAGAAGGAGAAAGCAAGGATCTACAAAGAGGAGCAAGGATCTACAAGTTGGAGGCAAATTTCATCATATTTGGAGGTTATATTAGAAATTTATCTTCCAATAGGTATAATTCAATTTTTTTTCTTCATTTAGGTTCAAAATCTGAGAATTAACCATGGGAAATCAACCCATATACATAGGCTACCCATAGGATTTGGACTTGAGTTCATAGGAGGCCTATTGAGAAAGTTATGGTGCTTTTGTATCAATTTTAGGAGAATTTTGAGATTGACACTTGTTGTGTTTGTCAATTGGTCCTATAGATCAATTTGGCATGTGTTTGTGTGTTTGTGGCTAGTTTTGTGTCCATAATTGGGTACGTATAGGTCGTATCCAAATAATTTGGTAATACGTGTTGATTTGGGAGTTTTTCCTCCGACATGGGACTTTGTGCATGTCATATTTTGACATGGACACGTAGATATATGTTTGACTCTTCGTATTATTCATAAATAATATATTAGACTTGCTCGTGTCCTTCAGGATATTTTTGGTGGTATGGTGGACTCGTGTCGCAAGCGTATCATAGATCTTGTATGATACGGGTGTGATACACTCCACATATTTTTTGTGTTGCATTTCTCGATCTAATTTTTATTGCTCTTAGTCATTTATAATAAATGTATCCATATGTGTATTTATATATATATGAATTGTTATGTATATATATGTAGTTATATGTGATGTGTATATGGGTATCTATATGATAAGTAATGTTACACTACATATGTATATGTGTATATGTATAGATATATATATTGATATGTACTAGTCTATAATTATCTATATATCTATTATAATAGGTGTATAGTTATGTATGCATAGTTCCATATATATATATATATATATATATATATATATATATATATATATATATATATATATATATATATATATATATATATATATATATATATATGTGTGTGTGTGATGTATAATGTATATATATATACTTGGGTAAGTACCTACATGTATATGTGTATGTTATATATATATGTGTGAGGTGTATACATAGTTTCATATATAGGTATTGATGGTTATATGTCTATATACATGGGGGTAGTTATATATATGTATATGTGGAGATGATGTTATATATATATATATATATATATGTATATGATATGTGCAAGAGTGAGTGGTGTATATAGGTGAAATGATATGTTCATATATAAATCTAGATACTTTGTAAGTTACATAGTTATATGTATACATCCATTTAGAAGTATGATACTAGTAGTATGTTTGTGTGTGTGTTGTTTGTGTTGGGAGAAAGGGGATCGAGCACCTACAGTATGAACAGCAGCAGCGACAGCAATAAGGAACAGCAGCAGCCGCGTCAGCAGTAGAACAGCTGCAACTTCAACAATAAGGAACAGCAGCAGCCGCATCAGCAGTAGAACAACAGTAACTTCAGCAATATGAACAGCAGCAACGATAGCAATAAGGAAATAACAGTAGCAGCTGGTAAGGAGCAGCAGCAACCTCAGCTATGGCAGCAGCAGCAGCGAGTAAACATAGCAGCTACAGCAAGTGACTGCAACCCGAGTCGCAGCAACCTATATCAAGGTGTAGGCAGCGAGTTTAGGCATTGGTGTAGTTGTATCAGTTAGTGTTAGTTAGTTAGTTTAGCCAGTTATCTAATAATAGTTGATAGCTAGCTAGTAAAGTATTTATTAGTTAATTAGTAGTTAATAGTATCGAGTTAGTTAGTAGTATCTAGCTAGTTAGTATTTATATGGTTATACCTCTTATGGATATCTCTAAGTTACATATATATATATATGTATGTATATATATATATATATATATATATATATATATATATATATTGATAGTTAAATATAGCATGGGAGTTATTAGAGTACTAGAATTTATATTGGGATGTTAGTTAGATGTATACTAGACGACATTTACCTTGAGATACCATGGTAAGTACCAAGGTTTTGAGGATACCCTAGGTATTGGATTTGGGTATCAAGTTGGGGGTTTAGTCGTCCGATACCGAGTTGGTTCAAAGCCAAGGTATCCACATAGCATTTGATAGTTAGGATTAGTATACATATATTGTTTAAATGTGCATATATGGTATTTTATATCTCTTGTTTGCGTATCCTAAGATACGATATCTTAGTATCCTAGATTTAGCTTGTATGACCTAGATTCTTAGTGCATGAACCCAACAACTTTGAGATAGACTCATGCAACCTAAAAATAGGTAGTTTGACCAAGTTTGGCCGATTTGACTTAGAGTTGACCTATTTTGACTGTTTTGACTTAGAAATAGTTTTTTGACCTAGACATTGACTAGTTTAACTTATTTTTATTCCAAAATCTTGTATTAATATTATATTCCCTATCTAGTTCTTTGAGGAACCGTATCAGATATCTGTGAGACTATTCACCGGACTTCAGGCGAGTACATTCTCTGATAGTTTCTCATTTATGATATCCTCTATGTTCATTGTATCTAGTGTAGATATCCATGATTTCTTGATACGATGGTTACATAGATTGGCATATCCAGATCTCGTCATGAGATGCTATTCCTTGGTATATGGTGTATCTTGTGCAAGTCTTGTTTCATTATTCTTCTTGTACATGTACAGACACTGATTCTCGGAAAGAGTCGTTATCTTCTTGGAGAATTCTGTGCCTTAGCGTACTATGGTTGGATCCACTATACCAGTCGAGGTTGGGGAGTATGTAGTGTAGATATGTGATCGTACACATCTTGTATTATGTCTTGTTCTTGAATAATGTTAATCATACACCGCACGTATGATTAGCAAGGCCATAAATCTTGTATCAAGTTCCCAAGCCGATCACATGTTAAAGCTAGTACTCACTCACTAAGTAATTTAGTATTCTTGTTCATTGTCATATTATTCATTCTTGTATTTACTTCCAATATTTTCTTATTGTATATCTCTCTTGTATCTATGGTTGCATCTTGTATATTCACATCTATTTACTGTTATATAGTTTTATCATTGATTAGAACTACTGTTAGAGATGTACTCTGCTCCTTTTCTGACTGGATATATTTTTCGCAGATGACACTGAGGAGTGGTACTCTACACATTACGGGCCTCAGGATGTTGTGGGTTTAGAGTCAGAGACCCCGGCTCAAGAGGGACTCATCCCGACTGAGACAGATCACCCGGGTCTTGTAGCTTCTTAGTATTTCTTTGTACTGAATTTGTCTTCAGCTTATTATTTAGTATTTTTTCAGACTAATTTATGTTATTATTTTAGACTCATGAGTTGTATGTCACTATTCTATTCTTTATCTGATTCGTGCTCATTTCTATCTTAGATCTGTGATTGAGTATACTAATATTGTTGGTGGCTTAGTATATTGTTAGATAGATTACCAAAACAGAGTTCTACCATCAATTCTGCGACGTAGCCTGGGCGTTGTTCCCGACTTGTACCCATTCACCTGGTGTGGGTCGTGACACAGTCCCTACTTATAGGAGGAAGTTCTCCTTTTATGACTGACTGGAGTTTTTTTAGTTCCGAGCTAAATTTTATGCCTGAGGAACGTGATATCGTCCATCAAGATGTCTGGGGAGAGTGTCATGACCCATACCCGGTGTAAGGATACAAGTCGGGAATAATGCACAGCCTACGCCACAAAATCGGTGGTAGAACGCTGTTTGGGTAATCTATCTAACAATATAAAGAGCCACCAACAATATCAATATACTCAATCACAGATCTAAGATAAAAATAAGCATGAATCAGATAAAAGAATAAAATAGTCACATACAACTTATGAGTCTAAAATAATAACATCAATGAGTCTGAAGAAATCCTAACAAATAAGCTGGAGACAAATCCAGTACAAAAGAATACTAAGAAGCTACATGTCCCTGGTCATCTGTCTTAGTCGGGATAAGTTCCTCCTGAGCCAGGGTCTCCGACTCTAAGCCTACAATATCCTAAGGTCCGTAATATGTAGGGTACCACTCCTCAGTGTCATCTGGAAAAATATATCCAGTCAGGAAAGCATCATAGTACATCTCTAACAACAATTCTAATCAATAATAAAAACTATGTAACAGTAAATAGATGTGAATATATAAGATGCAATAATAGATACAAGAGATATACAATAAGGAAATACTGGAATAAATACAATAATGAATAATATAACAATGAACAAGAATACTAATAAATAAGTGTGTGAGTACTAGCATAACATGTACTCGGCTTGGGAACTTGCATAAGGGTAAAAGGCCTAGTTAATCATACGTGCGGTGTATGATCAACACTCACAAGGAACAAGATATGCAGAAGGAGGGTATGATCACATATCTACACTAAAATACTCCACACCCCCGACTGGTATAGTAGATCCAACCATAGTACCCTATGGCACGAGATTCCCCAAGAAGATAGCTAGTCTTCTCAAGAATCAGAGTCTGTACATGTACAAGATAAATATTAAAAGAAGGCTTGTACAAGATACACCATACACCAAGGAATAATATCTTATGACGAGATCCGGATATACCAATTCGTGTAACCATCGTGTCAAGAAAACATGGATATCTACACTAAATACGATGAACATAGAGGATATTATAAATAAAAAACTATTAGAGAATGTACTCGCCTGAAGTCCAGTGAATAGTCTCACAGATATCTGATACGGTGCCTCGAAGACCTAGATACGGAAAATAACATCAATACGAGGTTTCGGAAAGAAAATAAGTTAAACTAGTCAACATCTAGGTCAAAGAGCCATTTCTAAGTCAAATTAGTTAAACTAGGTCAACTCTAAGTCAAACCGGTCAAACTTGATCAAACTACCTATTTCTAGGTTGCATGTGTCTATCTCAAAGATGTTGGGTTCATAAACTATAAAACTAGGTCATACTAGCTAAATCTAAGATACTAAGATACCGTATCGCAAGATACGCATCAAAAATATAAAATAATTATATAAGCATATCCAAACAATATTAAGCATACTAATCCTAATTACAAATACTAAAAAGATATCTTGGTTTTGAACCAACTCGGTATCGCACCACTAAATCTCCATCTTGATACCCAAACCCAATACCTTGGGTATCCTCAAATACTTTGATACTTACCTTGGTATCTCAAGGTAATTGTCAAAGCCTCAATCATAGCTAACATTCAACATAACATATGCTAAACATTTAGCTACTAAATATAACCTACTAATACATAGATGCTAACCTACAATACAATACTTATGATATATATAGTTTAAGAAAGCCAACTAAACTTATCATACATATAGATACTTACTAATACCTCACCATATATAGATATATGTATAGTTACCAACTATTATCCACATCTAACTAACTATTATACTAACCAAAACATATACTACTAACCCAACTAGCTAACTTATAACTTGTTAGCCCTACCCAATACACGATGTTGCTCCCTTGAGCTTGCATTTGTTGTTGCTGTCGCTATTGCTGCTGCTACTGTCACTGAATGCTGCTGCTGCCGTCGCTAATTCTGCTACTGTTGTTCCTAATACTGCTGCTGCTGTTGCAGTTACTGCTGTCGTCGCTATTTCTATTATTGCTGTTGTCGCTAATGTTGTTGCTGTCGCTGAATGTTGTTGCTGCTACTGTTGCTATAGCTGCTGCTGTCGCTATAGCTGCTGTTGTTGTAGCTTTGAGTCCCCCCCCCCCCCTCTCTTATACACTAGTACACACACACATACAAACACACAACTACCATATATACCAATATATATTCACTAATATATATCAACTATATATTTATATATATATACATGCTCATCCATAAATATATATATATACATATCCACAAATGTATACATATAGTATAACATACACACATAGTTATAGATATAGTATCATATATATATATATATATATATATATATATATATATATATATATATATATATATATATATATATATATATCATCTCATATGCGTACACATATATATAGAACATGCAAATATATATATATATAAAACATAACATACAAGTATATATATATAACATAACTTATATATATACACTACATATATAATAGCTATTACATATGTAGTAGTATAGCTACATATATATATAACACATAGGTATATAGATATACACATATAAATATATATATATACATAACAATATATATATATGCATAAAATTATATATTATAATGACTAAGAACAATAGGAAATAGATCTAGAAATAAAATATAACAAACACGTGGAGTGCATCGCACCCGTATCACACTAGATCTATGATACGCTTGCGACACAAGTCCACCACACTTCCAAACGTACCCCGAAGGACACGAGCAAGTCTAATATATTATTTATGAATAATACGAAGAATCAAACACAAATCTATATGTCCGTGTCAAAATATGACATGCACAAAGTCCCGTATCGGAAAAAAACTCCTAAATTAACACGTATCACCAAATTATTGTGATACGACCTACACGTACCCAATTATGGACATAACACTAGCCCAAACACACAAACACATGTCAAATTGATCTATAGGACCAATTGACAAACACAACAAGTGTCAATCTCGGAATTCTCCCAAAAATTGACACAAAAAGTACCATAACTTTCTCAATAGGCCTCCTATGAACTCAAAACCAAATCCTATGGGTAGCCTATGCATATGGGTTAATTTTTCATGGTTAATTCTCATATTTTGAACCTTAATTAAGGAAAAAACTAAATTGTACCTATTGGGAGATGGATTTCTAATGCAACCTCCAAATATGATAAAATTAGCCTCCAACTAGCAGATCCTTGCTCCTCTTTATAGATCCTTGCTTCCTCCTTCTAGATCCTTGCTCCACTAGTCTCCAATGGTGATTTGGAAAGAAATTTGGATAAAATTTGGTAGGAAAAATGATATGGAATGAAGGAATTTGGTTGAGGGAATTTTAGATCTAGATTTTAAATAAAAAGAGGAGAGAGAAACTTTCCCACTCTTTAATAGGCCGGCCTCCTTAGCCTCTCCCTCAAGCTACTATGTAATATCCATTATATCCCTTAGGGCCTCTCAAGAAGAAATATTTAAGGAGGGAAGGTTCTAGTCTAATGGTTTAATTAAACTAATCATCCTCCTAATCAATGGGCTTCTAGTTGCGCTCAAATCTACCAATTAATACATGTGGTCCATGAATCTAAACTAAACTAGTCAGGTCTACTAACACAAGTCTAAAATAATAAACTAATATCTAACAATAATTAAATAATACAACAAATAATTATTTAACATGTATAATATTTAATTAATTATAAAATTACTAAAATACTCTTTCTTAGAAAATGTAGTAGTGACAAGTCTACCCTCCTTAAAATAATTTCGTCCTCGAAATTCAAAGACGAAAGCTACGCCCATAAAATAATGGAATAGAACAAAAGAATAGATCATAACAGAAGAATAGAACATAACTATGAAAGAACATACCTCTAGGCACAAACAAATATGGATAACACTCTCGTATTTTATCCTCTCTCTCCTAGGTAGACTCCCCTGGAGAGTGATGCCTCCATGCGACATGTACCAAAGGAATAGTCTGGTTCCTCAACACCTTCTCTCTTCAATCCAGAATTTCAACTGGCTGCTCTGGATAGCTAAGAGTAGGGCCCACCACTATCTCTGAGTGATCTAATACATGACTAGGATCTTCCACATACCCTCTCAACTGTGACACATGAAATACGTTGTGTACTCCCTTTAATGCAGGTGGCAAGTCTAGTCTATAAGCAACTATACCGACCCTTTCTAGAATAGTGAAAGGTCTGATGAATCGCGGACTAAGCTTCCCGCCTCAATCGAAGCGAATCGTGCCTCGTGTCAGAGAAATCCTCAGAACACCAAACCACCCACCTAGAATAAAAGACCACCTTAAGAACAAAATAAAAATCTAAACTATACCTCAAACTCCAAAGGTCTCTGGTGGCTATCAGCCCAATGTCGCTGTCTGTCCTAGGCCACTCGAAGTGTGTCTCTGATCAATTGAACCTTCTTTGTTGCATCTACAACCATCTCTGGCCCAAGCAAAACTCTCCCTCCAACATCGTCCCAGGACAAAGGAGTATGACATCTTCGACCGTACAGAGCTTCAAATGGTGACATCTCTATACTAGCTTGGTAGCTGTTGTTGTAAGCAAACTCTACCAAATAGAGATAGTCCTCCCAAGAACTCCCAAAATTTAGTACACAAGTGCGCAACATATCCTCGAGAGTCTGAATAGTCCTCTATGACTTTCCATCTGTCAGGGGATGATATATAGTACTGAACTTGAGCTGAGTGCCCAAACTAGCCTGCAAACTCCTCCAGAAATAAGAAGTGAAACGACTATCCCGATCCGAGACTATGCTGACGGGAACTCCATGTATCCTGATGATCTACCTCATATACATCTCTGCCAGCTTCTTCATAGGCAAATCCACCTTAAAAGGCAAAAAGTGGGCCGGTTTGGTCAACCTATCAACGATGACCCAAATTGTGTCTTTTCCTCCTGGAGATCGTGGAAGTCCGGACACAAAATTGATAGTAATGTGCTCCCACTTCTACTCTGGAATGAGTAATGGCTAAAGTAAACCTCCTGGCCTCTACCTCTCGGCTTTCACCTGCTGGCACACTAAGCATCTGGATACAAACTGTGCCACTTCCCTCTTCATGTCATACCACCACACACTCTCTCGCATATCCCGATACATCTTGTTGGCACCTTGATGTATAAAATACTGAGAGCGATGCGCTTCCTGTAATACCTTCTCACGTAGCTTCCAACTAGGCACACATAATCTAACTCCATGCCGTAAAGAACCATCCTCGGAAATGGTGAACTCATCCTTCAATCCTGCTCTCACCTGAGCTCTGGTGCTTCTTAGAGATACATCCTTATACAGGGCTGTCTTAATCCTATCGATCAACTCTGAATGTATCTATAATCCCCACATCTGCATAGCCAAACCAGGAAGTACCACCTCAATGCCTAACCTCTCTAAGTCCTCTAATAAATATCGATCATGCGTCAAGAACATAGCTACCGAATACATGCTCAAGGCATCGAAAACTACATTAGCTTTCCCAGAATGATACTGCAAAGATATATCAAAATGCTTCATCTGTTCCAACCATCGATGCTGCCTTAGGTTCAACTCCTTCTGCGTGAAAACGTACTTTAAGCTTTTGTGGTCTGTGAAGATCTTCACATGCTCTCCGTACAAATAGTATTTTTACAACTTCAGGGCAAAGATGACTGCTGCCAACTCTAAATCATGGGTAGAATAGTTCTTTTCATGAGGACACAATTTCCTGGATGCATAGGCAATCACTTTCCCATTATATTGAAGAACACAACCCAAATATTTCACCGATGCATTACTATAAATAGTAAAATCTCCAGATCCTGATGGCAACGTCAAAATAGGAGCAGACGTCAACCTCTTCTTCAATTCCTCAAAAGCAACCTAACAGTCCTCCGTCCAAACAAACTCTATATCCTTTATGGTGAGTCTGGTCATCGGCTCGACAATCCTCGAAAAATCTTGCACAAACTTTCTGTAGTAGCCTGCCAATCCCAAGAAACTCCTGATCTCTGCTACCGAACTCGAGGTCTTCCAAGAGCTGCAATCTTCTTCGGATCTACTAAAATTCCATCACCAGTCACAACATGCCCCAAGAACTCCATATTGTCCAGGAAGAACTCATACTTGGACAACTTTCCATACAGCTTCTCCTTCCTCAGCACATCCAATACAATCCGCAAATGCTCTTTGTGCTCCTCCGGTGTCTTCAAGTATATGAGTATGTCGTCGATGAACACCACCATAAACTTGTCAAGGTACTAATGGAACACCTTGTTCATCAAGTTCATAAAAACTACCGGTGCATTAGTCAATCCAAACGGCATCACCATACACTCGTACTGACCATACCGAGTTCTAAAAGCAGTCTTCGGTATGTCCTTCGGCTTCACTTTCACCTGGTGGTAGCCTGATCTCAAGTCTATCTTAGAAAACACCTTGGCACCAATCAACTAATCGAATAAGTCATTAATAAAAGGGTACTTATTCTTGATAGTGAGATTATTCAATGCCCTGTAATCAATGCACATGTGCACCGATCCATCCTTCTTCAGTACAAACAATACTGGGGCTCCCCACGGTAAAGAACTCGATCTGATAAATCCCTTATCCAGCAATTCGTCCACCTGCTTCTTCAGCACGACTAGCTCACTGTTGTTTACTCTATAGACATACTGTGAAATTGGTTATACACCAGACACCAAGTCTATAGAGAATTCAATATCTCGATCGGGAGACAATCCTGGCAATTCCTCAGGAAACGCTGTAGAAGCATGAAAAATACGCTGGCAAAAGCTACGCGGCGTATTGATACAGAGCAGCGCAAACAAAGGCCTTCAGTGCCATCAGGCGTAAGAGCTCAAGGGTGCAGCACATCTAAAACCGCTTTGGCGTAGACGGGACCCCCCCCATCACCTCCAGGGCATAAAAACTCACCCGCTCTCAAAGCAGCGTTAAAATAGCGTACGAGGAACGCTTCATCTTCCCCGAAATAAACCTGTCAAGTCACGCAGTGAACCTGGCCTCTGACTCCTGACAAAAAGTGCTGCACGGCGACCCAGACGACGGCTGGAAACAGGCACAGACCCCTCGGGACGCACACCACAGTATGATGGCGGATCCCTGCATTTAATGCAGAGGATTGGGTTAAGATACCACCGAACCGTCATTTACTGACGTCCCCTCAGCATAAACCGCTCTTTTTCGCACAGAGGGATACGCTGCATTATTTTACACAGGCAGGCATAAGTCGGTTTACGCTCCGCAGTAGACAAACCGCCTGCCACGTCAAAAGCTGTACATCGTACAGGGCTCGAGGCACGTCTCTACGTCTAATTGTACGGAGCGGTGACAGGTTCAGTCAAGGCACATCTCTGCAACGGATGCACAGAAGGCCTGCAGACCTTCGAAACACGTCTTCGTATTTAATGCACAGGATGATGGAAAATCTCTGTAGAAGATTTGATTACATCTTCGAAAGTCGTGATTCTGGCTAAAACGTTCCCGTCAGCACTCGGGCACGGTACGCAGCGGCTTCTACGCCCATTCAAGACCTGCGCCCCTTCGGCTCTCAACGCCTATCCGACTCCTACGCCTATCCGGCTTCAACGCCTCTCCGGCTCCTACGCCTACCCGGCTTCAATGCCTCTCCGACTTCTATGCCTATCTGACTTCTACGCCTATCCGGCTTCTACGCCTATTCGACTTCTATGCCTATCTGGCCTCTATGCCAGGGTGACAGTCGTTTGGCTTCTACGCCAACCGTTTCTACACACGGGATACCTACCTGCGTGGCTCTTACGTCGTGATCTTCGTAGCAATAGTACGCGTTGTGTTCCCTTAGTTGGACCCGCGTCATACGCTCATTCAAAAGATCATCCATACGCAGGCATTGGTTACTTTAACCGTTGTGTAAAAGGGTGTTGTACTTCCCACTCCTCGGTTTTTATACCGACGGAGTGGTCACTGTCACCAAAACTCTATAAATAGAGACCCCTATCAATGGGGAAAAAGGGAGACAAAAAAAAGAAAAGAATTATCAGCCAGGAGAGAATTATCGTCCAAGGAGAGAGAGAGAGAGGGAGAGAGCCCGGAGAGCAGGCAAAGAGCAGGGATCGACGACCTTGGCCTCGTGCGTCCAACCTCTTCTGCAACCTTCGAAGCTGCTACCTGTCTTCCACGGCACTTCTTCAACATCGTGTGGTCCAAGGGCTAAAGTGATCGACCGCAGATCAGACACCTATAGCAATTTATACCCAGATTAAATAAATTGTACTCCCACATCCTCGTATAGGATTACATTGTACAAGTTTGTTTGTAAACAGAAGGGCGCGGGTTTCGCATAAACCCCGTCATTGAAATACAATTTCATTCCTTTCGTTTAATACCACAAACAAGATGGCGACTCTGCTGGGGACATCTTTCTCTTCTGACGAGGAAGTAATTGCTCAACACGATACGGTATCCGTGGGAACCGTGAAGAAGACGCTGGTCGTTCATTTTGACCAGTCAGCCTACGAAGACATGCTTCGAGCCGGGGGTAGCTCTCGCCCTCTCTCCGTCCAGGACAACAGGAAGCTGCGCAATATGTGGATGCCCAAGACATCCTCTACTATTCCTGTGGACTCTCCGATCTCTCCGGACTCTCCGATCTCTCCGATCTCTTCGGCCAACGAGGTTGTAGCGACGCTCCCTCCGTGCCCCGCACGTAAAATTCAGTCTCCCGCTACGCGCGGTACAGACAAAACTTTGGGCGAAGCCTTAGCGCTAATCCCGAAGAATCCACTGCACTTTACGCGTAGGAAACAGTCTCCCGCTACGCACGAAAAAGACAAAACTTCGGGCGAAGCCTCAGCGCTAACCCAGAAGCCTTCACTGCGCTTTACGCGTAGAAATCTGTCTCCCGCTCCGCGCGGTACAGACAGAACTTCCGATGGTACCTCGGCGCCAAGACGGAAGAACAGATCTCGCTCCACGCGCAAGACATCATCTGACCTCTACGATAAACCAGATGAGCGCTGTGATCTCCGCGAAGGAAAGCAAGCGGCAGGCTACTTAACCTCTCGGCCTTCACGCCAGCGAAGGAACAGAATGCCTACCCTCCGGATTACGCGAGAAACCAATGGCCGACTAAGGGCCTCTCCGGCAACTCCTCCTGACCTACACAAATATCTAGTCCAGAAGCATAAAGAGAGGGGACCTTCCAAAATGTCTATTACGCCTCCTAGCGAGCATCATTGTAATAGCCACAAGGTTGTGATTAATTGCTGCTGTCCCAAAACAAAACGATCGGTCTTCGATCGATTGGGCTACTCTCTGTCTTTCCAAGGAGAGGAACCCGCGCATGCGCCTGTAAACATGGCCTCACACCTGCGTAGAGGAGGGTCGAGTTCAAGACATCATCCCTCCAAGCCCCCGGGCCGAAGGAGGTTCAGTGACACTGAAGCCGGAGTATTCCAGAACACTCGTGCAAAGTCACGACAGCCAGCTCCATCCTCTTCCGATTCCGACGCTGGGGGTCGCCAAGAATCAGAAGCAGAAAGTGTAGAGTCGACTTCTACAGCGACCTATACTAATCCTTCAATGACGCCCAGGGAGATGGGAGCCTACGCCGTTGAAGATGAACGCGAGGAAGCTTCACCGTCAGGAGATGCGGAACAACGCCTCACCACGCTGGAAACATCTCTGCAACAAATACAATCCATGATGGAAAACATGCACCAGATGATGCTAACTCAGCACGCAGCTACCATGGCTCAAGCGTCGGTCCCGCCAACTCAGATATGTGTGGGGGTGGACTTACCACCATCCCACCCGAGCCAAGAGCCCGCGCTGGATCAAGAGTCAGAAGTTCCTCCGCTTCCTCACTCAGAGAGTGCCTTACCTCCCGCTGGGGTTACGATACAACCAACTCCGCACCACTCCATGGCCCCGCTTCCGACTGAAAATCCGATACAGGCAGTCCGGGAGTTGAAGGCCCAGTTTGATGCCTTGAAACACAAGGATCAGCTCAAGAAACTGGGAATCAACCAGCCCTACCCACCTATCTGGGAGGAAGTCCCTTTCCCGCCAAGGTACAAACCTCAGACCATGGCCCTGTTCGAGGGAAAAACATCGCCGAGCCAGTACATGAATTATTTCAGCATGATGACGGTGTTGCTACAAGGGAACGACGCCCTCCTTACTCGGGTGTTCAAAGGTTGCCTCTCAGGAGTAGCCTATCAGTGGTACCGCAGCTTGGCGGATAACTGCATCACTTCCTTCGAAGACTTCAGAACTTTATTCTTCACACGGTTATACGAGGGAGGAATGGACATGTCTATGTCCTCTCTCATCGAAGTCAAGCAAAAGGAAAAGGAAGACGTTCGCATCTTCATCGAACGTTTTCGTCAGGCCACCTTACAAATGCCTCCAGGAGTTCCCGACTCTGTATTGGTGGACATTTGCAGGAAGAACCTCCTTTCCGTGGTCTCGGTGTTCACAGGACCATATCAGTTCCGTGATTGGCCCTCGTTCATCATCTCGGCGGTAGCAGCCGAAGACAATAGTCGCAAGGCGCACGACAATGGCATCATGATCTCCGCCTCCGACAGAGGCAAGAGGCCATCTCCTAGCAGCGACCACCCTCGTGGTCCCAAAGGGAAAGAAGCCCTGGCAATTAATACGGCCAGACCAAAGATTGCGGCAACTGCGTAAGCGAAACCCGGGACTTCCAGACCCGTTGAAGTCTACTCCTTCGACGACGACGACGTCCCGAGCATATTCGAGTGTCTCGTCAAGAGTGGCAAGATCACCCTTCCAGAGCTGAGGCGGCCCCAGGAAGTTGGCAATACTAACGACCCCAAATACTGTGTCTTCCACCGATACGTACACCACCCAACAAAGGCGTGTTACGTACTGAAAAGGAAGATCCAGGGGTTAATCGATGCTAAAGCGATCACCCTGCACAACACCGAGAAGACGGTCACGGCCAACATGATCTCTCTCCAGTTTGGCAGTCTGCCTCCCCGAACGATCCTGGATGGTGTCACGCCTATTTTTCGAGCAACAATGAACATCATCAATCTCCCTCCAGCTCGGGATCAAAATCGCAACCTGGTACCCCTAACTACCCGGCAAGGCAAGATTATGTGGGTTCATCCCGACCTGGTGTCAGAAATCGGGGAAGAGACTGATGCTATCAGAGCTAAGTCTAGAAAGAACTCCAAATGCAAACCATACCATATGGTTGCAACTCCAGAAGAAGACGAGGTGTTGGCTACAGCAACCCGATCAGGGAAAGCCTACCTCAAGGACTACGGCACAAGCCCGGAAGATGCCCCAGCCACCAAGCCTTCGGGACCCGAGCCCGCCATACCAGAGACCGGTCCTTCAAGAACAACTCCAGCGGACAAGGGAAAACAAAAGGAAGTACGCTTCGATGTACCTGTGAAGAATATTCCAAACAAAGGTTTAGAGAAACCGTACAACTTCGACATCCTGGCCCAACTGGCCAATATGCCAGCCAGGTTGTCCATCTTCGAGCTACTCAGGCTCTCCCAAGACACTCGTCTAGCCCTGAGCGAAGCGTTGATGCAAGCGGATGTGTGCCTAACCCAGCTCAAGTCCCCCAACGAGGAACCCGTGGCGTGCCCTCAATGCCACAGCGTGATGGAGGTGGTACCAAAAATCACTTTCACCCAAGACGACATGCTGCTGAAACACAACAGGCATGACAGGCCTCTCTATCACATCGGATACATCGGTTCCATGGAAGTCGACCGGATTCACATAGATCCGGGATCGTCAATCAGCATCATTCCTCACAGTCTGCTCAGGCCGTTGAGGATCCCCACCAGCGAACTGGCCTATACCACTACTACAATTATGGGTTTCAACGCTGGAAAGAGTAAACCATTGGGGAAGATTCGCTTAAGAATCCAGATTGGCAACCTTAGATCAGTGGCTACATGCTACGTCATTGATTCAGAGGTGTCCTACAACATCCTGCTGGGAAGACCGTGGATCCACGACCACAATATTGTCCCTTCAACTCTACATTAATGCTTCAAATATGTAGATGCCAAAGGAGCGGTGCAAACCGAGTTTGCAGACTTAAACCCGTTCAGAGGGGTTGAATCCTACTACTCCGACGCCGTGTTATACTCTCAGAGCTACACAGAAGAGGTAACGGCCCAGACAGAGAAGGAATCCCGTCGGGAGCCAGAAGAACCCTCTGTCAAACAACCTCTGTCGATCAAGGTGAAAGGACGGACTGCTCGTCCAAAGGCCATAGAGCCTATGACCGCCCACCTGAACGATGCTAGGTCAGGAAAGGGGGGTGATCCTTTGGCAATTACCTTAAACAAAAAGCCTCCACCCTTGGTCATCAACCTTCGGCGCGACAAAAAACCAAGGTATGTAAAAACTACTAACGCGGTTGCTAGTGACAATAAAAGTCCCCTTTCCCCGTACATTGACGAGATAGAACCAATAGCACAAAAATTCTTGGGAGCTATAAAGGCCTATCATCCATATGTATGGGAAGTAGCGTCATCATCCAACGTCGTCGCAACGTATGGGCCCCATGAGGATTCTATCTTCATCGTCCCACCTACCTACAACACTCAGCGTCCGATATTCTTCGGCCGTATGCGCAATCAACCAGCTATCCAAGAAAATGCTTTCGACGACAATACTGGGGAAATACAGGTTCGCCGATACAGCCCACAAGCGCTTAAGATCATACAGAATATGGGCTACAATCTGAAGCGGAACCAAGGTCTCAACAATGGGAGGGGCAGGCGTACGCCGCTGCTCGGCAACTCTTGCTACCGACAAACCCGCTTCGGGTTAGGATATCCGACCTCCCTTGCGGCTTCTGAAGATGCTATTGCCTCTCCTCAAGGCGGCTCAACGTCCTCCGACTCATCCAACGATCTCGGACAAACATTCTCGGAAAATATGGCATCGACAGATCCCTTAGAGGCAAGCGAACAAGAATCTGAGTTGTTCGAAAATGACGCTTGGGCTCAACACATGGATACGCTGTGGGAATTTCACTTCGAGCAAAGGAAACCTCCCACTAAAGACGAAGTTGTCCAAATCGACGTTGGGGGTGAACTCTCACCAAAGCCAATATTTATCAGTAACTATTTTTCCCCAGCTGAAAGGGAAGAAATCATCCAACTGATAAAAGAATACGTCGACGTCTTCGCGTGGAATTATGAGGATATGCCAGGCCTCGATCCGAAGGTGGCTACTCACAAGCTCAACATTTTGACCGACTCAAGGCCTGCCAAACAGCACCAATGCCGGTTCCGCCCGGATATGATGGACGCCATTGAAGCTGAAGTCAAGAAGTTGATAGCCTGCGACTTCATCCGTGAAGAGCAACATCCCGACTGGGTCGCCAATGTTGTCCTAGTCATGAAAAAGAATGGGAAGGTGCGTATCTGCATCGATTACCGGGATCTAAATGCGGCCTGTCCCAAAGATGAATTCCCTCTTCCTATCACCGACATCATGATCGACAACACCTGCGGTTTCGAACGCATGTCTTTCATGGACGGGTTCTCGGGATACAATCAGATCAAGATGCATCCTGAAGACAAGAAGCACACTGCTTTTCGGACACCACTGGGGGTATATTGCTATACGGTCATGCCCTTCGGATTGAAGAATACCGGGGCTATATACCAGCAGGCCATGAGTAACATATTCCATGAGCATTTACGCAAAACAGTAGAATGTTACGTAGACGACATAGCCGTCAAGAGCCGCCTCAAAGGTGATCACCTCCAAGACTTGAGGACGGTGTTCGAGCTAATGCGTCGCTATCAACTCAAGATGAACCCTACGAAATCATTTCTGGGTGTATCTAGTGGCAAGTTCCTGGGATTTGTCATCACCACCAAAGGTATCCAGGTGGACCCTGACAAAGTCCAGGCAATCGTAGAATTGCGACCACCCCGTAATCTGAGGGAACTCCGGGAATTTCAAGGCCGTCTGGCCTATATCCGGCGATTCATATCCAACCTCTCGGGGAGATGTCAGCCTTTTTCTTACCTCATGAAGAAAGGTGTATCTTTCGTGTGGGACGAAACCTGTCAGCAGGCGTTCGGAGACACCAAATGCTACCTCACCAGTCCGCCAGTTCTGGCACCTCCCGTCATGGGAAAACCATTCTTGCTGTACGTTCGAGCAATGGATCATTCACTAGGAGCTCTTCTTGCACAGAAGAACGACATGGGGCATGAACAAGCTATCTACTACCTCAGCAGGATGATGGTCGGGGCCGAGCACCGGTACAACCCAGTGGAGAAGGAATGCTTGGCTCTGATGTTCGCCGTCCAGAAGACACGACACTATGTCACCGGACAGACCATTCATATCATCTCCAGGATCAACCCTCTGCGGGTACTAATGAGCAAATCGAGTGTTCTTAACTCCCGACTCACGACTTGGGCGATGCTATTAACGCCATATGACATGGTGTACGTACCGCAGAAGTCCATTAAAGGCCAAGCACTGGCTGACTTCCTAGCTGCCCATCCGATCCCGGAGTCCTCCAAGTTATACGAGGATATTCCCGACGAAGTTGCAGGATGTAACTCCGCAATGGTGACCGACGCATGGCAACTCTTCTTCGATGGGGCCTCCAGAACCGGTCCCAAGGGAAATATCGTCTCAGGAGTAGGAGTCGTCCTGGTCACTCCTGATCAGCTCGTCATCTACCGAGCATATTCTCTTAGCGAGCCCTGCTCCAACAATGTGGCAGAATACAACGCTCTGTTAATCGGGCTTCGAGCCGCCAAAGAGCTGGGGGTCGAATCCCTGGAAGCTTTCGGTGACTCTCTGCTTATCGTCAATCAAGTCAGAGGGATATATGAAGTCCGGAATCCAGACCTCATCCCCTACCACCAAGCAACGGTCGAGATAGCCATGACCTTCAAAGGATTCTTCCTGGAGCATGTACCTCAGTCTCAGAATCTGGAAGCCGATGCCCTGGCCAGTCTAGCTGCAGACTTAGCCACTCCTATAAGAAGGCAGGATTCGGTAATCCTTCTTAACAGAGACTTATTATGTGCGAAGAACAACCTTCACATAGGACGCAGCCATGCTGTGAACACAGATCTCCCCGGAAAAGACTGGAGAAGTCCCTTCATAGATTTTGTCGCATACGGAATCTTGCCGGAGGACCCCAAAGGAGCAGTGTCCATCAAGCGACGATCATTACGCTTTTATTACGATGCATCTGTACAATGCCTATATCGCCGAACCTACGACGGATTACTGTTGAGATGTCTGTCTAACGACGAAGCACAGCAGATTATCCGGGAAGCTCACGACGGCGTATGCGGAGCACACCAACCCGGTCCTAAGCTACAGGATCGCATCAGGAGAATGGGCTATTATTGGCCTACTATGATCACAGATGCGATACGGTATGCAAGACAATGCAGAGCCTGTCAGATTTACGCAGACTTCATACACCAACCATCTGAGCATCTGCATCCTACAGTTGCATCCTGGCCTTTCGAAGCATGGGGTATGGACGTCATTGGTCCCATTCACCCGTCTTTTTCCTGAGGTTACCAGTTCATACTGGCCATCACGGACTACTTCTCCAAATGGGCAGAGGCAATCCCTCTTGCTGAGGTAAAGGCGTCTAATGTGATCAGCTTCATCAAGCATCACGTCATTTATCTCTTCGGGGTCCCCCGAAGGATAATCTATGACAACGGGCCCCAGTTCATCAGCCAAGCGTTTTATCGATTTTGCGATAAAAATTGAATACACAATATCGCCTCTACGGCATACTATCCAGCTGCTAATGGTTTGGCGGAAGCTTTCAACAAAACCATTATCAAACTCTTGAAGAAGTTCGTCTCTTCAAACAAAAGAGATTGGAACGAAAAGCTGGGCGAATGTCTCTAGGCATACCGCACAACGGTACGAACGCCGACAGGCTGTACCCCATTCTCACTGGTATACGGGAGCGAGGCAGTTCTCCCCATTGAAATCCAGATCCCGTCGCTCAGGATAGCCGTGGCTAACGGGCTGACTCAAGAAAAGAATAACCTATTAAGGCTTCAGGAGCTAGAAGGATTAGACGAGAAACGCCTCCAAGCTCAACAGTGCATCGCGCTCTACCAAGCACGCATTTCCAGAGCTTTTAATCGTAAAGTAAAGGAAAGGGTGTTCAAAGTCGGCGAGCTAGTTTTAGCCGTAAGAAGGCCGATGATTCTTACTCACAGGAGTAAAGGCAAATTCCAGCCCAAGTGGGAAGGCCCTTATGTGATCGAGACAACATTCTCGAACGGAGCCTGCAGACTAGCCCAGCCCAGCCCAATGAAGACCTATTAATGGCTCCTATCAACGGCAAATTCCTGAAGAAGTACTACGCCTAATCTCCTCCACTCAGGAGGAATACGGCGAGATTCTCGTAATCCGACGAAACTACTTCAAAGAAGAAACTAGTATAGGCCCACAAATCAGTCATGTCCATATCACCTCTGAACTGTATTTCCTTGGAGAATCTGCCATGTCCATATCACCTCTGAACAGGCTTTCCAAGATTCTGACCATCGATTATCACCTCTGATATCGATCGTCACTTCAACTAACACCCGTACTAAATCTAAGTACGCCAGTGGTGTTAGGTCCACGAAATCTGCTACGTCCATATTACCTCTAGCAGGGCTTGTCCTCAAACCTATTACTTGCACCTAGGTGCGCAAAAAAGCAATAGGCCCACAAATCAGTCATGTCCATATCACCTCTGAACTGTATTTCCTTGGAGAATCTGCCATGTCTATATCACCTCTGAACAGGCTTTCCAAGATTCTGACCATCGATTATCACCTCTGATATCGATCGTCACTTCAACTAACACCCGTACTAAATCTAAGTACGCCAGTGGTGTTAGGTCCACGAAATCTGCTACGTCCATATTACCTCTAGCAGGGCTTGTCCTCAAACCTATTACTTGCACCTAGGTGCGCAAAAAAGCAATAGGCCCACAAATTAGTCATGTCCATATCACCTCTGAACTGTATTTCCTTGGAGGATCTGCCATGTCCATATCACCTCTGAACAGGCTTTCCAAGATTCTGACTATCGATTATCACCTCTGATATCGATCGTCACTTCAACTAACACCCGTACTAAATCTAAGTACGCCAGTGGTGTTAGGTCCACGAAATCTGCTACGTCCATATTACCTCTAGCAGGGCTTGTCCTCAAACCTATTAACTTGCACCTAGGTGCGCAACAAGTAATAGGCCCACAAAACAGCTATATCCATATTACCTCTGAGCTGTAAACTCTAGTAAAGCCTATCACGTCTATCTCACCTCTGATAGTACTTTACCTACAAAAACTTGGCCAAAGCACGTTATATCATGTCCGTATGACCTCTGGATAGACGTGCCCTGCTGAAGTTTACCGAGAGTTTATCACGTCCATACTACCTCTGATACCACTCTCGCCCTAACCTGTCATTTACATTCTGAAATGATGGGTCCAAAGTTAGGAAAAAGTCTCTTTTTATTCCCAAGAAAGAACAAAATTACATCTGGGAAAGCAAAAAAAAAAAGAGAGAGTACATCATTACGGCGGAGCAGTCATGTCACGGATCTGCCGCGCTAGCACAGCCATCCTCTCGTCCCTAATGGCCAGAGCATCAGCACAGGCCCGCTCCAGCAGTGCCTCGTTGTCATTCGAATGGGACAGCTCGACTATCGTCCGACTCACGCCCGCACAGGCACCTTCCGCGCGATCCAGATCCCGCTGCGCTGTGCTCAGTCGACCGGCCACCACATCCAAGCCTGCCAACGACTGGGAAGCCCACTCTTCTGCCTGAGCGAGTTTCTCCCTCAACCTGTGAATCCTCGCTACATTCCCCTCGTGCTCGGATTGGCACATTGTCTGGAGGGCGAGGATCTCATCCACGGCGGCTTTCCTCTGAATCGCCTCCAGCTGGCGAGTTCGAAGGAGTTCCTTCAGGTCTTTTATCCGTTTGGCAAGATACGCAGTCATAAGACCGTATCTGGTCTGGGCCTCAGCATCAAGGCTGCTCCAGTGCAACCCGTGGTAAAATACCGCCATCCTCTGGCTCCATCAATGAGCCCGCCTCTGGACCTGAAGCTGGTGACGGCATTGCCCACGTGCAGTTGGCCGTACCCAAATTGCCTGGTGAACCGACTAGGCAAATAAGGTTCGAAGAAGCAATGGTCTTCACTCCTGTACAGGAGATGGGAGGGTCTAATGCAGACCAGCCAATTAAAAGCCTCCGGAGAAAGATCGGTCTTCTCTCTACCCGAGTCCTCAAGCCTCATCCCTAATTGATGGCGATCTACGGGAGGGAGAGTACAGAGGAGCTTCCATCCATGGCTGAGGTTCAATGCCAGCCGATAATCTAGAATGGTATCCACGTTCCAGGGAGAATCCTTGTAGTTCAACAAGAAATTTCCCCCTGAGCCGCTACCAGAGCCAGGAGACATCACCCGGGGATTGTGGAGAATTAATCAACCCATCAGATACAGGTATGGTAATTCCACCCTGGGAAAACTCTCACGCCGGGCTTCATCAGCAAGCAACCCATCGGTCAGAGCTCTCAAGCCCGCCTGTATACGGCACACCATGGCAGGAAGCAAGCCCAGTCTTGCCCCGAACACCAGGCGCACTGCCGGCCACAAGATGTTCCGGTGAATGCGGTCCGCGGATGCAGTACCAGGCACTACTACTCGACGCAGCCATAACGAGAGGAAACCAGCCAGCAGGACTTCCTTGGATAGAGACCCGCGACAGTGCCTCAAGTAACTACGGGCCGTAGTACCTTCGGGGTACTTTCCTACCCTCTCAACAAGGATCTGGTTCGAAGCTTTGGCCTCCTCCATAAGGCCATCCACGACCTGGGCACTAAGCACGCCCAAACAGTTCACGGGCTCATTCTTGCCCCCCGAAACTTTCTCCAACCTGGCAGCTCTAGCTCGGTGGAAGAAAAGGTAGGACATCCACTTGGTAGTGTGGGCCAAACCAGAGGGCTCGTTGTAAAAAGTGGTGCAGGCAAGATATTGGCACATCAGCTCCTGATACACATCCGCCACCCGAGGGTCCGAATCCCCCAACTCCCGGTTGGTGGGAACATACTCTTCATACGGGGTATCCCCCATCGGCAGCCTCGAGACAACCGCCATCTCATGAAGGGCCAATCCTAACTCCCCCAGTGGAGTGGCAAAGGTCCCAGTGAGCGAAACGTATCGCTCCATCAGTGCCAAGAACAAATTAGGGTTGGGAGGCAACCCGACGCTCGTCGCGCTCACAGCGGCATACAGTCCAATGCCCTCTAGCTCTTGCCGAAAGCGCTTCAAGGCCCAGTTAACTAGGCTGGTCCATCGGAGGTTTGCTGGGGTAACCCACCTATTACACCGAGGATTCTCCTTGGGGTACACCCCACCTCGTCCCATGAAGCTGTTGCAGAAAGTCGACAGTTGGACCAGCTGGATCACAGAGCTGTCTTCGCTCGGGACGCCACCCGGGTACAATCCCCGGAACAACGTCACAGGACCAGAAGGACGACTGACAAACGATCTCTGGTCAGCTCCTTTCTAATGAAAGATCTTCCCCGGCTTGCCCTGAAGATTGGGAGTCAACGTCCACGACATCTTTCTGGGATAAGTGGCATAGAAGAAAGCCGAGATGGGATAATCCCTCGGCATCGTCGGCAGGTACAGAACCAAGCTCTCGACAGCAAAGACCCAAGGTTCCCTCTTAGGCTTCGTCTGGGACCGCTTGTCGATCATGTCCCCGAAAAAGAAAGCCGGCTTTACGTACCGCTCTCCGTCTACATACGTCAGGGGCTCCCCATTGATCATACTCAGCAGTGCCCGCTCGCCCTGAGCCGCCAACAAAAATCCCCTTCCCTCAGGATACTGGGATCCGGAGAGGGGAAATGCTACGTGGGACAAGTCCTCCAGGTAGTTCGAGTGCAGCATCCCGACGGAGGAACCCATCACCTCGGTCAGCGGAGACTCACCCAGGTTAACTACAAAGGTGCAAAGAAAGTATGTCATTACAAAAATCTTGCACAAACATACAAAACCAAAGAAACGACAAACTGTGCTCTACGCCAGGATTGTACGAATTCGGTTATTATACGCCGGGAGTCCCCTCCGCAAACGTAAAATGCTTATTTTACGACATACGCCAGTTTTCGGTAGCCAGAGCTTTTACGCTTGAACTACGAAAATATGGCGCCTTTACGCTAGCACACGAGAAATGTGGGCGTAAAAGATGAAAATGCCTCCGTGCATCATCTTCCTCAGAAGAGGCTATCAGCACAGAAGGCGACCTAGCGCGGTCACGTTCAACGTGTGCGAAGGATTTTTGTTATTCTTGTCACCCCAAAGGATCTACCTCTCAGACCGGGTGCGCTGCCCGTCGGCGGGATACTTCCAGAAGGAAGTCCACCTTGCCCGACCGAAGACTCCCTCGCTGGGGCAGTGGGAGAAGAAGAACCTATGCTCTTTCCCTTAGCGGAGGAGGTTTGTTTCGTCGCCATTTTTGAAAGCTCGAAGTGCTCAGAGAAGGAATGAAGGAGAAAAGCTCGAACAATCAAGAACTCTCGTTCGCAGGAGACGGATGAAAAGTTTCTCTCTCCAAAGCTTGGGATATATATAGAGTCCGGATCGACTCCTCGAATCCTCGGACGGACTCCTCGAGACCCTAACCAAGTCTCGCATTAATAGTCCGATATGATTGGGTGCTACGTCAAACCACTACCCTCAAAAGACGGACAGTCAGCGAATTCGAAAAATTCTTCGCGCGAGATAGTTCAGCAGTTCTACGCTAAAGGAGCTTTCTACGCTCGACAGCAACAGATCTATAATTTTACGCTCGCAAGCTACAAGTCTATGGTTTTTCTCGCCCGGATGCCTTTGTGCTCGGTAGTTTTTACGCTCGAGAGGCGACAAACCTACGGCTTTACGCTTAGCAGATACCAAATCGATAATCTCACGCTCGGTGGCGCTCAGTTTACGCTCAAAAGCAACAGATCCGCAGAACTTCACGCTCGAAGAAATTCTCTTTTGAGGAGCTACAGATCCACAAGTCCTACGCTAAAGGAGCTTCCTACACTCAACAGCAACGATTCTACGGCTTTACGTTCAAGCAGCTATAAGTCTATGGTTTTTCTCGCCCGGATGCCTTTGTGCTCGGTAGCTTTTACGCTCGAGAGACGACAAACTTACGACTTCACGCTCAGGAACCACAAGTCTACGACTTTGCGCTCAACGGTGTTTTACGCCCAGACGCTACAGGCTGAGGATTTTGCACTCCACGACTTTTCGCTTATCCAAAATAGTCCCCGACCCGGTCAAGTGTAAAGTGTTCACATAGAAGATACTCGTTCTTGACCCTAAGTACCCAAAACGGACAGAGTACAACCATTAAGAAATTACTCTTTTTGGGTCCCAAAATTGGAGGTTCATCCGGACTCCAGTCTGAACATCTCGTCTGTCAAAGATGACAAAGCTCAGCCAGAATCCTCGACCCTGTTTCAAGGGAGTTCCGAGAGATCATTCTTGAAGACGAAGACTGAACAAAGTTTTGCTCATCAGAAGCAGCAGTTCAGAACTCTACGCGGTTCCTTAGCCCTAGCAACAGGACAGTTCTAAGTGTTTAAAATGCTAAAGCAGCGCTCTATGCACTATCTGCTGCACGTAAAGAACAGGACAGAACCTAGTACTCTCTATACAGGGTCGCGTAAAGTATCAGACGTGTCGAAGCTGCACACATTCAGACTTCACAGCAACGTATGGCAAGTGATCATATGAAGAAAAGACGACTTTATTGAAGATTAAAATCATGATTACATATGAGGGAAACCCTGTCTACAGGGGTTTTTCTCTACTTTTCATGATTACATATGAGGGAAACTCCGTCAACAAAAGACTCCCTCATCGTCTGAAGATCGCGCTCAGATCTTCCTCTTCCTCCATGGCTGTTCATGACCACCACAGTCATGAACAACAAGATCCTTCATTCGCCATGGCCGATCCGGTTGGGGTTTTCTTAAACCCAACCCAATCAGGACGACAGATTACAGTTTGTCCAATCTCTTCCGCAGGGGTCTCAGGAAGAAATAAATAGTCTGCAAGCTGTGTGGTCCAAAGCGGCCCTTCCTCTCCCCTGATGCAACGCCATACAAAGTTGCTGATTATCCCGAGCAAGGAAGGCTAAGATATCCTTCCATGATCCATCGCTGCAGTGGACACTTGCTCGAAGATGCCGTCTTTTTCGGCTCCCAACATGCTGGAAGAACATGATCTCCTTCTTCCTCAGATCGACCCGACGAACTCCGCCGATCATTTTAGCATGGTGATGGGAATATGGGGAAACAGGTTAAACCCTCCGCCTTTTTATAGGCAAAAGAGATCACAGCGGTCCCCAATAAATCCGCCATAAAGGCCGCACCGACCGTTTCAACGCTCCATTCAGAAACATTTCGAGTCACGAGGGGCCATTCATGCTTCATTCAAAGCATTTTAAATTCCAAAGGATTTTAAAAGCTTTGAAGGGGGTCTTGTAGAAGCATAAAAAATACGCTGGCAAAAGCTATGCGACGTATTGATACAGAGCAGCACAAACAAAGGCCTTCAGTGCCATCAGGCGTAAGAGCTCAAGGATGCAGCGCGTCCAAAATTGCTTCAGCGTAGACGGGACCCCCCCATCGCCTCCAGGGCATAAAAACTCAGCCGCTCTCAAAGCAGCGTTAAAATAGTGTACGAAGAACGCTTTGTCTTCCCCGAAATGAACCTGTCAAGTCACGCAGTGAACCTGGCCTCTGACTCCTGACAAAAAGTGCTGCACGGTGACCCAGACGACGGCTGGAAACAGGCACAGACCCCTCGGGACGCACACCACAGTATGATGGCGGATCCCTACATTTAATGCAGAGGATTGGGTTAAGATACCACCGAACCGTCGTTTACTGACGTTCCCGCAGCATAAACCGCTCTTTTTCACACAGAGGGATACGCTGCATTGTTTTACACAGGCAGGCATAAGCCGGTTTACGCTCCGCAGTAGACAAACCGCCTGCCACGTCAAAAGCTGCACATCGTACGGGGCTCGAGGCACGTCTCTACGTCTAATTGCACGGAGCGGTGACAGGTTCAGTCAAGGCACGTCTCTGCAACGGATGCACAGAAGGGCTGCAGACCTTCGAAACACGTCTTCGCATTTAATGCATAGGATGATGGCAAATCTCTGTAGAAGATTTGATTACATCTTCGAAAGTCGTGATTCCGGCTAAAACGTCCCCGTCAGCACTCGGGCACGGTACGCAGCTACTTCTACGCCCATTCAAGACCTGTGTCCCTTCGGCTCTCAACGCCTCTCCGGCTCCTACGCCTATCCGGCTTCAACGCCTCTCCGGCTCCTACGCCTACCCGGCTTCAATGCCTCTCCGGCTTCTATGCCTATCCGGCTTCTACGCCTATCCGGCTTCTACGCCTATTCGGCTTCTATGCCTATCTGGCCTCTGTGCCAGGGTGACAGCCATTTGGCTTCTATGCCAACCGTTTCTACACACGGGATACCTACCTGCGTGGCTCTTACGCCGTGATCTTCGTAGCAATAGTACGCGTTGTGTTCCCTTAGTTGGACCCGCGTCATACACTCATTCAAAAGCTTATCCATACGCAGGCATTGGTTACTTTAACCGTTGTGTAAAAGGGTGTTGAACTTCCTACTCCTCGGTTTTTACACCGACGGAGTGGTCACTGTCACCAAAACTCTATAAATAGAGACCCCTATCAATGGGGAAAAAGGGAGACAAAAAAAAGAAAAGAATTATCATCCAGGAGAGAATTATCGTCCAAGGAGAGAGAGAGAGAGGGAGAGAGCCCGGAGAGCAGGCAAAGAGCAGGGATCGACGACCTTGGCCTCGTGCGTCCAACCTCTTCTGCAACCTTCGAAGCTGCTACCTGTCTTCCACGGTACTTCTTCAACATCGTGTGGTCCAAGGGCTAAAGTGATCGACCGCAGATCAGACACCTATAGCAATTTATACCCAGATTAAATAAATTGTACTCCCACATCCTCGTATAGGATTACATTGTACAAGTTTGTTTGTAAACAGAAGGGCGCGGGTTTCGCATAAACCCCGTCATTGAAATACAATTTCATTCCTTTCGTTTAATACCACAAACAAACGCATCCAAGAACTATGCTATCAACGGATGTGGCAACTCCTTGTCTTCCACCATAGCTCTACAAATAATGCCTTCTTCCTGTTATGTAGCTTCTCAAGTAAACTCGAACTCTGGCTCTCCTGGCGGACCAAACAAAACTCTATATCCTCTAAAATCTATACTAGCACGGTGCCTACTCAACCAATCAGTCCCGAGTACAATGTCATAGCTCGAAAGTGGTATTACAAGTAGACACACAATTAACTCTCAGCCTCCCAGAGTAACTCTTCGATCCTTGCAAATATCATTAACCAGGATAATGCCTTCCCCGGTCATTATCTTGCAAGTCCTAAGAAAAGACTCAGCTACCAAACCATGCTTCAGAGCAAAAGAAACAGATACAAAACTATGGGGAGCACCACTATCAAACAAAGCAAAAATTGGAATGGAATCAAGAAGAATAGAACCTGCGATGACATCTCTGGTGGGCTCATCCTCCTCGATGGTCATAGCGAACGCTCGTCCCTGATGTGCACCTCTCTGCTGATGCTGGACATAACGCTGCTGCTGGGTCAGAAGCGGTCCCCTCCGCTGTACTGTAGGTGGTCTCGCTTGTGTCCTCGGAGCTGAAGCTGCTCCCTGAACTGTACGACAAGGATTGGAAGGACACTCCCTCAGCTGATGCCCTTCAGTACCATAATACAAACAAACTCTCAACCTCCTCCTGCAAACTTTTCAGATGTGGCTGGGCTTCTTGCAGAAGTGGCAGAAAGATTATAACTGTCTCTGCAGCTGTGGTGCCTGGTGAAATGGTGCCCTAGATGGAGTCTGGTGCTGCTGCAGCTACTAGAAAGGCCTGGACTGGAAATAAGGATGTTTGGCAGATACTGCACTGTTGTTGGCCCCCAAAAAAGAATCACGGTCTCTCTTGGGCTTCAAACCCAACTCCAGCTTAACCTTGCGTGCCTTCGCAAGTATCTCTGAATATGTCTCATAAAAAGATGGAATGAGGATCTTTACTTCCCAGTTTATACTCTCGCGAATACGAATAGCCCAAACCACCGGCTCTCTCACCAAATACTCTGCAAATTGGCTCAACCTGCCGAATATTGCAGCGTACTCCTCCACAGACACGCTTCCCTGAATGAGCTTTCAAACTGCCTCCCCAAGTCTAGCCTTTCTGCCCGAGCGAAGAACTTCATCTTGAAGAGGTCCTTGAATACCTCCCGAGACTGTCCTGTGTCAACAAGAATTGGCTCATTCCTGAACCAAGTGCGTGCGATGTCTAACAGTTGAAGTCCTACCGCCTCAACCTTCAGATCCTCAAAAAGACGGGATACCCTCATAAGACTCTCAATATCCTCAGCTAATCATCAGTATAGACGATTCCCTCCGTCCCCTTGAAGACCTTAGGCTCCAGCTTCTTGAAGACCTGAATATTGTCTGGCCGAAGTTGAGCAACCTGAGGAGCAACCTGCTGCTGGATCGGAACTCCTCTCTCTAGTACGACACGATCAAGCTGATGAGCACTATCGATGCCCTGTCGCATGACGTCGGTCTGCCTCTAATGTGCCTCAAAATGGGCCTTTTGCGCCTCCGATTTCTCATGAAATAGTATAAATATCTGTGTCGTTTCTGCTGGCATGGAAGGTGGAGGTAGAAGTCCCTCAGATACAGCTGGCACAGTCCTTTGAGTAGGTGGTGGACCTCCGAAAGCAGCTGACACTCCAATCCCCAGGAAAGTGACTAGTGCAGGCCCTCGGGACATCGCAGACCTCTCAGAAGCTGCTCTTTCCTGCTGCGATATAGTCTTAGGCGGCATCTTGAGACAAAGCAAAATAAAGAATCAATATGCCACATGATGTAAGACACTCAAAGAAGGATAATTTGAAGATCAAATATCAATATCAAGGAAGAATAGTTGAATAAATCAAAAGTTTTCGTAGGTGTGATTGAGTATTCTCAGCTTATAGCCTATATCTTATATCTTGAAACAGGCTCGTAATAGCACTCAAATAAGTGCACCACTACGAATCACACTAATTGCGACCTCGAAGGCCTGCATAGGCCACCACTAAAAATGTATCACGACCCGCACCGGGTGTTTGGATAATCTATCTAATAATATAATAAGCCACCAACAATATCAATATACTCAATCACAGATCTAAAATAGAAACGAGCATGAATCAGATAAAATAATAGAATAGTCACATACAACTCATGAGTCTGAAATAATAACATCAATGAGTCTGAAGAAATACTAACAAATAAACTAGAGACAAATCCAGTACAAAAGAATACTAAGAAGCTACAAGTCCCGGGTCATCTGTCTCAGTCGGGATAAGTCCCTCCTGAGCCAGGGTCTCCGACTATAAGCCCACAACATACTGAGGTCCGTAATGTGTAGGCTACCACTCCTTAGTGTCATCTAGGAAAAATATATCCAGTCAGGAAATGAGTATAGTATATTTCTAACAACACTTCTAATCAATGATAAAAACTATGTAACTATAAATAGATGTGATTATACAAGATGCAACAATAGATACAAGAGATATGCAATAAGAAAATACAAGAATAAATATAATAATAAATAATATGACAATGAACAAGAATACTAATGACTAAGTGTGTGAGTACTAGCTTAACACGTGATCGGCTTAGGAACTTGTATAAGAGTAAAAGGCCTGGTTAATCATACGTGCGGTATATGATCAATACTCATAAGAAATAAGACATGCACAAGGAGGGGATGATCACATATCTACACTAAAATACTCTCCACTCCCGACTGGTATAGTATATCCAACCATGGTACGCTATGGTACGAGATTCTCTAAGAAGATAGCTAGTCTTTTCAAAAATCAGTGTATGTACATGTACAAGATAAACAATGAAACAAGGTTTGCACAAGATACACCATATACCAAGAAATAACATCTTATGACGAGATCCGAATATTCCAATCCGTGTAACTATCGTATCAAGAAAATATGGATATCTATACTAAATACAATGAACATAGAGGATATCATAAATGAGAAACTATCAGAGAATGTACTCGCCTGAAGTCCGGTGAATAGTCTCACAAATGTCTGATACGGTGCCTCGAAGACCTAGATATGGAATATAACATCAATATGAGGTTTCAGAAAGAAAATCAGTTAAACTAGTCAACATCTAGGTCAAAGAGCCATTTCTAAGTCAAAATAGTCAAACTTGGTCAACTCTAAGTCAAATCGGTCAAACTTGGTCAAACTACCTATTTCTAGGTTGTATGTGTCTATCTCGAAGATGTTGGATTCATAAACTATGAAACTAGGTCATACAAGCTAAATCTAAGATACTAAGATACCGTATCGCAAGACACGCAACCAAAAATATGAAATAGTTATATAAGCATATCTAAACAATATTAAACATACTAATCCTAATTACAAATACTAAATGGATACCTTGGTTTTGAACCAACTCGGTATCGCACCACTAAACCTCCATCTTGATACCTAAACCTAATACCTTGGGTATCCTCAAATACCTTGATACTTACCTTGGTATCTCAAGGTAATTGTCAAAGCCTCAATCATAGCTAATATTCAACTTAACATATGCTAAACATTTAGCTACTAAATATATACCTATTAATACATAGATGCTAACTTATAATACAATACTTATGATATATATATATATAGTTTAAGAAATCCAACTAACCTTATCACACATATAGATACTTACTAATACCTCACCATATATATATATATGTATAGTTACCAACTATTATCCACATCTAATTAACTATTATACTAACCAAAACATATACTACTAACCCAACTAGCTAACTTATAACTTGTTCGCCCTCCACGATACACGCTGCTGCTCCCTTGAGCTTGCATTTGCTGTTGTTGTCGCTATTGCTGCTGCTACTGTCACTGAATGCTATTGCTGCCGTCGCTAATGCTGTTGCTGCTGTTTCTAATGCTGCTGCTGTTGCGGTTACTACTACCGTCGCTATTTCTGTTGCTGCGACTGTCGCTAATGCTGCTGCTGCTGTTGCTGTAGCTGCTGTTGTCACTAATGCTGCTGCTGGTGCTATCACTAATGCTGCTGCTGCTGCTATCGCTGAATGTTGCTGCTGTTGTTACTGTAGCTGCTGCTGTCGCTATAGCTGTAGTATAGCTACATATAGATATACATACACACACACACACATATATATATATATATATATATATAATTACATATTATAATGACTAAGAATAATTGGAAATAGATCTAGAAATAAAATACAACAAACACGTGGAGTGCATCGCACCCGTATCACACTAGATCTATGATACGCTTGTGACACGAGTCCACCACACAACCAAATATATCCCAAAGGACACGAGCAAGTCTAATATATTATTTATGAACAATACAGAGAGTTAAACACAAATCTACGTGTTCGTGTCAAAATTTGACATGCACAAAGTCCCGTGTCGGAGGAAAAACTCCCAAATCAACACGTATCACCAAGTTATTGGGATACGACCTACACGTACCTAATTATGGATATGACACTAGCTCCAAACACGCAAACACATGTCAAATTGATCTATCGAACCAATTGATAAATACAACAAGTGTCAATCTCGGAATTTCCCAAAAATTGTCACAAAAAGTATCATAACTTTCTTAATAGGCCTCCTATGAACTCAAAACCAAATCCTATGGGTAGCCTATGCGTATGGGTTGATTTCTCATGTTTAATTCTCAGATTTAGAACCTAAATTAAGGAAAAAAAATTTGAATTATACTTATTGGTAGATGGATTCCAAATACAACCTCCAAATGTGATAAAATTGGCCTCCAACTTGTAAATCTTTGCTCATCTTTGTAGATCCTTGCTTCCTCCTTCTAGATCCTTGTTCTACTAGTCTCCAATGATAATTTGGGAAGAAATTGGGGTAAAATTTGGTAGGAAAAATGATGTGGAAAAAAAATTGGTTGAGAGAAATTCTAGATCTATATTTCAAATGAAAAGAGGAGAGAGAAACTCCCCCCCCCCTTTAATAGGCCGACCCCCTTAGCCCCTCCCTCAAGCTACTATATAATGCCTATTATACCCCTTGGGACCTCTCATGAAGAAATATTTAAGAAGGGAAGGTTCTAGTCTAATGGTTTAATTAAACTAATCATCCTCCTAATAAATGGGCTTCTAGTTTGGCTCAAATCTAACAATTAATACATGTTGGTCCATGAGTCTAAACTAAACTAGTTAGGTCCACTAACATAAGTCTAAAATAATAAACTAACATCTAACAATAATTAAATAATATAATAAATAATGATTTAACATGCACAATATTTAATTAATTATAAAATAACTAAAATACCTTTTTATAGAAAATATGGTAGTGACAGAGAGTCTCAAAATCTATCTGAGAGGCTTTTCCATTGGCCTCAAGATATTAGTCCCTACTATTTGGTATATCAGAATAGGGACGAAGTCTTTGCGGAGCCTTACCTACCAAGTCGCTTCGCTCGCCAGTTTGGTTATATCCAACTCATGTTGGGTCACCCGAGTGCTTCCCTCGGATATGGTGGGATCTTGCTTGATGGAGCCCGGGCTCAGAGTTACTACAATGCCAATGGAACTCAGGTCCAGTTCCGCTTGCCATCGGCTAGGGTAGCATCGCAGATGACACACACGATGACGACGTATTATTGCACAGCCAACGCTCTGCCGACGGGCTTTAACCCAAAGATGAGCTATATCGAAGGAACCATGCTGATGCCTCCGGACACAAAAGTACGACGGACGCCAAATAAAGGCAAGGACGTCGACAACCCTTTGCTTGTGGATCTGGATCCCTCGACGGGAGAAGAGGAGACGACTTCTCCGTCCGACGCTCCTCCTCCTGCCAAGCGAAAGACGAAGGTAGAGACCCCCATGCTCGGTACTCGAAGAAGGCCAGGACTGAGGTAGCACCAAGGAAGGGGCCTTCAAAAAAAGTATAATCTCTCATGAAGGAGGCTTCAAGGGAAGAGGTAGGACCCTTCACGGTGGAGGATCCTGAAATATACCCTACTTTGGACGCTGAAGGGGTACCTGTAGAACCCCTTAGTTTAATTCTCCCTGATCCTTTATATAAATATCTTGGTTTTGATATTTTTGATAATTCGTAGACGCAAGGGAGAAGGGACCGTCCCCGATGAGTGGCTGCCTCGGTTGTCTCTTTTAAGGAGCCGGAGAAGAAAACTTTCCCAGAGTCTGACATGGGCACCTAGGGACCTGTACTTAAGTCTTCGGGGTTACACGAGGCGAATGCAGGCGTGTTAGAGACTACTTTTGAAACTTTGGGGACCCAAGTGACGGGCGTGGTGGTGGCGGAGTCCTTCACACCGTTTGAGCACGTCTTCATGGATGATATAGAAGCAATGGGGAAGGTTATGACTATGACGGGTGAGCCACAATCCTGTCGCCTTCTTCTAGTATATTATCCCGTATATTTACCCATAAAGGAATATTCTGGCTTCAGCTTTATATTCTTCAGGTAAAGCTAACCACAGGTTATTCTGAATCTACAGGGTCGGCTCCCCCCTAAGAATGGTGAACATGGCCGCTGAAGAGGGCATCGAGGAAGAGACTAGTTGGCTTGTCCCAAGAAAGTCTGGACTTTTTCTAGTACTTCTGGGGATGTGGAATGCCCTGCAGGGTATACTTCAGATTATTCTAGCGTGGTGATTACTTCCACTATGATCACTCCTGATGGTGGAGCGTCCCGCTCCGAGGCAGCTGCCCCCGAAGTTATTGGCCCGGTGGTCCTCAGATGTTATCCTGATACCAGCTAATATGGAAACCCAAGGGGGTGGAAATTGAGCCTCGGTTGTTGGGGATGAGGTAATTGTATCCTTACCTGACATTATAAAACTGGCCGACACCGGCACATCCTCAGATGTCAATCTTACGACGGTCGATATTACTCGATACATAGTGTCTAGACGCTTCTTTCAACTAGGAGGTGGTTTGTAGAAGCCAAATCATCTCGACGTTCTGTGGCTGCTATTCTGTTACCTAGGCCATTTAATGTTGCTATGATTCCTCCACGGCAGACTGTATTCCCCATAATAATAACTCTTTTGACTCCTTCTACTTTTACTGACGTGGAAGAATCCTCGAAGGATACTATTTAGAGCTTCTAGATGTATCTGAAGAGGGGGGTACAAACCATCCTGGGATGAGGGAAGACTTTTACTTGGGCCGAGCATTGTGCCTAGAGTTAGGTCGAGCTTTTGAGGATACTTTCTGGACATGAGCAGATTGCTGACCTTTTGAGCCAAAAATTGACAAAGGTGGAGCAGCGCCTCAATGAATTACAGCAGGCACGGGAGTTATGTCAAGACCCGCACCCAGAATAAGGGCATGACTACTGAGCAACGACCAGCCTATATCGCAATATCAGTGGTAGAACTATGTCTGGGTCAACTCCATTATCTAAATATCTCATACAATATATATACATGGTACCTATCAATCATCTTAACTCTAAATAGAGGGACAATATGGTATCTAATAAATATAAACTATACTAAATCATAATGCAAACTAAGAAAGATAAAGCACGATATGGAATAACGAAAGAAAGAGTCACAATATATACATAAGCCTGAAATAATATATACATGCCAATAACCTCAATAAAAGTCTAACACAAGTCTAACAATACTCTAAACCTCCTCATGCTCTGGTACTAAGTCCTCCAGCTCTGAATGAATATCCTCTAATAGTACACCGTCATACGGTCCATAGTATATAGGATACTAGTCTATGAGCCAATCATCTGAAAAATATATCAGTCAGGATTGGAGCAAAGTACATACCTCTGAAAGCAGTTTCAAGTACATAATAGAGCATATAAAACAGATAATAGAAAATAATACACGATAACTAAACATTAAAAAAAAATAAACTAGGGTGAACAGGTAATGTACTTGTAAATCCCCTCACCAAAAATTAGGCCTAATTAGCTTAGATAGAGAAACTAGGGATAGTTGAATCCAATTAGAAATAGAAAACGACATTTTATTTAATTATACAATATTTATATCACATAGTGCACCTTACCGTTGCTTCAATAATTGGAGCACTACACGAGCCATTGCCTTCCTACAAAATTCATACACTTTTCCTAGACATGCCAGCCTTCCATTCTGACATTTGTGTAACTTATAACTACTCTTTTATGTGCTTCATTTTAATCACACAATATTCGTTACAAACGTCCATTCTTAAATCCAATTTAATCCAACTTTGCATCCTTGTTCATTCCAATCGAAATTGGAGACTCAACCTCAACCCATTTTTTCCAACCCAAATTATGACATTATTATATTCTAAGTCTACTACGTCAATGACACTTGTGTCCCACTTAATTTCATCCCCATATACATCTAATTAATTTTAGAACACATATTACATCTATTTTAATTAAATAAACCATAAACCTAACTTTGTGCAATTTTCCAATTGTTGGGCACTTTTATGCAAAAGTGCATTAAGGTGTCCACCTCGTTGGACAAGACACGTAAATAAACCCATTTCTCCTTCATGTATATTTTTCTATAATTTTTGGGAGGGTGTAATTCAACATCAACCTCCTTAAACCATGGCCCTCTAAACTTTGAACCAAAATACAATCCTAGCCTTTCATTTTGAATCATTTTGAATCCTAGCCCTTGAAATATATCAAGGAAAAGCACTTTTCCCAAGGATTTGACCAAGCCCTAATTCTAGGTCAACCCAAATACTACACATATATATAAATAGTATCCTCCTTTACTTTTTTCTTTTTCTTTTTCAACCAAACAAACCTAAAGCACAGCCGCCCATATTTCCCATCTTTCTTGTTCCCTATTCATCCTTCCCCCCCTCCCAGCGTTCCACTAGAGCACAACCGCCTGCGTCGAACTCGCTTCGCCGGACCCCGTCGACCAACCCGCTGCCCAACAACCCCACCACCTTACTGTTCTAAACCGCCAAGACAACGCCCCGCCTCCACACGACCAACCCGACGCCATCCCGCTGTCCCCGACCCGCTGTACCATGCGACGCCTGCATGACCCATCCGGCCACCCTCGTCGACCGGAGCACGACTGAACTTCAGCACCGAGCCGTCGGCCTTCTCCCACCAGACCCGCTGCACTCGCCCAGACCCGCCTCGTTGCACCGCTGCCATCTCCCCCCTCGTCACGGCCCTGAGCTGCTGCATCCGTCGGACCTCGTCGACCACTCCATGAGCCTCCTCCTCCGTCCACCTCCTCCGTCATTCCTCGCCTGAAGCCCGACCCTCTCCCTCTCTTCTTCGATTTTCTTTCCCCCTCGACTGAACCAAACCACCCCGACCTCCCTCTCCCCGACCTCCTCCTCTCCCTTCGGTCATCTTCCTCGACCAGAGCTCCCAGCCACCACCACCGTCCAGCAGCTCTCCCCCTCGTCGTTCTCTTCCACCACTCCTCCTCGCCGAGCTCCAACTCCGGCAACCCTGCCACGATCACCTTCACCATCATCATCGTCTTCATCATCATTATCACCATCATCATAACCTTAACTATCATCACCATCGCCATCATCATCATCGTCGTCACCATCGTTATTGTCATCACCATCGCCATTGTCGTCATCGTCATCATCATCATTGTCTTCATCGTCGTTATCATAATCGTCATCGGCGTCATCGTCGACGTATCCCACCTCGCCGGAGACGAACCACAGTAGCCTCCCTCGACTCCGTGCTTGCCCGCGTAGGTTCGTTCCTGCCCTCCTTCATGATTGCATGTACATATTAGTATTAGTATTAGTATTAGTATATGTATATGTTTAATATGAATATTGGTATGTATATATATATATATATAAAGTATATGTGTATTAGTTTATGTATTCCATTAGTATAGTCTTGACATGTATATAATTGATATATCTATATATATACATATATATTTATAGTACGTGAATTCAATTAGTGTATATACAATATATATATTGTATATGTATTTAATTGGTATATATAAAAATTGTAAGTATTAATGTTATATGCTAGTTAGTAATATGTATAAATTATAAATATACTAGGTGACCCTAGCGTAATTACGTATATCCCATATTTACCATTGACCTGTAACCATGTGATTTGTTAGCAGACTGCCATTATGTACACTGACGTACTAGCGAGCCCCGTATCATTTTGATTGTCTGTCTTGCACAACAATTACAGACGCGACACCCGTGCAATTAGACGCACACTTAACCCTGTTAGTTGACCAGTATCGCCCTAGCGTAACCTCTGAGTTCAGTGTGATTATGGTTATGTATGTGTTAGTGTAATGGCTAATGTTGTATTGTATTATATTATATGTATATAGGACCTATTGGATCATTCTGCGCAACTTCAGGAGCAGGTTATTGGTACTACGCAGCTTTCTTGCCAAGCAAGTATACCTTGCCTTGTTGTACTGTTTAAATTCAGTTATTATCTTAGTTGCATGTTTAATTGTCTTAATATTATATTATTTAACTGTGCGCTTCCGAAAAAGACTCGGGTGTAGTCAACGAAGGCGTTGACGTTAGGATTTGTGTCTGACCTAGTGTCTAGTGGACCCATCCAAAAGTTGTGGAGTTATTGGTATGACTCCCCAGGCCTTGACATGTATCATTCCACGTCACATAATGAGTTCATGTAGAGATGCGTGCCTCATACTTGACTGGCCATCGGTGTGAGCAATACGTGTGACAGTATTTAGCTTAGTTGTTTATTTCTATAGAGACTTGCATTATAGTACGAGATGTCCACGTAGTGTTCACAACTTGTACATATAAATTGGACGGGAAGGACAACTAGTAGGCGTATGGGACACCCACTTCCTTTATTCAGATGCCACGCTCAACGGAGCGATATGGACGATATACTATTCAGATGCTACGTTATACGGAGTGATATGGACGTTATTATATTACAGAGTGTCGTTATGGGGGCATATGTGGCATATACTAGCCAGTCATGACGATTGGTGAATTATGTCAGCATATGTCTAGCCTACACTTCTCATTCGCACTAAGTTGTCCTCAAATTGTATTCACTTAGATGGTTAGCACACCCCTTTATTTATTCAGTATTTACTTTATGGCATGCTTCTATGTATCTTGTTATGTCTCTCTGAGGACCTGGTCCCTTTCCAGGTGTAGATGTTCATGAGTATTCGCAGAAGCGCAGATCCGGACTGGCTACTTATATTGTGAGGAGGTCTTCTCTTCGAGCCTCGTGATACTTAGATGATGAACTTATATTGTGGTAGTTTTTATATTCTAGGTGGTAGTTGATTTGGTTCCATCCGACTATCATCCTTGATACTTTATATTGAGATCTAATTTCATAGATATTGGTTATTTATTTCTATTTGATTTCTGTAGATGAGATTTAGTTATGCCCTGTGACTTGTGATAAATATATACCACTTATAAGTTATTATTCATGATACAGCGTACGCATGTGTTATGGTTTCCATATATTGGAGTTGCCATATATATGCGGCTGGCATGCTTACCTGTCCTAGTCCTACATATTTTGGGACTGATGCGTGACATATTTTTAGTGGTGGCCAATGCAGGTCAAGATTATTTTGTCTCGGTTACGTTACTATACCGAGCAAGCCTGCAAATAGGATTAGAGTATAGGATCTCATCCATATTTGACTATGACTCATCCTCCTTAAAATCTATTCTATTTGAATAATTGCATCATGCTTGATTCATGTGCTTCCCTATTAGTTTCTTGAGTATAGCCTCTGCTAGAATATATGAATCCTTGTTGCTAGGATGATGATTAGGGTAATACTTCTACAAAGAACACAACTAGAGTATTGACACATCACTAAGTTTAGAATACTTAATAAACCCTACCATTCCTTACTAACTAATGAACCCTAGAGTCCCTTACCTATAGATTAATTTACCATTATCCCTTGATGTATTTATGTATGACTTGAGAGTAGTATAAATACTACTAGGATTAGTTTGAAATTTGACCATAGTGTTTGACCCTAGTATTGAGGAACTAATAGAAATCCAAGGTTAAATATTATGACTAAACCTAGCTTTTCATGGCGAGATAGTACTAGAGAACTACAACTTTAGCTCCTTGTCTTATAGTAGCCGAACCATAGCTTAGGAAGCCGAGAGGAATGGATAGAATATTCCCTTGATCATACCTCAAACACAGAGATTAACTACCACCTTCTCCCTTAGAAACCCATGAGATTATCAAGAGTCTCTCTATTATAATTTTATATCTTGTTCCTCTGAAACCTTAGCGCTCGCTATTTGTGTGACGACTAATTATGCTTTTTCTTCTTCATCTTTTAACTCGTGCCACCTGACACTTCTGATTGTAGGCCAAATAAATTCTCTTATGTTAAGGATATATAGTTGCTAGGATTATAATTGTAAATCTTGAACTTTGAAATTAGGTGCTTGGTAGCTAGAGCTTGATTTTTTGAGTTATTCTTTTAGATTGTGATTTGATTATTCTTAGTTTAAATCACATAATTTGTAACCATACCTCGATACAAGTTATATCCTCTTTCACTTGAGAGACAGTAACTTTTCCCATTCTTAGTATTGACACTTTTGTTCTATAATAATTATGATTAAGACTTAAGATGACCATTACCTACATAATGCAATAGGGTACCCTAATAAGTACCAAGACCTTTTTCGCATATACCCCAATAAGAGTTTATACTTTATTTACAAGGAAAATATTGTCTCGTAGAAGCCCTAAATGCAGTTATAGTATTATTTAAATATTTTAAGTTGGATATGATGCCTCATAACCTAGTATCACATAGTTCTTTGACCTTTTATTGAAGTGTAACTGAATGACATTAACTGTATACTAGCATAAAATGATAGTTTTATTCAGACTCTAGAACTTAGAGGCCCATACCCCTATTTGGTCGACTAGCGACTTAGACAAGGAGTTAGTATGACAACTGTAGAGATTGAGACTTATCTTCTTGGTGAACTTGAATTATTTTATAACTTCTCTCATCATAATCTAGCGTACTTATATTTTTTTGTACTACCTCAACTTATGCTGCTGTTACAGCCAAGTTTTGCAAGCTTATTCTTTTATCGAGCTTGTTTATGACATATGTATTATTGGGGGGCCCACACTAATATATTGTCTAAATTAGAATCAGTGTATTAAGGTCTAGCTAACCTTAGTGTGCTTGGTTTGCTCTTCGTATGACTACTTTACGTGGATTGAGATATATAGTTGACTAGTAGACGAATATACTTGCCCCTAGACATGTCTGAGCATATCATATTAGTTACATAACTGTACTGATATGAGTATGTGAATAGAAATTTACCAAAATATAATTCAATCCACACTTGCCTTGACAATCCCCTTTGAATTCTTAATCGCTTTGAATTTCGTACTTGTACTCTATCACCTCCTTATTGAATTCCTTATTATTGTTCTCCGTCTTCCCCTATTTTGGAAAGACGAACACTCGTGCTTGGTATAAGTTTGATACACGAAGAGTACTAGAAATACCCCATAGGCCAATCATATTATTTGGTGACTATTTTTCGTAAATAAGGGCATATCATAGGTGATATATTTTGATGTTAAAAACTTTGAGGATTGAATAACTCGATTAAATAATTTGAGTAATATCTCTTTTAAATGTATAGCATTATGTGATAGATGGATAAATTCTAAGTTGGGTAAAAGTTGCATTGTTAACTCGAGAGGAATTTATGTTATATTGTGATCAAGTAAGAGTAGATTGAGAGATTAAGTCATTTTAAATGTGGAAAATTTTAGAAGAAGGATTTAGAGGATGAGTATTTAATAAATTTTTGAAATATTAATATTTTGGACCAAATAATTATAATTTGAGCAGGATTTAAATTTTGAGTATTGAAGGTTGAATCATCGATTTAAATATTAAGGAAAATAAATAGAACTATAAACATGAACATCGACGGATTGAATTCCAAATTTAATGATTTGAACTAAAAATTAAATTTTGATTGATTGGATCAAATATTTGAAATATTAAGGATGTAAATTGAATTTAAAATTTGAAGTGTACGGAATTCACAAGTTGAAAATAGAAATAATATTTGATTATAATTGTTTTCTATAGGAGATTATGATAGTTGGAGATTGCGATGTAAATTTGGATGTGGGATGTCATATAGATTTGAATTAGATTAGATATGGATTATTTAATTTGAAAATCGAGAAGATGGTACGATATGTTGAAGTTCGATTTAAATAATGGTTAATCTAATTTAAAAGTGATTGGGATGGATTTGAATAAGTTTTAAATTTTTGGAAGAGAACGCGATTGACTTGCCTGATGTATGAATGTGAAGGAATTGACAAATTATGCCTTATTTTAATTTAATTTTGAGGACAAAATTGTCTTAAATTGGGTAGATTGTAAACTCCCTCACCCAAAATTAGGCCTACTTGGCTCAGATAGAGAAACTAGGGCTAGTTGAATCCAATTAGAAATCGAAAGCGGTATTTTATTTAATTATACAATATTTATATCACATAGTGCACCTTACCGTTGCTTCGATAATTGGAGCACTACACGAGCCATTGCCTTCCTACAAATTTTATACACTTTTCCTAGACATGCCAACCTTCCATTCTGACCTTTGTGTAACTTATAACTACTCTCTCATGTGCTTTATTTTAGTCACACAATATTCATTACAAACATCCGTTCTTAAATCCAATTTAATACAACTTTACATCCTTCTTCGTTCCAATCAAAATTGGAGACACAACCACAACCCATTTTGTCCAACCCAAATATGATATTATTCTATTCTAAGTCTACTACGTCCATGACACTTGTGTCCCACTTAATTTCAGCCCAATGTACTTCTAATTAATTTTAGAACACATATTACATCTATTTTAATTAAATAAACCATAAACCTAACTTTGTGCAATTTTCTAATTGTTGGGCACTTTTATGCAAAAGTGCATTAAGGTGTCCACCCCGTTGAACATGACACGTAAATAAACCCATTTCTCCTTCATGTATATTTTTTTATAATTTTTGGGAGGGTGTAATTCAACATCAACCTCCTTAAACTATGGCCCTCCAAACTATGTACCAAAATGCAATCCTAGCCTTTAATTTTGAATTATTTTGAATCCTAGTCCTTGAAATATATCAAGGACAAGCCATTTTCCCAAGGATTTGACCAAGCCCTAATTCTAGGTCAACCCAAATACTAAACCGATATATAAATAGTATCCTCCTTTACTTTTTCTTTTTTAACCAAACAAACCTAAAGCACAGCCGACCATATTTCCCATCTTCCTTGTTCCCTATTCATCCCCCCCCCCCCCCCGCCGTTCCATTAGAGCACAACCGCTTGTGTCGAACGTGCCTCGCCGGACCCCGTCGACCAACCCGCTGCCCAGCAACCCCACCGCCTCACCGTTCTCCACCGCCCAGACAACGCCCCGCCTCCACACGACCAACCCGACGCCATCCCACTGTCCCCGACCCGCTGTACCACGCTATGCCTGCACGACCCATCCGGCCACCCTCGTCGACTGGAGCACGACTGAACGTCTGCACAGAGCCGCCGGCCTTCTCCCACCAGACCCGTTGTACTCGACCAGACCCGCCTCGCTACACCGCTGCCATCTCCCTCCTTCTCACGGCCCCCAGCCGCTGCACCCGCCGGACCTCGTCGACCTCGTCCTGAGCCTCCTCCTCCGTCTACCTCCTCCGCCATCCCTCGCCTGAAGCCCGACCCTCTCCCTCTCTTCTTCGATTTTCTTTCCCCCTCGACTGAATCGAACCACCCAGACCTCCCTCTCCCCGACCTCCTTTTCTCCCTCCGGTCATCTTCCTCGACCAGAGCTCCCAGCCACCACCACCGTCCGGCAGCTCTCCCCCTCGCCGTTCTCTTCCACCACCACTCCTTGCCGAGATCCAACTCTGGCAACCCTGCCACGATCACCTTCACCATCATCATTGCCTTCATCATCATCATCACCTTAACTATCATCACCATCGCCATTGTCGTTATCGTCGTCACCATCATCATTATCATCACCATAGCCATCGTCGTCATCATCGTCATCATCATTATCATCATCGTCGTTATCATCATCATCATCGCCGTCATCGTCGTCGTCATCGTCGACGTGTCCTACCTCGCCGGAGACGAACCACAGTAGCCTCCCTCGACTCCGTGCATGCCCGCGCAGGTTCGTTCCTGCCCTCCTTCATGATTGTATGTATGTACTAATATTAGTATTAGTATATGTATATGTATATATTTAATATGAATATTGGTATATATATATATACATACATATATATATATATATATATATATATATATATATATATATATATAAAGTATATGAACTCAATTAGTATGTATGTATTAGTTTAAGTATTCTATTAGTATAGCCTTGACATGTATATATATATATATATATATATATATATATATATATATATATATATATATATATATATATACATATATATATATATATATATATATATATATATATATATATATATATATATATATATACATATATATATATATATATATATATAGTACATGAATTCAATTAGTGTATATACAATATATATATTGTATATATATTTATTTGGTATATATATAAATTGTAAGTATTAATTTTATATGCTAGTTAATAATATGTATAAATTATAAATGTACTAGGTGACCCGAGCGTAATTACGGATATCCCGTATTTACCATTGACCTGTGACCATGTGATTTGTTAGCAGAATGCCATTATTTACACTGATGTACTGGCGAGCCCCGTATCATTTTGACTATTTGTCTTGCATAACAATTACAAACGTGACACATGTGTAATTAGCCGCACACTTAACCCTGTTAGTTGACCAGTATCGCCTTAGCGTACCCTCTGAGTTTAGTGTGATTATGGTTGTGTATGTGTTAGTGTAATGGAAAATGTTGTATTGTATTATATTATATGTATATAGGACCTATTGGATCATTATGCGCGATTTCAGGAGCAGGTTATTGGTACTACATAGCTTTCTTGCCAAACAAGTATACCTTGCCTTATTGTATTGTTTAAATTCTGTTATTATTTTAGTTGCATGTTTAATTGTCTTAATATTATATTATTTAACTGTGTGCGTCCGAAAAAGACTCGGGTGCAGTCAACGAAGGTGTTGACGTTAGGATTTGTGTCTGACCTAGTATCTAGTAGACCCATCCAAAAGTTGTGGAGTTATCGGTATGACTCCCCAGGCCTTGACACGTATCATTCCACGTCACAGAGTGAGCTCATGTAGGGACGCGTGCCTCATACTCGACTGGCCATCGGTGTGAGCAACACGTGTGACGGTATTTAGCTTAGTTGTTTATTTCTATAGAGACTTACATTATAGTACGAGATGTCCACGTCGTGTTCGCGACTTGTATATTTGTATTGGGCGGGGAGGACGTCTAGTAGGCGTATGGGACACCCACTTCCTTTATTCAGATGCCACGATCGACGGAGCGATATGGACGTTATACTATTCATATACCACGTTCTACGGAGCGATTGGACGATATACTATTCAGATGCCACTTTCTACGGAGTGATATGGACGTTATTATATTACAGAGCGCCCTTGTTATGGGGGCATATGTGGCATATACTAGCCAGTCACGACGATTCGTGAATTAGGTCAGCATATGTCTAGCCTACACTTCCCATTCGCACTAAGTTGTCCTCAAATTGCATTCACTTAGATGGTTAGCACACCCCTTTATTTATTCAGTATTTACTTTATGGCATGCTTCTATGTATCTTGTTATGTCCCTTTGAGGACCTGGTCCCTTTTCAGGTGTAGATGTTTATGAGTATTCGCAGGAGCACAGATCCGGACTGGCTACTTATATTTCGAGGAGGTCTTCTCTTCGAGCCTCGTGATACTTAGATGATGTACTTATATTGTGGTTGTTTTTATATTCTAGTTGGAAGTGGATTTATTTCCATCCGACTATCATCCTTGATACTTTATACTGAGATCTAGTTTCATAGATATTGGTTATTTATTTCTATTTGATTTTTGGGGATGAGATTTAGTTATGCCCTGTGACTTGTGATAAATATATACCACTTATGATTTATTATTCATGATACAGCGTACGCATGTGTTATGGTTTCCACATATTGGAGTTGCCATATACATGCGTCTGGCATGCTTACGTGTCCTAGTCCTACGTATTTTGGGACTGGGGCGTGACAGTTCTGGAAAGTAAAGAACAAACAATATGAATAACTGCAAGTGATGAGAATAGATAAACTAGCTAATGTGCCATAGAATACAAGTTCGTTATGTGATCGGTTTGGGTTGAACACGAATACAATATGGTAACTCAATTACGCGTGCTATATATAATCAACATGTACATGAATACACCGGGGCTTGATCACATAACCAACTCCTATTTCCCCATCCCCAACTAATACCAATGGATCCAATAACGACACGTTACGAACACCAATATAAGCACACTGAACACGAGCAATTTGTGAACACGAAGTATACTAAAATGAATACCCGATACACACGATAAAATTCATATGAAGGAGTACCCGCTGAACACGGCAAGGGATAACATCTCCTGACAGGATCCATATAGTACTAGTCCATGAAACCACTTTGTCAGAATCAAGTATACAGTTCTTTAACATGTGTTATATACACTATTATGAAAAAAAAACTAACAGAGAAATATACTTGCCAGAGGTCCTAAGCAAGTGAAGTAGAACAATGCCTGAACCGGTGTCACACAGACCTATATAGGAATTTATAGGTTGCTAGGTATAATGAAAGGTAAATGAATTTAAATATGAAGAAATAGGTAATCTCTAGGTCATACTAGGTCACTTTGGTCAAATAGGGTCAAACAAGGTCAAGGGTTGACTTTTAAAGTCAAACTAGTCAATATTGGTCAACTATAGTCAAAGCTAGGTCAACCCTATCATTCTAAGTTAAAACTATCTAAACTAGTATATCTCCCAAATGTATTAGCTATATATCTATTAACACCAAGTATTGGTTAACACCATTATAAATACACTAGTTAAATATACTATAAACTATATTACCTATGGATATCAACTAGTTAATACTTATCTAACTAATACCTTGGTTGACACCCATGACACTTAACCATTCCTAATACCTAATATTAAGACATCAACTCTTATTCAATAACCATACTTAAATACCCCATCAATTAGCACTAACTACCCTTACCAAACTCATGTCTTTCTTACACTGGTACACAACGCATTAACCCCCACCTGATACTCATCAACTTTGTATCCAATTCATATCACCCTGGTACCTGATATACTTCCCACCTTACATCTTGACACCTACAGATACACCAATTTGCTTGGCTTAGAGGTGTATTGTGTTCACTGCACAAGGGTGTACTACACATACACTTGAGTGATACCCCCTTTGGTGAAAGTGAAGCCAACCTATATCAACTAATAAATCATCTCCACACACCCTCATGCCCATACTCGAGCTTCCTCTTAGTTCACAGTCACTGCTACTCGTGTGTAACACCTTTCCTACATCTTGTTGTTACACTGGTGCTCATCACGGCAGCAAGTTGCTGCTGCAACTTGCCGTCAATGCTACTGCTGCTATTGTGTTGCACTGCCAAATTGCTGCATTGCTGCTGCTACACTGTTATTGCTCATGTTGCTGCTGCAATTGCTACTGATACGTAGATTTTTGCTGCAGCAACTGCTACTGATATTGCTTATTGCTGCAGCAACTGCCACTAATACTGCTTGCATACTCAATGCCTTACACCAATTTCCTCCCCACTACAAGCAGCAGGCAACAAACTACCTGCACCCTTACCTGACTAATAACAGCATACACACTCACTCACTCTTCACATCACTGGACACTCACACAGTGAACACTAATACACACACACACATAACTGTTATATATATATATATATATATATATATATATATATATATATATATATATAAATCTGTGTGTGTGTGTATATATATATATATGTTGAGAAATTTAAACAAATACCTGTAAACTCCCTCACCCAAAATAGGTATTTTGTGTATATTTTATATTATTATATTTATTATAGATGTTGAATTTATTTAGAGTATTCTCTTAGTTAATTAGAAAATAAATTTTTTTAGTATATTTACTTATATAAATATTTATTTAGAATTATTTTTAGGCTATTTTAGATTATTGAGATTTTTTCATAAATTTTAGTTAATTAAAAGCTAGTAACACTAATTTTCTAGGACTTTAAAGAATTTATTTTATGTTCAAACTTAATTAAAAATATTCCAAAATTTTATTTTAGGTTCTAAATAGTCAAATATATTTTCTAGAATTTTTTGGGAATTTTCTGAATACTTTTAGTATTTATTGGGAGTTACTTAGACTAATAACTAATTTTTAGGACTTGTAGAATTTATTGTGCAAGCCCAGAAATATAGAATGGACTCACATTATTTTCTAGAGTTTATAATATTATTCTATATTTTCTGGAATTAGTTCAGAATTTTTGGAATAATGTTATATTTATTTTTAGTTAAATGGATAAAACTAATGTTTAGAGCTTCTCCTAATTATAGTACTAAACTTATGAATATAAAATTGTCCTAAATATTTTTCTAGGGTTTATAGGTTCAAAATATATTTTCTGTAAATTTTTCAAATTTTTATGATTTATTTTAATATTTATTTGGAGTTATTTAGATTTAAAATGACTTAAATAATGTTTTGATAAAGGCAAATCAAAAACAAATAATATAACAAAAACCATCCAATCAGATTCTGACACGTGTCAGCCTATAAATATCCATTCAGCCGCAGGTACATCCCTATATATATATATATATATATATATATATATATATATATATATATATATATTATTATAACCCAAATTATCCCATTATCTTAGAGAGAGAGATTTTGGAGAATTGTCATCTAGGGTTCCTTCATCTTCCACAAGCCATTGCGCATTGCTCCGGACTCCAAACGAGGCCTAGTTTCTTGCGTTAGAAAGATATTGAGGTTAGATTTCTTATTATATAATTTACTTTACGAAATTATGAGTATTAAATTCTGGAAAATTCATAGAGCACAGCATGTCCAAAAATAGACGTGTTTCAATATTTTCGCGATTTCGGGAGAACCAGGATTCAGAATCTTGAACCATTTAAAGTTTTGGAAAGGTAATGTCGAGGTCATTGACATATGTTTTTCCCAGAATTTAATTCAAATTATTTATATACTGTTAATTCTGTAGAACTTCTAGGTTAGAATTTAACCATCGATGCATAATACAAAATTTGTATGTGCCATAATTCCCTAACGAATTTGAATTCGGACGAGCCGTAAATTTCAGCATATTTTTGACGCTGAAATCTACAGGAAATCATGCATGAAAGTTGAGTTTGTGTCGATTGACTTTTCGGTCCACAGATCGCCTCGATTTGCGTGTCATGAGTCTCGAGTTGATAAAATTCAGTTTCTTTGGACAAAATTTAGGAATTAACATAAAAATTAGAATAATAAGTTTAAAATAGAATTTTAGAGTAATTATTCCAGAATTAAATAAATTAAAATAAATTATCTTTTGACGTGATAAATTTGTAATACATAGGCTATTTGGACTGTGACTTGGACTCTGATTCTTACCAGCAGCATGACCCCAGGCAAGATACTTTGCCAAATTACTTACAGTATTTTGCATGCTTAGTATATTTCTGTATATTTATTGCATTTCTGTATATTTATTGCATGTGTAGTTAGTTCAGTCATTACTATATATATTAGATATGTTGACACACACTTGACACCTAGTATCATGAGAGGACAATCATTAGGCGTATGGGCTTTTAACCACTCTGGTAAACCATAGTATATAGTTCGTACTACGGGCGTGTGTTACGCTGGTCGCTACCCCAGAGGTATGTCAATTTCTGTAGAGTCGCCTGGTCGCTACCCCAGAGGTATGTCGATTTCTGATGTCCATTGGCGTGTGTGTGAGTTGTGAGGCTTAGATCGAGTAGCCTACCCTTGTCCATACGTCAAAAAGTTTTCCTTATTTGCATTCATATAGATTATCCTATACAGCGTACTTATCTATTTTCAAATATGATGCATGTTTACTGTATTTAAATTGGCTCGTATTTTCTGTATCTTGTTACGTCCCTCTGAGGACCTGGTCCTCTGCCAGGTGTATCTGTTTTTGAGTATTTATAGGAGCGCAGATCTGGATGGTTACATATGATTCGAGGGTGTCTTCTCTTCGAGCCGTGATTGATAGCTGGTATTCTTATATTGTGTTTGTTGTGTTGTACTTATATTGTATTTACTTTTCCATTCGAGTTTGTAGTGGATTTGTTTTTACCCAACTATCATCCTTATATACTTTTATGGAGATCTAGTTTCATAGATACTGGTTAGTTATTTATAATTGATTTTCCGTGGATGAGATTTAGATTATACCCTGTGACTTATGACATATGTTATACCACTGTGGATTTGATATTCATATTACAGCGTATGTATGGGTTTGTTTTTCATATATTGGAGTTGCCATACCCATGCGGCTGGCATGCTTACGTGTCCTAGTCCTACATATTTTTGGGACTGGGGCGTGACATATTTTTGTGGTGGCCCATGCAGGTCGAGAGCATATTGTCTCGGTTACGTTACTGTACCGAACAAGCCTGCACCTAGGACTAGAGTATAGGATCTCATCCACAATTGACTATGACTCATCTTTCTTCTAATCTATTCTATTTGAATAATTGCATCATGCTTGATTCCTGTACTTCCATAATAGTTCCTTTAGTATAGTCTCTCCTAGAATATAGAAGTTCCCGTTGTTAGATGATAAGTAGGGTAACCTTCCTATTAAGAGTACAACTAGAGTGCTGACACACCACTAAGTTTAGGATGTCTAGTGAACCCTAGAATTCCTTATCTCTAGAATTGGTTTACCATTACCCCCTGATGTGTTATGAGGACTTGAGAGTAGTATAGACACTACTAGAGTTAGTTAGAAGTTTACCATTATGGTTGCCCCTAGCATTGAGAAACCAATAGAAAACCAAAGTGAATATTAGGACTGAACCTAACCCACGACGTTAGATGAGTATTGGAGAACCATAAATTTAGATTCTTGTCTTGAGATAAGCAGACAGTACCTTAGAAAGCCAAGAGCAATGCATAGAATATTTTCCTAATCATACCTCAAACACAGAGACTAGCATACCCCTTTCCCTTGGAAAACCATGATGCTATCTAGAGCCCCTCTATTTTCATATATTGTTCCCTTGTGACCATAGCGTTCGCTAATTGTGCCACGACCAAAATTATGTTCTTCTTTTCTTTATGTTTCAACTCGTGCCACCTGACACTTCTGATAGTAGGCCAAGTAATTTATTTCTTTGTTAAGGACATATAGTTTGCTAGGATTATAGTTGTAATCTTGAATTTTGAAATTGTGTGCTTAGTAGTTAGAACTTGATAGTTAAGTTATTCTTGTAGATTGAGACCTGGTGCTTATCCCTTAGTTTTAAATTGTGTAACTTGTACCACACCTCAATATGAGTTATATTCCCTTTCCCTTGAGGCCAGTAACTGTCCCATTCTTACTATTGACACTTGCACTATGACTAAGAGTTAAGACAACCATGACCTATGTAATATAAGAGGATACCCTAACAAGTACCAAGACCCCTTCTCGAAGACCTTAACATGAGCTTCTATGGTACCCTTAAGACTGTCACAGTATTAGTTTATTATTTTAAGTTGGGTAGTATACCTCACAACCTAGTATCACATAGTCTTTTGACCTATTATTGAAGTGTGATTGAACAACATTAATTGTATACTAGCATAAGACGACAGTGGTTATTCAGACAATAGAAGTTAGAGGTCCTTGCCCACATTTGGTCGACTAGCGACATAGACAAGGAGGTTGTATGATAACTATAGGGATTGTAGAGTCTTTTATTATTGTTGCTTAGTTCTTTTGTTTTGTGAACTTGAATTAATTTGTACCTCCTTTCATCATCATCTAGCGTACTTATATTTGCTGCACTACCTTGACTTATGCTACTATTATAGCCTAGTTTTGCAAGCTTACTCTTTTATCGAGCTTGATCATGAGATATGTATTATTGGCGACGCCTACTAATATATTTCAGAATCAGTGTATTAAGGTCTAGCTAACCTTAGTGCGCTTGATTCGCCCTTCGTAATACTACTTTACGTGGATTGAGATATGTAGTGATTGGTAGACGAATATACTTGTCCCTAGATATGTCTGAGCGGATCGTATCGGTTACATAACTGTACTAATACGAGCATGAGAACAAAGAATTACCAAAATAGGATTTTAATCCACAACTGCTTTGATAATTCCCATTTGAATTCCTTAAACTCCTTGATCCCGATACTTCTATTCTATTACCTCACCCTTGAACTCTTTATTATTGGTCTCCGTCTTCCCTTATTTTGGAAAGACGAAACCTCATGCTTGGTATAAGTTTAATACACAGAGAGTACTAGATATACCCTATAGGCCGATCACATACTTGAGGATTATTCTTTTGTAATTAAGGACATATCATATATGATATAATCGGCGTTGAAGTTTTGAGGATTGAATGACATGAGTAAATAAATTAAGAAATATTTTTCTTAAAGTATATAGCCTTCTATGATAGATGGGTAAATTCTAAGTTGGGTAGCAGTGCATTGCCAACTTGAGAGAAATTTCTTTTAGATTGTGATCAAGTAAGATTAGATTGGGAGATTCAAGTCATTTTAATTTTGAGAAATTTTAAAAGAAGGATTAAGATAATGAGGATTTAACGAATTTTAAAATCTTGATATTGATGACCCAATATTTATACTTTGAGCACATGATTTAAATTTTGAATATTGAAGGATAAATCATCGATTTAAATTTTGAGGATAAATATAGAATTTTAGACTTGAAAAATTGGTGAATTAGATTTAAATTTTATAATTTGATGATTTGAATTAAAAGTTCAATTTTGATTGTTGGATCACATATTTGAAATATTGAGGATGTAAATTGAGTTTAAATATTTGAAGAGTACAAAATTCTTAATTTGAGAATAGGAATAAGATTTGATTAGAATTGTTTATTGTTCAAAGTCTAGAGGAGATTATGATAGTTGGAAATGGTGATAAAAATTTTGATGTGCGATGTCATATAGACTTGAGTTAGATTTGAATGTTGATTATTTTAAAAAAAAAATCGAGAAGAGATTACGACAGGTTGAATTTTGATTTAAACAGTGGTTATCTAAATTTTGAAGTGATCGCGATAGATTTAAATAGATTTTGTTATTTAAATTTTTGGAAGAGATTGCGATTGGCGTACCTTATGTACGAATGTGAAAGATTTAACAAATTATGCCTTATTTTAATTTCGAGGACGAAATTATTTTAAGTTGGGTAGATTGTAAACTCCCTCACCCAAAATAGGTATTTTGTGTATATTTTATATTATTATATTTATTATAGATGTTAAATTTATTTAGAGTATTCTCTTAGTTAATTAGAAAATAAATTTTTTTAGTATATTTACTTATATAAATATTTATTTAGAATTATTTTTAGGCTATTTTAGATTATTGAGATTTTTCCATAAATTTTAGTTAATTAAAAGCTAGTAACACTAATTTTTTAGGACTTTGAAGAATTTATTTTATGTTCAAACTTAATTAAAAATATTCCAAAATTTTATTTTATTTTCTAAATAGTCAAATATATTTTCTAGAATTTTTTGGGAATTTTTCGAATACTTTTAGTATTTATTGGGAGTTATTTAGACTAATAACTAATTTTTAGGACTTGTAGAATTTATTGTGTAAGCCCAGGAATATAGAATGGACCCACGTTATTTTCTAGGGTTTATAATATTATTATATATTTTCTAGAATTATTTCAGAATTTTTGGAATAATGTTAGTATTTATTTTTAGTTAAATGGATAAAACTAATGTTTAGAGCTTCTCCTAATTATAGTACTAAAGTTATGAATATAAAATTGTCCCAAATATTTTTCTAGGGTTTATAGGTTCAAAATATATTTTCTGTAAATTTTTCAAATTTTTATGATTTATGTTAATATTTATTTGGAGTTATTTAGATTTAAAATGACTTAAATAATGTTTTGATAAAGGCAAATCAAAAACAAATAATATAACAAAAACCATCCAATCAGATTCTGACACATGTCAGTCAATAAATATCCATTCAGCCGCAGGTACATCCCTATATATATATATATATATATATATATATATATATATATATATATATATATATATATATATATATATATATATATATATATATATATATATATATTATAACCCTAATTATCCTATTATCTTAGAGAGAGAGAGATTTTGGAGAATTGCCATCTAGGGTTCATTCATCTTCCACAAGCCATTGCGCATAGCTCCAAACTCCAAACGAGGCTTAGTTTCTTGCATTAGAAAGATATTGAGGTTAGCTTTCTTATTATATAATTTATTTTACGAAATTATGAGTATTAAATTCTGGAAAATTCATAGAGCACAGCATGTCCAAAAATAGACGTGTTTCAATATTTTCGCTACTTCGGGATAACCAGGATTCAGAATCATGAACCGTTTAAAGTTTTGGAAAGTTAATGTCGAGATCATTGACATATATTTTTCCCAGAATTTAATTCGAAGTATTTATATACTGTTAATTCTGTAGAACTTCTAGGTTAGAATTTAACCATCGGTGCACAATACAAAATTTGTATGTGCCATAATTCCCAAACGAATTTGAATTCGGACGAGCTGTAAATTCCAGCATATTTTTGACGCTGAAATCTACAGGAAATCATGCATGAAAGTTGAGTTTGTGTCGGTTTACTTTTTGGTCCACAGATTGCCTCGATTTGCGTGTCATGAGTCTCGAGTTGATAAAATTCAGTTTCTTTGGACAAAATTTAGGAATTAACATAAAAATCAGAATAATAAGATTAAAATAGGATTTTAGAGTAATTATTCTAGAATTAAATAAATTAAAATAAATTATCTTTTGACGTGATAAATTTGTAATACATAGGCTATTTGGACTGTGACTTGGACTCTGATTCATACCAGCAGCATGACCCCAGGCAAGATACCTTTCCAAATTGCTTACAGTATTTTGCATGCTTAGTATATTTCTGTATATTTATTGCATTTCTGTATATTTATTGCATGTGTAGTTAGTTCAGTCATTACTATATATATTAGATATGTTGACACACACTTGACATCTAGTATCATGCGAGGACAATCATTAGGCGTATGGGCTTTTAACCACTCTGGTAAACCGTAGTATATAGTTCGCACTACGGGCGTATGTCGCACTGGTCGCTACCCTAGAGGTATATCGATTTCTGATGTCCATTGGCGTGGGTGTGAGTTGTGAGGCTTAGATCGAGTAGCCTACCCTTGTCCATACGTCGAAAAGGTGTCCTTATTTGCATTCATATAGATTGTCCTATACAGCGTACTTATCTATTTTCAAATATGATGCATATTTACTGTATTCAAATTGGCTCGTATTTTCTGTATCTTGTTACGTCCCTCTGAGGACCTGGTCCTCTGCCAGGTGTATCTGTTTTTGAGTATTTGCAGGAGCGCAGATCCGGATGGTTACATATGATTCGAGGGTGTCTTCTCTTCGAGCCGTGATTGATAGCTGGTATTCTTATATTGTGTTTGTTGTGTTGTACTTATATTGTATTTATTTTTCCATTCGAGTTGGTAGTGGATTTGTTTTCACCCAACTATCATCCTTATATACTTTTATGGAGATCTAGTTTCATAGATACTGGTTAGTTATTTATAATTAATTTTCCGTGGATGAGATTTAGATTATACCCTATGACTTGTGACATATGTTATACCACTGTGGATTTGATATTCATATTACAGCGTACGTATGGGTTTGGTTTCCATATATTGGAGTTGCCATACCCATGCGGCTGGCATGCTTACGTGTCCTAGTCCATAGTGTGTGGTACAGAAATCCCCAATATCCTCTGGAAAAAATATCCAGTCAGTATTGGAATGAAGTACAAACACTAACAGCAGTTCCACATATATTGACAAAAACTATAACATAGTGTAAAGAAATATAAGACATATATGAATACTGGCAATAAGAAATACTGGAATAAGAAATACTGGAATAATGAAATACTGCAATAAAGGAATACTGTAATTAAAGAAATACTGGAGCATATGTCATCATCAATGTATATCTAGCAATGAAATAGAATACAAGTGCACGCTAGAACAATGAACTGGTATATATAAGTGAATGCTAGAATCATAGCTAGAACATGAGGAATGCTATATCAATATACTAGAGATACATGTCAATAACATCTAGCTAAGTGTGTGAAACATTAGCATATCATGTGATCGGCTTGGGACTGATCAGGCTTGCTATGTATGACTAGCTATGATTCATGTAAGGTCAGGGTAACTATCCGGATAGCTATGATGCAAGTAATAGTCAGGCTAGTCATACACAACAGGCTATGAGGCATGTAATGGTCAGGCTGCACCGACGTGAGGTGTGGGTGAGCTATGATGCATGTAAAGTTTGGGTATGATCACATAAGCTACTAATATTTTCCCATGTTTCCCAACTAGCACAATGGATCTCAATCACGACTCCTCGTGACAGGTCTTAATAATGCCAACTCGTGTATACAACAATGTCAGGATCATGTATGCTATACAACTAGAATTATAGAGAAAATCAACATAATGGAAACTGTCAGAGAATGTACTCACCTGTGGTCCTTAGCTGGCAATACCAATGTCCTGGTTCCAAAGTATCGTCTGAAAGATCCAACAGTCCTATAGACATATCATATAATACAATATTACATCAGATATTACACTAACACACACAATCAAAACACTATGATCTCAGAGACTACGCTATGGGTGTCATATTTGTAGTTGCTGCGCATAACAGATAGTCAATGGTATGGTCTTGCTAGTACGTCAGTATACATATGGCAGTCTGCTAACATGCTACATGGTCACAGGTCAATGTAACTACGGGGTATCCGTGGTTACACTCGGTCATCTAGTACATAGACATATAACATATTATTATTATATAGCATGTACATTAATATCCATATATATGTTATACCAATTAAATGCATATACAATATATATATATATATATATATATATATATATATATATATATCTGTGTGTGTGTGTGTGTGTGTGTGTGTGTGTGTGTGTGTGTGTGTGTGTATACACTAAAAGAATCTATACTATATATATATATATATATATATATATATATATATATATATATATATATACCAATCAATTTTATATATATTACACGTATACTAGGGAATACCTGTACAATACATATACATAGGTACACATATACTAATTTGAGAATATATGATATATACATATATGTGTATATATATACCGATATACATTTGAACATGTACCAATACGTATGCCAATACGTATATACAAACACACCAAAATATATCCATATACTAACAATACGCGTATACTATCATATACTTATGCACACAATTTATAAAATATGCATATACGCGTGTGCGTACATGTACGTGAAGGGGGACTCAAACCTGGGTACATGGGATGAGTCTACCCTCCTTAAAAGAATTTTGTGCTCGAAATTAAAAATAAACTAGCACAAGAACAAACAACCAAACAATGAAATATACCTCAAGTCTCGAAGAGATACGGATACTGCTCGCACATTTCATCCTCTCTCTCCCATGTTGACTCTCCTGGAGAGTGATTTCTTCATGCAACACGAACCAAGGTAATAGTCTGGTTCCGCAATACCTTCTCTCTACGATCCAAGATCTTAAGGGGTTGTTCAGGATAGCTGAGTATCGGTCCAACCTCGATCTCCGAGTGATCTAGTACGTGACTAGGATCTGCCACATACCTTCTTAGCTGTGACACATGGAACATGTCATGTACTCCATCTAGAGCAGGCGGCAAGTCAAGTCTATAGGCCACTGCACCAATCCTTGCAAGAATACTGAAGGGTCCGATGTATCGTGGACTAAGTTTTTTGCCTTTACCAAAATGAATCGTATCCCATATCGGGGAAATTCGTAGGAACACCAAATCGCCAACCTAGAACAACAATCTTAACACGCAATCTAAAACAAAACAATTTCAAACCAATATAACAAAACCAATACCAGAAACTCTAGGGGTCTACGGTGGCTATCGGTTCAATGTCGATATCTGTCCTGCGCCACTCGCAGTCTCTCTCTGATAAGTTTCACCTTCTCTGCTGCATAGACGACCATTTCTGGTCTAAACAAATCTCTCTCTCCAATATTATCTAAAGATAACGGTGTACGATACCTTCGTCCATATAAAGCCTCGAATGGTGACATCTCAATGCTGGCCTGGTAGCTGTTGTTGTAAGCAAACTCTACTAGGTGTAGATGATCCTCCTAAGAACCTCTGAGATCTAAAATGCAAGTGCGTAGCATATCTTCAAGAGTCTGAATAGTCCTTTTAGACTGCCCGTCTATCTGGGGGTGATACGCGGTACTGAACTTGAGCTGAGTGCCCAAGCTAGACTGCAGACTCCTCCAGAAATGGAAAGTGAAACGACTATCCCGATCTGAGACGATACTCACAGAAACTCCATGCAATCTGATAATCTGCTGTACGTATATCTCTGCAAATATTTTTGTCGAAGTACCCACTTTGAAAGATAAAAAGTGGGCTGATTTGGTCAACTTATCTATGATGACCCAAATCGCATCCTTTTCTCCTAGAGAATGTGGAAGTCCTAAAACGAAGTCCATAGTCACGTGCTCCCACTTCCATTCTGGAATGGATAAGGGTTGAAGCCATCCTCCTGGCCTCTATCGATCTGCTTTTACCTGTTGGCACACTAAACATCGGGATACAAAGCGTGCTACTTTGCACTTCATACCATACCACCATACATGCTCCCTCAAATCTCGATACATCTTGTTGGCTCTGGGATGCATCAAGTACTGAGAGCGATGTGCCTCTTATAAAACCTCTTCGTGCAGCTGTCTACCTGGCACACACATCCTCGTGCCATGCCGTAAGGATCTATCATCCGCAATAGTGAAGTCATCCGTCAATCTTGTCCGAACTTGTGCCCTAATATTCCTCAGAGTCTCATCATCATACTGTGCAGCTCTAATTTTGTCCATCAGCTCTGATTGTATCGGCAATCCCCACATCTGAATCTCAACTCCTGAAACTAGTACTTCAATTCCTAAACTCTCAAGATCAGCTAATAAATGCCTATCTGAAGTCAAGCACATAGCCAACGGATACCTGCTCAAGGCATCGGCGACTACGTTGGCCTTTCCTGGATAATACTGTAATGAGATATCAAAGTCTTTTATTATCTCTAACCACCTTCTCTGCCTCATGTTCAGCTCTTTTTGTGTAAACATGTACTTCAAGCTCTTGTGGTCTGTGAAAATCTCCACACGCTCTCCGTACAGATAGTGTTTCCACAGTTTTAGGGCGAAGATAACTGTTGCTAACTCCAAATCGTGAGTGGGGTAGTTCTTTTCATGAGGGTATAATTGTCTTGAAGCATAGGCAATTACTTTCTCGTGTTGTTGAAGAACGCATCCCAAACCTTTTCCTGAAGCATCACTATAGATAGTGAATCCACCTGTTCCTAATGGCAACGTCAAAACTGGTGCTGATGTCGATCTCTTCTTTAGCTCAACAAATGTGGCTTGACATTCTTCTGTCCAGACAAATTCTATATCTTTCTTGGTCAGCCTAGTCATTGGTTCTGCAATCTTGGAGAAGTCTTGTTGAAATCTTCTGTAGTATCCTGCTAGTCCGAGAAAGCTTCTGATCTCAGCTACCAAACTGGGGGTACCCCATGACTCCACTGCTTCTATCTTCTTTGGGTTAACTGAGATTCCGTTACCCGTCACCATATATCCAAGAAATTCTACCTTGTCAAGGAAGAACTCACACTTTGAAAGCTTCCCGTATAACTCCTCTCTACTGAAAGTCTCTAAGACCATCCTCAGGTGCTCTTCGTACTCATTTGGGGTCTTTAAATATATTAGAATGTCGTCAATAAACACCACTACGAACTTGTCAAGGTACTGGTGGAATACCTTATTTATCAAGTTCATGAATACTGCTGGTGCATTGGTTAAACCAAACGGCATTACTATGAATTCAAACTAGCCATATCTGGTCCAAAAGGCTGTCTTCGGTATGTCTTCTTTCTTCACCTTCACCTGGTGATAGCCTGACCTCATGTTTATCTTTGAAAACACCTACGCTATGCTCAATTGATCGAAAAGATCATCTATCCTCGGCAGCGGGTATTTGTTCTTGATAGTGAGGTTATTCAGAGCTCTATAGTCGATACACATGCGTACCGTACCATCCTTCTTTGGTACAAATAATATCGGTGCTTCCCATGGCGATGAACTGGATCTAATGAAACCTTTGTCTTGCAGCTCCTCAACTTGCTTCTTCAGTTCTACCAACTCATTGTTGTTGACTCTATAAACATGTTGCGAAATAGGCTCCGCTCCTGGTATCAAGTCTATAGAGAATTTAACATCTCTGTCTGGCGGCAAACCTGGCAACTTCTCTGGAAATACATCTAGGAACTCTGCTATAAGTGGATGTGGTAACTCCTCTTCTTCTATCCTGGCTCCACAAAAAGTTCCTCTGCTCCGCTCCTCTACTACTCTGGCGATCTCGAACTCTGGTTCTTCTGGTAGTCAAAATACTACTCTACCTTCGCGACAATCTATAGAATCATGGTGTCTACTCAGCCAGTCCATTTCGAGTATAATATCGTATCCCAGAAGTGGCATGATGAGTAAACTCATGCTCAACTCTCGGCCTTCCAATGACACTCTCCGATCCTTGCAACAATCATGGACTAGGATAATACCTCCTCCTGTCGTGATCTTACAAGTCCTATATAATGGTTCCATTTCTAAACGATGCTTAAGGGCATAAGATACAGATACAAAACTATGGGAAGCGCCAGAATCAAATAATGCAAGTGCTGGAATAGAATCGAGTAAAATTGAACCTGAAATCACTTCTCCAGCTGGCTCGGCCTCCTTAGTAGTCATGGCGTAAGCTCATCCCTCTGGTGCTCCTCTCTGCAGCTACTGGTGCTGAGCAAACCTCTGCTGCTGTGGTGGAAGTGGAGGTCCTCTCTGCTGGCCTCCTGGTACAGTAGGTACCCTTGCTGGTCCTTTTTGAGTTGTTGCTCCTCCCTGGCGAGTCTGAATAGCTGGGCAGTCCCTCAGCTGATGTGCTGATGATCCACATGACAAGAAAGTACCCAACCTTTTTTTGCAGATGTCGCTTGTATATCCCATCTTTCCGCAATACGCACACTGGGCAACGGGCTATTTCTGTCTCTGTAGTTGCTGCTGCTGGATATGTCCTCGAACTGGTGCCTGTTGCTGGTATTGCTGCTGGTACGGCCTTTGTTGTTGTTATTGTTGAAAGTGGGGGCGCTTGGCCTATCATGTGTTACTACCTGTTGCTCCAGAAGTATCGCATCCTCTCTTGTGCCTGAGTTCCAAGTCATCTTCACCAATCTGGGAATCCATCAGAATACCCTCAAATATAGCAATACATCATCCTAAAGTACGAGACTTGATCTCTCTATTCAATCCCTTTCTGAATTTTTGTGCTCTATCTCCTAGGTCTCGAATCATCGATGGCGTGAATCGACTTAATCGGCAAAACTCTGTGCCATATTCGTCGACTGTCATGTCTCCTTAGACTAAGTCATGGAACTGACTTTCCAATGCTCCCAAAGCTACATCATAAAAGAATTTCTCCTTGAAGAGCTCCTTTAAGTCCTCCCAAATAAGTCCTTCGACAGCGAGTCCCGGCTCTGTACGATACCACGTCAGCGCGATATCAAACATCTGACTGCCAGCGGCCTCGATCTGAAGAATCTCCAGAATCTGTCCTAAGCGCAAGTTCCTCTCTATGCCCTCTAACCAATCGTAAGCATAGAGTATTCCTTCTGTGCCTTTGAACTCTCGAGGCATCATCCTCTTAAAGTCCACTATAGTACCTAGCCTCTGTTGTTGTTGGCCATGATGTTGCGGTTGTCGTGCTACTCTCTCCACAGCCTGGAGAGCCACCTGATGAGCATTCTCTATGCTCTCTCTCATCAGTTCTGTCTGCACCTGGTGTGCTTCTGCTTGCACTCTCTGAGCCTCAGCTTGAACACGCTGAGCTTCTGTTGTTACTCTTTGGGCCTCTAGCATGCCCTGGATCAGTACGAACATCTGTGCCCCGTCAGTGGGTACTCCTCCGGGAATCGGTATCGGTGGTGGTGGAAGGTTGTCCGTCATAGCTGGGGCAATCCTCTGAATAGGTGGAGGAGGAATCCCATTAGCTGTAGATACTCGCACATGAACAGGAGATGTTGGAGGAACTCCAGGTGTCCGTTCATCAGGTCGAGAGGTGGTAGACCTCTCTGAAATTGATGCTCCCACTCTCATAGATCTAGTATTCGGCGGCATCCAAAATACAGATCAAAAGAATCAATTAAGGTTATAAATACAATATTATCAAGGAAGGACAGTAAAATTCTAAAGGAAGCAATCATTCAGAATAGCATTATGAAGATCAGAACTCTCTTATTGTGATTGAGCATACTCTCATCCTAAATCCTATTTTCTATATCCAATCGCAGGCTCGTAGTAGTACAACTAAGTTGTCGTACTACCACGATATCGCACAATTTGCAAAACTAGACCTGCATGGTCCACTACTAAAAACGTGTCACGACCCGCACCCGGTATAGGGGTACGAGTGTGCGGGTACGTCCAGCCTACGCTGCAGCATCGGCGGTAGAATGCTGTCTAGGTCACAATAATACTATATAATTAAATACCTGTCAATGATATCAATCTTCATAAGGAGGACAATATACATCTCACAATATCTCAAAATGTAAACTCAATCACAACAACTAGAAAAGTATAAGTCACGATAAGAGATGAGAAGAATGGCATAGTTAAATACTATGTCTCAAAATATAGATAAATCACAGTCTAGCTGTCCAACATAAGTCTCCACAAGTCTCAAATTAAACTTAACATAAGTCTCTAAATTAAACCTCAAAATAAGTTTCAGATGCATAAGATAAATACTATCTAGATAGCTACAAGTAATGTCTCCTCTAAAGGAATAGTCTCCTCTAAGATCTCTGGTGTATAGTCTGCATCTATACCCGGTCCATAGTGTGTGGTACAAAAATCCTCAAGATCCCCTGGAAAAATATCCAGTCAGGAATGGAACGAAGTACAAGCACTAACAGCAGTTCCATATATATTGACAAAAACTATAACACAGTGTAAAGAAATACAAGACAAATATGAATACTGGCAACAAGAAATACTGGAATAAGAAATACTAGAATAATAAAATGCTGGAATAAAGGAATACTGGAAATAAAGGAATATTGGAGCATATGTCATCATCAATGTATATCTAGCAATGAAATAGAATACAAGGGCACGCTAGAACAATGAACTGGTATATATTAGTGAATGCTAGAATCATGACTAGAACATAAGGAATGCTATATCAATATACTAGAGATACATGTCAAGAACATCTAGCTAAGTGTGTAAAATATCAGCATATCATGTGATCGGCTTGGGACTGATCAGGCTTGCAATGTATGACTAGCTATGATTCATGTAAGGTCAGGCTAACCATCCGGATAGCTATAATGAAAGTAATAGTCAGGCTAGTCTTACACAACAGGCTATGAGGCATGTAATGGTCAGGCTGTACCGACGTAAGGTGTGGGTGAGCTATGATGCATGTGAAGTTTGGGTATGATCACATAAGCTACTAATATTTCCCCGTTTTCCCCAACTAGCATGATGGATCTCAATCAGGACTCCTCGTGACAGGTCTCAATAATGCCAACTCGTGTATACAACAGTGTCAGGATCATGTACGCTATACAACTAGAATTATAGAGATAATCAACATTATCGAAACTGTCAGAGAATGTACCCGCCTGTGGTCCTTAGCTGGCAATACCAATGTCCTGGTTCTAAAGTATCGTCTGAAAGATCCAACAGTCCTATAGGCATATCATATAATACAACATTACATCAGACATTACACTAACACACACAATCAAAACACAGTGATCTCAGAGACTACGCTATGGGTGTCATGTCTGTAGTTGCTGTGCATAACAGACAGTCAATTGTACGGTTTTGCCAGTATGTCAGTGTACATATAGCAGTCTGCTAACAAGCTACATGGCGACAGGTCAATGTAACTACGGGGTATCCGTGGTTACACTCGGTCATCTAGTACATAGACATATAACACATTATTATTATCTAGCATGTACATTAATATCCATATATATGTTATACCAATTAAATGTATATACAATATATATATATATATATATGTGTGTGTGTGTGTGTGTGTGTGTGTGTGTGTGTATACACTAAGAGAATCTATACTATATATATATATACCAATCAATTTTATACATATTACACGTATACTAGGGAATACCTATACAATACATATACATAGGTATACATATACTAATTTGAGAATATACTATATATACATATATGTGTATATATATACCGATATATATTTAAACATGTACCAATACGTATGCCAATAGGTATATACAAACACACCAAAAATAAATCCATATACTAACAATACGCGTATACTATCATATATGTATGCACACAATTTATAAAATATGCATATGCACGTGCGCGTACACGTACGTAAAGGGGGACTCAAACCTGGGTATGTGGGATGAGTCGTGTGCGTCGATGTCGTCGCGGAGTGTTCGGTCAAGGGCAGTTGGGTTGAACTCCGGCGATCAGCTGGTTGGCAGCATCTCCGGTCGATCTCTGGTCGACGTGGGCTTCAGCAATATGGCAGAGTGCTGCTGCGGGTCTCCGGTGTTCAGGAGTTCGTGCTCGGATGTTGTCGAAAGCTGCTCAGGCGGTTGAGGCGAGAGCAGGCGGGTCGTGGGATGAGGCTTCCAGCGTTCAGCGGTTGAAGGAATCCGGTCGAGTAGTCGGTTCAGCGGCTTCAGGTATGCGTGCACGTGGAAGAGAACGGCGGCTGTGGGCGGTTCACGGCAGATTCAGGCGGTGTTTGATCAGCATAAAGTTCATCGGGTTATAGGGGTGTTGGGCAGCGGGTCGCCTGACGAAGTCTGGCGTCATGGAAGCGGGTGGAGGCGAGTTGGTCAGGGCTCATGATTTCAGCGTTGTGTGGAGGAAGACGATGGTGAGGGGGGTTCGTTCCGGCGAGGTTGAGGTCGACGGTAATGGAAAAAGATGATGAAGGTGGTGATGAATACTAAGGGGAGGAGGGGTTACGGTTGATGCTTGGTTTATTGGAATAGAAAGTAAAAGGAAAGTAAAGAAAGGAGTTTATATATGAAGGGGGGGTTGGTTTGACCTAAAAAGGTTTGACTTTGGTCAACTCCTTGGAAAAGGGTCTTCTCATGGATATTTTCAATGGTTAGGATTCAAATAAATTTAAAATGAATGGCCATGATGCATTGGTTCAAGGTTTTGAGGCCATGGTTCAAAGAGATCAATGTCGCAATTTACACACTCCTGAAAATTATGAAAAAATACACATGAAGGAGAATAGGGTTTATTTACGTGTCGCGTCCAACGGGGTAGACACCCTAATGCACTTTTGCACAAAATTGCCCAACAATTAGAAAATTGCACAAAGTGAGATTTATGGTTTAATTAATTAAAATAAATGCAAGTGGTGTTCGGCATGTCTAGGACAAGGGTATAAAATTAGTTGGAAGACAATGGCTAGTGTAGTGCTATAATTATCGAAGCAACGATAAAGTGCAACAAATAAATAAAATTACAATTATTAAATATAAATAAATATTATGCAATCATTTACAGATTAATTATGAAAAGACGAAAATACCCCTAATCTGAAATGTGGGGGTGACAACATGCACACAAAATATCACATAGAACTCATAATTCATAGCCAATTAGCCTAGAACTTGTTCCTAAAGGTAGAACTATGCCATGGGGTCATTCCTAATGGTCAAATGCATGATTAAGAAACTATAATAAAAGGGAAATTCAGGAATTACCAATTGGGAGATAGATTTTCAATAAAAATACAATTGAACACGATTCGAACACGATCTCTAGCTCCAAAGTTTCTCCTCCTTGTGCTCCTTGCTTCTCCAAGCTCCAAGGCTCCAAGAGTAATAAATTTAAGAAGGAATTAGTGGTGATTTGTATAGAAAATTAAAGGAGAAAAAATAAAAAATTGGGGATCTAGAATTTGGTTCAAAATAAAATACAAATAAGGTGAGAGAGAGAAGAACCCCCTTCTATAGTGGTCGTCTTATTCCCCCTTCCCCAAGCAAATTCAAATATCCAAGTTGCCCCTACATGTTGTATTATAAGGAATAATTAAGGATGGGTATTTTGGAAGTCTCTAACTAATTATAATTAAACTAATCCTTCTTAATTTAATTAGTGGAATGTCTAATGGGCTTGGAACCAAGTTGGGCTGACTAATTGTCATGATAAATCTAATTAGGTCCATATATGACAAGTCTAAATATTGTCTAGTCTCTCTCTAACTAAGTAATTAACACAAGTCTCTAATCACTAATTAATACAAGTCTAATAATCATAGCTCAACTTAATTAAATAAATTTATACAACCATCATACAATTATTCAATATTATATTCCTAAAATTAAATACACATGTCAAATTACCAAACTATCCCTAGCTAAAAAAGTGAGGGTGACAAGTTTAACCCCATCATTGCAGTGGAAAAGGAACGTGAGTTTCTTCTGAAGTCCATGGAGCAGGTGAAGACCGCATATGTGCAGAACAAGCAGGCCCTGGAACGTGACCTCCAGAAGTTGGGCCAAAAGCATGACAAGATAAACGATCGAGGGAAGGTTTGTCTTGCTCAGGAGGACTCCATAACCCATGCCATGACTGAGATCAACGAGAAAATTGCATAACTTCAAGCCCAGCTTGTTGTCATGGAGGGTGACCTTCAGGAGGCTCGTCGAGAGAGGGAGGCCATCTGCGAGGAAATAAGCAGGTGGCCTAGTCTCCTGCTACCTTGGGGAATATGTTGAAGAGTCTGGAGGACAACCGCCAGACCTATGCCCATTTAGTGGATCCGGCGGCTTTGGCTCAAGAAGTCGGACGCAGAGTCAGAGCGAAGATTGACTCTTCTATTGCTCGGCTCCAAGGGCGAATATAGGAGTTGTGCACCAATGAGGAGCAGCAGTAGTTTGTGCTTCATTTTCTGAAACTTTCTTTTATTTTTGTTTTGAAGTTTATTTTATGGTTGGGACATGGATAGTCCCCTAAGTTTAGTTTTCTCTTTTCGCTTTAGTAAAATAAAATAAAAGCTCTTCCGTTTTTTGTTGCGATTGTTTGTGTGAACTTCGGATATCGTGCCAAAGGTAATATAGATGTGGTACAATATAGTGTTTGTTGAGGATATCCCACTGGGGGATCCTTGGTGGACCTATTATTTGTTGCGTACGAAGAGTGCAAATAATAAGTTCAAAAATAATCTCTATCAGAGGTAATATTGACATGACAGGTTTTATTGACTTAACACTGCTGGCGTACTCCAAATCGAGTACAGGTGATAGGTTTAGATGACGGCCGATATCAGAGGTAAAATGGATATGATTATTGATAGCCGAGACCCGAAGAGTTTTCTCAGAGGTAATATGGATGTGACAAACTTAGCCGAGAAGAAATATGAGGAAAGTGGTTCAGAGGTAATATGAATATTAACCAATTTTTTGAGGACTTGCTGTTGAGTAGTTTAATGAGGGTGGTCCACCTGAGAGTGTAGATAGACCTGAGGAGGGTTGCTCCGATGGGGAGGTTATATGAAGGATAGCTCAGAGGTACTCGTGAGCTAACGAATACTAGTTTTTTGGGTGGTCTAAGCGGGAGTGCGCCTGTGGACCTGAGGACTTATCCGCTAGGAAGACTTTGGGGATCCATCATCCGTTGCATTTTCAAGACTCTTGGATACAGATGACGGCTTTTATAGGAATTTACAAAGAAGGAGAAAAGGTTGCACATAGGCACTTGCTGGGAGTGAAGAACCAAGAGTGTAGAAATGTACATCTGGGTTGTCCCGCTGGTGATGAAGAGAGTACAAGTCAAGTTTAGATGTAGTACTATTTTAGGAACTTGTCATTGATAGGCATAATGAGCAAGTCGTCATTGGATTTTTCTAGCCGGTAAACGCCATTGGAGAATACCGATTCTACGACAAATGGACATTCCCATATGGGCTAGAATTTGTCGGCTGTCTTGTGGGTCATAACCATCTGTCTCCTTACGGTTAGGACGAGATCACCCACTTGGTAGGTCTTTCTCTTAACCCATTTTTTGAAGGCACTAGAGAGACGCGCCTGGTACAGCTTAATGCGTTGTTGAGCTAAAAAACATTTTTCGTCGAGTGCTTCCAACTCTTGTAGTCGTCGGCGATGGTTGTCGTTCATGGTTAGCTGATTGGAGAGAGCCACTCGAAGTAAAGAGATTTGGATCTTGAGAGGGAGGACCGCTTCGCTCCCATACACCAAAGAGAATGGCGTACTTTCTATAGCTGTCCGGACCATTGTACGGTAGGCCTAGAGACATTCACCCAGCCTCTCATTCCAGTCGCTCTTATTGGATGACATAAATTTCTTGAGAAGCTTGATAATGGTTTTGTTTAATGCCTCAGCCAACCCATTTATTGCTGGGTTATAGGCAGTCAAAGCCATATTTTGAATCCAATTTTTATCGCAAAACCGGTAGAATGCATGACATGTGAACTGTAGACCATTGTCATGAATGATCCTTTGTGGCAAGACGAAGTGGTATATGACGTAATGCTTGACGAAGCTGATCATGATGGAAGTCTTCACTTTACGAGTGGTACTATTTCTGCCAACTTGGAGAAGTACTCGGTGTTGGCCAAGATGAACCGGTGCCCCTTAGATGAAGGTGGACTTATTGGTCCAATAATATACATTCTCCATGCCTCGAACGGCCAGGATGCTACCGTTGGGTGTAGGAACTCCGATGGCTGGTGGATAAAGTTTGTGTAGATTTTGCATGTTTGGCACTTTCTTGCAAAGTCAACGGTATCATCTACCATTGTGGGCCAGTTATAATCTATTCTCCAGAGATGGTCCTGTAGTTTTGGGCCTGGTTGGTGTGCACCACAAACGCCATCGTGAGCTTTGCTAAGGGCCTGCTTTGCTTCTATATTCGATAGATATCGTAGCAGAAGGTCGTCAAAGGACCAACGATATAATATTTTGGTAGATGTATCATAATAGAACTGGAGGGAACATCTTCTGATTGAAGTGGGTTCTTTTGGGTTTTCGGGTAGAATTTCATAGATCGCGTAGTCATTGAATGGGAGTCTCCCATCCTGGGTATCAGTATACACTTCTGCCGCATTGCTGAGACATAAGCAGAGGTTATTTTTAGGGCAGACCCGCTCTTGAGCGATCACCATGATTAGCTGATGGGTGTTGTCTGGAACCTCCAAGGAGGCAGCAAGGCTGGCCAGGGCTTCAGCCTCGATGTTCTGCAGTCGAGGAAAGTTCTCAATGAAGAACCCCTCGAAGGTTGAGATGATGCCAAGAGCAGCTTGGTGGTACATAATTATGTCTTTATTTTGGACTTTATATTTACCTCGAAATTGGTTGACTATCATCTTGGAGTCACCGTATGTCTCTAAATAGTCCACCCCCACTTGGTTAGAAAGTAGGAGTCTAATAATGAGAGCATTGTATTTCGTCATATTATTGGAGCATGGCTCCGTGATGAAATAAGCTCGATTAATAACCAGATTGTAAGGGGAGATTAATACTATCCCAACTACGACGATGATATTGCCCTTGGGCCCTACTCTCGAAGCACCGTGGAAGAACATCCGCTAGACAGCTTCGCACGAAGTCACGTTTGAGTTTGCCACTTTATTTAGAATCTTGACATAGAGTTTCGAGGTTTCTGGCACCGATGTACTGCTAGAAAGTCGGCCAGTGATTGGCCCTTGACGGCTTTTTGAGGGACGAATACCATGTCATATGGAGACAGTAGTATATCCTAGGTAGCCAAGCAGGAACTTAGCACCCCTGGTTTGGTCATGAGAACTCTGAGAGGATTGACTCGTGAGATCACATGAATGGTTTGTTGTAAACACCCTGATTTTTCAGAATAATTTTAATATAATTTTTCCCAATTTTACGGTATTTTTTTGGAAGACGAACCAAGGTATTATGAGTTAAAGATTTTTTTTAAATGCTATTAATTAGTGTTAAAATATTATGGAAATAATATTTTATGGTATAAAATGAAAAACTGGACTTATGGTAATTTTTCTAGAATTTATTGGACACCAGACCTATTTTATATCACCTAAAAACTATTTTTATTATTATTTATTTAATTATTTAAACCCCAAGCCAACCGAGCCCAGCCCAACCGAGCCCAGCCCAAACCCGTTTGGCTATCGGGTCGGGTCGGGTCTGCCAGACCCGAACCCGCCCGACCCGTTCTGATTATTCTCCCAGACCCGTTCCATTCCCCGAGTTCCCCGCCGGCGGCTCCGGCCACGTCGCCGGAGCCCGCGCCTGACCCGCCCGCGCCCCACGCCACGACCCCGGATCACCCTCCGCCTCACCCGGCCACCCTCGCGCAGCCCTCCCCCTATAAATCCCCTCATCTCCTCCCTCGTTTTTCTCCAAACCGAAACCCTAGCCTCCCGCCGGAACCCTACTCCGGCCATCTCCTTTCCCCAGCTCCTCCTCCTTTCTCCAGCCTTCCCCGCTCAGCCGCCGAGCCGACCCTCCCCGAGCTCCTTCCTCCCAGCTCTCCCGGTCGAAGCCGCACCCAGCACCCTGAGCCCCAACTCTGGCCCACCTCCGCCGTTCAGCGCCGGCCGCCTGCGCTGCCCCAGCACGCCGCGCGCCGCCGTCCGGCCTCCCCGCCGTGCAGCGCTTCCCCAGCCCCCTCTCCTTCTTCCTCCTCCTCGACCGGCGGACCGGACCACTCCCACGGCCGAAGTCAACCCCGACCGGCGAACCCTTCTCCGCGTGTTTTGTTCACTACTCGGCAACTGTCGAGACCACGTACGTCATCTCGAGTTGTACTCGGCGCCTCAAACAACTCCTCTGGTACTCAGTTGTCCCACTGTCAGCGCCCCGACGAGGCTGACCGTGCCGCTGCACCCTCTAATACCGGCACCCTCCATCAGTTCTAATCAAGGTAGTTATAATAAAAGAGGCTAATAGTTGTTAAACTATTAAAAAAAATTTTAAAATATTAATTTGACTTTTAATCCTGATTCTCAAACAACGAATCCAATTAGCAGTAATAATCTAGTCAGAAAATATTTATAATTTGTACATTTAAACAAAATTGTCTAATTGGATTATTTTCTGTCTTTTGTGGATCCACGTACGAACGATATTTCTGAAATATCTCGATCTTCGGCGAATCTCAAATTGGATTATTTCTCTATCTTGGACTATTTTGGTCGACCTTGGAATCTCTGGCGCTATTATTTTTGGCAATTGGAATTCTATTCGAATATTAGTTTTGGGGCCACTTTTCGTACCGGCACGATTCTGACCGTTACGTCAACTCCAAATTATTTCGAGGCAAGTACCTGCACTTCAAGTTTATTCTTTATATTATGATAATTAGTTCGTTGCTCTACTAGCACCATTGGATGATTTCACCTAGTGTTAGGATTTGGATTTCATGTCTCGATTTTTCGTGTCGGGAGGGAGAATACTAGGAGGCATGTGGTCTACCCTTTCCACCATGTCATGACTGCTAGCTGTTGAGTACGCGACTGTACCATCAGCCTTATACTCGATTGTTCCTGACTGCTAGCCGTCTATGACATGCCTTATTAGCCTTATAAACCCCTACATGCCAACTATATATTCTAAATACACAATTTCACACACATAGTTTCTTTTGTCTTGTTGCAGTTCCATTTTTCTTGTCTCATTATATTCCTGTTTTACTTATATCCCTGATTTATAGTACTTGACACTTAGTTAATTTTACTACTTATTATGTATAATCTTTTTATGATACTTAGTCAGTTTTTACTACTTATTTAGTGTTAATCCTTGTTGTGTATTAGTATTTTGCTCCTTTCCTGACTGGATTCGTTGACATATTAGGCGATGATGAGGACTATGCCCCTACCTTTTATGGCCCATATGACGTAGCAGATGATACGGTTGAGGAGCCAGTTCCTACTCAGGAGACTACTTTTGAGGAGTAGTTAGCCAGTTAGCTAGTATTTTTCCTTTCAGCATAGTACTCGGGTTTGTCCCCGATTTATCTTCTGGTTCTGTATTAAACTGTGGATTTTGGATGTCACAAAATTTATCTTATGAAATCTTAACATTCCTATTTCCTGTTATTATCCTTGCCTATATTTAGTGTGAATGAGCTAGATTTTAAATTACTTGTGAATATGATCTAGACAGCCAACTACCGCCGACACTGCGGCGTAGGCTGGACGTACTCGCGAACCGGTGCCTAATTTATCTGGGTACGGGTCGTGACACGTTTTTATGGTGGCCCATGCAGGTCTAAAATCCTTAAACAGTGTAATGTCCTAGGACAGAGTATGAAATAAGATTAAGGGTTTTTAGGAAAAGCTTATTCACAGAATAGGATCTTTTATTTCAAACCTTGACATCATTCCTAGTAAATTTTCCTATCATCCTTGATTTCCAAGTAATTTATTCTAATCCTACTATCCCTTAACCTTTCAGAATGGTTCAGACAAGGAATACCGTAGGAGGCACATCCGAACCCATCGAACAGACTGTGCCTGAAACCCTTGTGCTCCCTCCGCCTTCAACTACTCCGACAGTTACTATGGATGGAGCGCAGCTACTCGGACTATTCAAGGGACTTATAGAATCCCAGAGGGAACAGACTGCCCTGCTACAAACTAGCCTTTCAGAGGCACCACAAAAGAGGCCAGGAAATGCCAAGGACTTCAAGAACCTTGGACACATGGAATTCTATGGGACTGAAGGTATTCTCTATGCCGATGAATGGATAGAGAATGTGGAGCGACTCCTGAAAACTGCTCGAGTCCCTGATGATCTTAAGGTGGAATCTGCAAGCCTGCAACTATTCGATATAGCTCGGACTTGGTTTAGAGATGAACCTCAGTTATCTGCTCCTGAGCTCACTTGGGAGGATTTCAAGATGCTGTTCAAGAAGAAGTTCTATCCTGAAGTGGCTCGAAAAGCTCTCGAAAGTCAATTCGAGAGGCTGGAATAAGGTAATCTTTCTGTTGACGAGTACACTGCTGAATTTAGCAGACTGAGCCACTTTGCAGAATATATGGTCCGTACCCCTGAAGATAGAGCCCGTAGATTTAAGAAGGGGTTGTCTCCTGATATTCGCCTTGTTGTCACCACTAGCCGAGCTCGTACATACGAAAAAATCTTGAGCGTGGCACAAGGTGTTGAAAGAGACATGGGACCTAGACTAAAGTGGGCAAGAGATGCTGGAAGTATGGGACCCCACAAACGCCCATTTCAACCACTACCCAACTCATGACTTAGAATTAGCAGCTGTTATCTTTGCTCTTAAGCTATGGAAGTACTATCTTTATGGAGAAAGGGTAGAAATCTTCACAGATCATAAAAGTTTAAAATATATCTTTACTCAAAAAGAGCTAAACATGAGGCAAAGAAGGTGGCTGGAGTTAATGAAGGATTTTGACATCACCCTTCAATATCATCCGGGGAAGGCCAACGTAGTTGCTGATGCTCTAAGAAGATACCCTATGGCAATGTACTTGACGATGGACCGACACTTGCTTGAGGACTTGGAAAGTTTGGGAATTGAAGTAATTATTCCAAGAATAGAAGGTCAAATGATGAATTTGAAGATCCAATCTACCTTAATGGATAAGATTAAGGAGACTCAGTTTCAAGACGAAGGCCTACGAAGCATTCGAGGCCAAGTGCAAGCTAGATTATTGGAGGAATTCAAAATTTATGAAGATGGATCATTAAGACATGGAGATAGATTATGTGTACCTCAAGGAGATATAAGAGAAGAAATTATGCAAGAGGCACACAGATCACAATACTCTATACATCCAGGAGCCAACAAAATGTACAAAGACCTAAGGATGCATGTTTGGTGGTATGGCATGAAAAGAGAAGTAGCCAAGTTCGTATCTCGTTGCTTAGTGTGCCAACAAGTCAAGGCTGAAAGACAAAGACCTGGGGGATTGCTTCAACTACTACCCATTCCGGAGTGGAAGTGGGAACATATTACTATAGATTTTGTTTCTGGACTTCAAAGGACACCTAGTGGGAAGGATGCAATTTGAGTAATTGTGGATAGGCTGACCAAGTCTGCACATTTTCTACCCTTCAAAGTAGGGCTACCTACGGAAAGGTTGGCAGATTTATATATTCGACAGATTGTTAAATTGCATGGAGTTCCAGTAAGTATTGTCTTCGACCGAGATTTAAGATTTACCTCTCACTTCTGGAGGAGCTTACAAGCTAGCTTAGGGACTCAACTCAAATTCAGCACAGCTTATCATCCCCAAACTGATGGACAATCTGAACGTACAATTCAGACACTTGAAGATATGCTCCGTACATGTGTTCTGGATTTTGGAGGATCGTAGGAAGATTTTCTATATCTTGTGGAGTTCTCTTATAATAACAGTTACCAAGCAAGTATTGAAATGACTCCATTTGAGGCTTTATATGGACAAAGATGTCGTACCCCACTATCATGGGACGATGTAGGAGAAAGAGCTTTACTGGGACCAGAGATGGTGGTCGATTCAACCGAGAAGGTAAAACAAATAAGGGAAAGACTTCGTGTGGCTCAAGACAGGCAACGACATTGGGCAAATAGCCATCGAAGACCATTGGAATTTGAGGTTGGAGAATTAGTATTCTTGAAGATTTCTCTGACACGTGGCACCATTAGGTTCGGAAGGAGCAGAAAACTCAGCCCAAGATTTATTGGACCGTTTGGCATACATGAGAGAATCGGAGAAGTGGCATACCTGCTGGCATTGTCACCCTCTCTAGATGGGGTCCATAATGTATTCCATGTATCGTAACTGAGAAAATACGTGTCAGATTCAAGTCATATTTTGGATCATTCAGAGCTCGAAGTGGGCCCAAGCTTAACTTACCAAGAGCAACCTGTGGGGATACTGGACCGAACGAAGAAAGTTCTAAGGAATCAAGTTATTCCCCTTGTTCGTATAGCTTGAAGGCATCATTCTCCCGGCGAATCCACCTGGGAGCGAGAAGACGAGATTAGGGAGCGCTACCCCTATCTTTTTGAACCTTCAGGTATATTTTAACTCTCGATCTTTCTTTTCGTGCCATTGTTAATTTTAATTTCGAGGACAAAATTTTTATAAGTTGGGTAGATTGTAAACACCCTGATTTTTTAGAATAATTTTAATATAATTTTTCCCAATTTTACGGTATTTTTCAGGAAGACGAACCAAGGTGTTGTGAGTTAAAGATTTTTTTAAATGCTGTTAATTGGTGTTAAATATTATGGAAATAATATTTTATGGTGTAAAATGAAAAACTAGACTTATGGTAATTTTTCTGGAATTTATTGGACCCCGGACCTATTTTATATCACCTAAAAACTATTTTTATTATTATTTATTTAATTATTTAAACCCCAAGCCCAACCGAGCCTAGCCCAACCGAGCCCAGCCCAAACCCGTTTGGCTATCGGGTCGGGTCAGGTCTGCCAGACCCGAACCCGCCCGACCCGTTCTGATTATTCTCCCAGACCCGTTCCATTCCCCGAGTTCCCCGCCGGCGGCTCCGGCCACGTCGCCGGAGCCCACGCCTGACCCGCCCGTGCCCCACGCCACGACCCCGGATCACCCTCCGCCTCACCCGGCCACCCTCGCGCAGCCCTCCTCCTATAAATCCCCTCATCTCCTCCGTCATTTTTCCCCAAACCGAAACCCTAGCCTCCCGCCAGAACCCTACTCCGGCCATCTCCTTTCCCCAGCTCCTCCTCCTTTCTCCAGCCTTCCCCGCTCAGCCGCCGAGCCGACCCTCCCCGAGCTCCTTCCTCCCAGTTCTCCTGGTCGAAGCCGCAGCCAGCACCCCGAGCCCCAACTCTGGCCCGCCTTCGCCGTTCAGCGCCGGCCGCCTGCGCTGCCCCAAAGTCAACCTGCGCTTTCCCCAGCTCCTCCTCCTTTCTCCAGCCTTCCCCAACTCTGGCCCGCCTTCGCCGTGCAGCGCTGCCCAAGCCCCCTCTCCTTCTTCCTCCTTCTCGACCGGCGGACCGGACCAATCCCACGGCCAAAGTCAACCCCGACCGGCGAACCCTTCTCCACGTGTTTTGTTCACTACTCGGCAACTGCCGAGACCAAGTACGTTATCTCGAGTTGTACTCGGCGGCTCGAACAACTCCTTCGATACTCAGTTGTCCCACTGTCAGCGCCCCACTGAGGCTGACCGCGCCGCTGCACCCTCCAATACCGGCACCCTCCATCAGTTCTAATCAAGGTAGTTATAATAAAAGAGGCTAATAGTTGTTAAACTATTAAAAACAAATTTAAAATATTAATTTGACTTTTAATCCTGATTCTCAAACAACGAATCCAATTAGCAGTAATGATCTAGTCATAAAATATTTATAATTTGTACATTTTAACAAAATTGTGTAATTGGATTATTTTCTGTCTTTTGTGGATCCACGTACGAACGATATTTTTGAAATATCTCGATCTTCGGCGAATCTCAAATTGGTTTATTTATCTATCTTGGACTATTTTGGTCAACCTTGGAATCTCTGGTGCTATTATTTTTGGCAATTGGAATTCTATTCGAATATTAGTTTTGGGGCCACTTTTCGTACCGGCACGATCGTGACCGTTACGTCAACTCCAAATTATTTCGAGGCAAGTACCTGCACTTCAAGTTTATTCTTGATATTATGATAATTAGTTTATTGCTTTAATAGCACCATTGGATGATTACACCTAGTGTTAGGATTTGGATTTCATGTCTCAATTTTTCGTGTCGGAAGGAAGAATACTAGGAAGCATGTGGTCTACCCTTTCCACCATGTCATGACTGCTAGCTGTTGAGTACGCGATTGTACCATCAGCCTTATACTCGATTGTTCCTGACTACTAGCCGTCTATGACGTGCCTTATTAGCCTTATAAACCCCTACATGCCAACTATGTATTCTAAATACACAATTTCACACACATAGTTTCTTTTGTCTTATTGCAGTTCCATTTTTTTTGTCTCATTATATTCCTGTTTTACTTATATCCCTGATTTATAGTACTTGACACTTAGTTAATTTTACTACTTATTATGTATAATCTTTTTGTGATACTTAGTCAGTTTTCACTACTTATTTAGTGTTAATCCTTGTTGTGTATTGGTATTTTGCTCCTTTCCTGACTGGATTCGTTGACATATTAGGCGATGATGAGGACTATGCCCCTACCTTTTATGGCCCATATGACGTAGCAGATGATACGTTTGAGGAGCCAGTTCCTACTCAGGAGACTACTTTTGAGGAGTAGTTAGCCAGTTAGCTAGTATTTTTTCTTTCAGCATAGTACTCGGGTTTGTCCCCGATTTATCTTCTGGTTCTGTATTAAACTGTGGATTTTGGATGTCACAAAATTTGTCTTATGAAATCTTAACATTCCTATTTCCTGTTATTATCCTTGCCTATTTTTAGTATGAATGAGCTAGATTTTAAATTACCTGTAAATATGATCTAGACAGCGTACTACCGCCGACGCTGCGGCGTAGGCTGGACGTACTCGCGAACCGATGCCTGATTTATCTGGGTACGGGTCGTGACATTTGTCCTGTTACATAATGCCGAGTCTTCTTGATAGCGAATACTAGAGTAAGGTATTCCTTTTCGACGGGGGTGTACCTATGCTCCGCATCAACCATCATTCGGCTAAGATAATAGATGGCATGTTCGTGACCCGCATCACTATTCTAGACTAATTGAGCACCGAGGGAGTGATCTATTGCACGCACATAAAGTAGGAAGGGCTTTCCCATGACCGGGGCCACCAGAACTGGAGGGTTTGATAAGTATTCTTTGATGTCGTCGAACACACGTTGGTATTCTTTATTCCAGACAAAGGAGACATCTTTCTTCATGAGCTGGGTGAACGGTCAACAACGCCCATATAGGTTTGATATACCTCCTGATGTATGCCAACCTTCCTTGCAAGCCGCGGAGTTCCCGGAGGTTCTTTAGCGGCTTTATCTCCAGGATTGCTCTAGTTTTTTGGGGGTATACATGAATACCCCTGGAAGTTATGATAAAGCCCAGGATTTTTTCACTGGAGACTCCCAGGAAGGATTTGGTAAGGTTTATCTTGAGCTGGTGCATACGTATTAGGTCGAACACAGTCTTTAAGTCCCTGAGGTGATCATATTTGCAGCAGCTCTTGACAGTGATGTCATCAATGTTACATTCTACCGTCTTGCATAGATGTTCATGAAATATGGTGCTCATAGCTCATTGGTATGTAGCACCTAAGTTCTTCAAACCGAAGGGCATGTCTGTGTAGTAGTATACTCCTATCGGTGTTCTGAACGATGTATACTTCTCGTCTTCTGGAGACATCTTGATTTGATTGTTGCTTGAGAATCCATCCATGAAGGATATGCGCTCGAAGCCACAAGTGTTTTTTATCATAATTTTGGTGATTGGAAGATGAAACTTGTCCTTAGGACACGTTAAATTTAGATCACGAAAGTCAATACAGATCCGGATCTTCCAGTTCTTTTTAACGACGGACACGATGTTGGCCACCCAATCTGGACGTTGTTCCTCGTGGATGAAGCCAATAGTGATCAGTTTGTTGACTTCAACTTTGATAGTGTTCATGATATTCGAGCAAAACCGCCATTGCTTCTGTTTGACAGGCTTGATGTCCGACAAGATATTGAGCATGTGACCATAATTTGTGGGTCCAGTCCTGGCATATTTTCGATGCTCCAAGCAAAGACATTAATGTATTCCCTAATGATCTATAACAGGGATTCTCGATACTCATCAGTCAGACTTTTGATAATGAAGATAGGTTTGGGGGAGGATTCGTGGTCCAGATTGACTTGTACGACTTCGTCCTCGGTAGGGGATTCTCGTTGTTCGAACCGCATCTCCGATTGTGCGTCTAGGCATTAGGCTAATGGTTTTACTTTAGAAAGTTATTGTAGATCTTCCTCATCTTCCTCAGGGTTAGCTGACACCATGTTGGCAGACAATGTTTGCTTAAGCATCTCTCCGATACTGATGTCGGAGTCCCAAGCGAAAGATTGCGAAGAGTGGGAGTGAACATTATCTTCTTTATTTGAACCTTCGGGGGTTGAGGGAGGCATCACATACCTGAAGCTATGCTTGGTTTTATGGTAGTAATCTTAGGACTTGCCTGCTGGAGAAGGTACGCAGGGGCAGCCGTCGGCCCTTGCTGTAGTTTAAACCTCAGTTATTTTTAAAATCATAACCCATTTTCTGGATAATATGTTTGGTTTAACTACTAAACCGGTGGAGTTGTATTCTGTCAATATCGGGTTATGGCTCGTGTTCCTCCAGGGTGAACAAGATGATGGGTTTATCTCCCCTCCTCCTTGCTGGAACCGTGAAGTAGGAACATTGGCTAGGAAGAATCTGGTTTACTGTGTTGGTGGTAAAGTTACGTGTAGACAACTCTAGAGGGGGGTGAATAGAGTTATGTGTCAATAGTGACAAATTAAAACTGATTAAGACTAAGTCAAGTAAGCAACTATGAACAAAGAAAATAATCAGAGAACAATAATACGAAAAGTAAATAGAGAAAGGAAGAGCAAATACAAACACAACAATATATCCTGGTTTCCCTCGTGGAGGACTAGTCCAGGCTCGAGAACTCTAGCTCGGAGTTTGAATCCACTATCAGTGAAACACAAGCTTTGATCTGAAGGCTTGCCACTTCTTTACAAACGTAAGCTTTTGATCTGAAGTGCTTGACTATTTCAACTTCGCAGAGTCAAAACTTAGAATTTTTTATGTGATAACACTTTACAACTCTTGCACAACTTCTAGCTGAATCGCACCGAGGGACCTTAGGGTATTAGGAAGTTGTGGCTAAGGATATTTGGAAGAGTATGGCTTAAAAGAGTAGAGGTTAGAAGATTGAGAGCTTGAAAGATGAGGGATGATTTGAAATGAGAGAATTCATGCTCTATTTATACTAGTATGGGTAGGCAGAGTTCGGCCAGAGTTCTGTCCCCCAATATTCAAAAAATTCGAATGTTGGACAGCTCATTACAAGGTGGATCAAAAAATTAGGTTACTGATTTTAAGGGCAGTGAGTTCAGCCTGATTTCGGTCATGGACCGAGTTCGGTCCGAGTTCGGTCTGCCACAGACCAGAAGCTCTATAACTGGGTTTGAGTAGGTTTGGTTTTGGTTTTGGTTTTGGTTTTGGACTTGGTTGTTTGTTTGGTGGAGCTATAGGAAATATATTGAGGGTTGATATGCCACAGTGTGACTCAACATACATATTTTCTATACTCAAACAAAATAGAAAATTATATAGCTGAAAACCAAGAGCACCGAAGATGCTAATCTTCTGAAATGTTCGCTGACTTGAAGATACATTTTTCTCGATTGCAGTTGTCCAAAGATAAACCGATCTGAAAATTTGAATACCGTTCAGGGGCTTCGCCCCTGAATTCCCACGAGGGGCGCTACCTCCTGAATCCGCGTTTGCTGACCGAGCAGCGAAACCCCCTAATACGAGGCTCCGGATAAGTCGCAGGCGGTTGGAAAAAATATTCTAGTATAACGTCGTCTTTGGCTCATTATCATTTCATTGTTATATATGTCCATGCTGGTTTTTGCTTATTACTTTCTGCAAGTACATATTAGATGAACAAGAAAATATACAGAAGCAAATAATACATATCTGGACAATGCTAGATTTAAGTAGAATATACTATAGTTATTGATCGATTATCATTATGCTAAACTTAATTGATTAGCCATATTCAAAAACTCAACTTAAACATTAGGCTAACAATATCGCCCTTTTTGATTATGGCAAAACAATTACGACAAATATAATCGATGCATATATCAAAAACAATAAGCACAAATTTCTATACGTATACTACTTAAATATATACTTGCAGACTTAAACTTACTTCTCCCCCGTTGACATGAACAAAAAGAAGCTCCCCCGTAAAAGGAGATATCGATACATCATATATCAAAAACATATAAAGATGCTTCTATATGTATATAAGCTCCCCTGTAGTACATGAGACGTTAGGAGAAAATGCATATATTTCTCATCATTTTGTCAAAATATAAAGTTTATGGCTCCCCACAAAAGAAGAATATATCATGAAGACATGTAAGTAAAAGAAAGCATATAATATGATCATGTGTTAAATGAAGAGTAAGTAGCTAAAAAGTAAACACAAGAAATTATATAGAATAATGACTTGCATATCATAACCATATACTTACCAATTGGGAACTAGATACCAATTATAGGAAACTAGATGCAGTACATTAATATAGAAATATTGGGTAATAATAATGCAAGAGAAGTATAATAAATATGCACATTTAGTCATGTGCAAGAGATAATTAAACAGCTTCTCTCTAATATCATTGTAAATAGTCAAAGTCTGAACTCAAGTTTAAACTAAGTGACATAGTTCTAAAATAATTAGATATACCCAGTAGTGCTTACTAAAAATCATAGTGTCACAGTTTATACTAAAAGTTGTCAACTTTAAATACAAAGAGTAGGGCTAAGATTTACTGTTGTATTCTGGAAACAATTAGCAAATAAACCTTTAACAAATCATTATTCAATAAAGTATTGACCATCGTGGGTTAGCTATAGGGGCCAGATCTCAGCTAGCGGTGGTCCAAAAATACTTAAGTACCATATCATTTATGTTATTTATGCCTTTTTGACAGAAAGGGCCCTTTCGGCTTATATCCAAAAGTAATCTTAACTTTAAAGGACTTAGATTTTATAGGTTTATATGCTAATTATAACATCATACAACAGTAAAATACAGAATCCTAATTCTTGACGAATAAAGTTCACTCAAAGATATAAAGCATGCATAAACAATTGTGTCATAAATGATTCCATAGTGACAACAAATATTTTAGCTGAACTACTAGTCATGCTGGATGTCAGTATCTATAAGAAGGTTAACTAAGCATGCTAGTATCACATCTCACATAACAACTAAAGATATCAATAAGAGATATTAACAAAATATTGATTAAAAATATGCTAGATTCTATAATTATAGCTATTTAGGAAGAATCAATTAACACGTTACCAAAGTGGCTCAAGTGGCCATATTTATGTTGGTATAATTGCTTTGAAGATGACCTTTGTAGCTTTGCAATCACCAATATTCTCCTTAGTGCTAAATCCTGACACAAAGCGTTCTACCTACATCATTAGGCAGAGACTTTGGTATGTGAAGTAGTGTATTGTGAACCCACTTACACATATTCATATTTGTTAGCTTTGGGAACCTACTTATACATATTTATATCAACTTATTTTCTAGCCTTGTATTGATATAAAATATGATCTTTTAAACCACAATAATGACATATAGCATAAGCATTTGTGTTAGGTGTAGAAGTATTACTATGTGAAGTGGTGTGTTGTGTCTTTCGTCGATATTTGTAATAAAATGCATGATTATGTGAAGTATGTTGTGTTCTACATGCATGATAGTGTGAAGCATTTGATTTGCTTGCTGGTGGCTTATTATGAGTGCTCTTTTGTTTAGCCACGTGTCTCGTGTTAGACTGAGTAGTAGGTTATACGACCTGCTTTTCTAATCTAATCTCTAAATTTTTAGAGGTGGCATATAAATTATCATATTTAGCGGTAAGAGCATCAATTCTAAGTGAGGAATTAGAGTACTTCTTCCACTTGTTCCAAATCCTCCTTATGTTTGGCATTTTCTTCATTACTTTCATCAAAGCAGTCAAGTGCTTCTTGTAAGCTACGCTTAAGTTTGGAGATATAAACAGAATCATCAGAAGAGGAATAGTCTCTAGTTTATTTAGTAGACAAGTAAGGTTTTTATTCTCAAGCTGATAAGATTTAATATCTTTTCTGCCTTGGTAAAACTTATTCATAAGCTTCTTGTGATCTTCAAATAAATCATTGAAAGCATCAGATAATTCATTATAAGAAAACTCTTCAAATAAAGGATTATCTTGTACCTCGTTTGATAATATTGTTAAGCATAAATTTGTAGCATGTCAAGGGCTTTCTTTTTCTGAATCGCTAGCTTCACTTTCATACCAGATGCTTGTATTTGGATATTTACGAGACGAAGATTCTCTTTTGTTTGATCTTCATATCGATTCTTTCTTTTTTGCTTTGGAGTAATATTTTATCATGTGGCCTGACCTTCTGCAGTTGTAGCAAATGAGTTCTTCATCATGATCTTTCTTCTTAAGGTTTATTTTTACAAACTTCAAGAATCGTTTGAAGCTCCTATAAATTTGGGCCATATCCTTATTGTCTGAATCATCATCTATGTCTTCATCTTCAGAAACATCGTCAAATGATCTTTTGTGATGCGCCTTGAGTGTGATGGCCTTCGCTTTGGGAGTTGACTCTGCTTCGAGGTCGTTGAGGTCCACCTCATGTGTCATCAGCTTCCCCAAGAGTATTTCTAGCGTCATTGTGGTGAGATCATTTTCTTCAATGATCATCGTTACTTTTGGGTTCCAATTCTTCGGACGTCCTCTTAGTACTTTTTGTATCTTCTCATGGTTGTTGTACTCCTTGCCAAGAGATGTTAGAGGATTAACGATGTTAAAAAACTTAGTGAACATCTGAGTGATGGTCTCATTTGATTTTATCTTGAATGCCTCATACTTTTGTGTCAGTCTGATTATCTTAGATCCTTAACCTGAGTAGTTCCTTTATGAGTTACCTCAAGAAGTTTCCAGATCTAATGTGAAGTGGTACATATAGATACTTTGTTAAACTCTGTAATATATATGACACAAAATAAAGCATTAACAGCTCTAGCAATACTGGATTATTTCTTTTCTACTTCAGTATACTTATCTTTAGGCTTGTCTATGAGATTACCATATACAATAATTCTAGCAGGGTTTTGGTAGCCATCCTCAACTATTAACCAAAGGTCAAAGTCTAGTGATTTCAAATAAAAACTCATACGTATCTTCCAGTAATTGTAGTTGGTACCGTCAAATAGGGGTGGCCAATTTGTGGACTGGCCTTCACTATTGTTGGTATAAATTAGTCGTGCAGTTGTTATATATCAGCTCTAGGTGTTAATCCTTTATCTAGAGAATCTGGCTCTGATACCAATTGAAGTTACGTGTAGGCAACTCTAGAGGGGGTGAATAGAGTTATGTGTCAATAGTGACAAATTAAAACTGATTAAGACTAAGTCCAGTAAGCAACTACAAACAAAACAATATAGAATAATAATACGAAAAGTAAATAGAGTAAGGAAGAGCAAACGCAAACACAGCAATATATCCTAGTTTTGCCTCGTGGAGGACTAGTCCAGGCCCGAGAACTCTAGCTCAGAGTTTGAATCCACTATCAGTGATACAAAATCTTTGATCCCAAGGCTTTCCACTTCTTTATAGACATGAGCTTTTGATCCGAAGTACTCGACTACTTCAACTTTGCAGAGGAAAAACTTAAATTTTTCTAAGTGAGAACACTTTACAGCTCTTGCACAACTTCTAGCTGAATCGTACCGAGGCACCTTAGGAGATTAAGAAGTTGTAGCTAAGGAGATTTGGATGAGTATGGCTTAGAAGAGTAAATCTTAGAAGATTAAGAGCTTGAATGATGAGGGATGATTTAAAATAAGAGAATTCATGCTCTATTTATACTAGTCTGGGTAGGCACAGTTCGGCCAGAGTTCTGTCCCTCAATGTTTCAAAAATTTGAACGTTGGACAGCTCGTTACAAGGTGGAACAAAAATTAGGTTATTAATTTTAAGGGCACCGAGTTTGGCCCAAGTTTGGTCAGGGACCGAGTTTGGCCCGAGTTCGATATGCCTCAGACCAGAAGATCTATAACTGGGTTTGAGTAGGTTTGATTTTGGTTTTGGTTGGGTTCTGGACTTGGTTGTTTGTTTGGTGGAGCTATAGAAAATATTTTGAGGGTTGTTGTGCCATAGTGCGACTCAATGTACATGTTTCCTATACTCAAACAAAATAGAAAATTATATAGATAAAAACTAAGAGCAACGATGATGCCAATCTTCTGAAACGTTCGCTGCCTTGAAGATGCATTTTTCTTTGACGGCAGTTATCAAAAAATAAACAGATCTGAAAATTTGAATACCTTTTAGGGGCTTCATCACTGAATCCCTACTAGGGGTGTTGCCCCCTCGACCCCCGTCCGTTGATCAGGCAACGGAACCCCCGGTACGATGCTCCGGATAAGTCATAGGTGGTTGGACAAAATCTTCTGGTATAACGCAGTATTTGGCTCATTATCATTTAATCGTTGCTTTTGTCCATGCTATTTTTTGCTTATTACTTTTTGCAAGTACATATTAGAGGAACAAGGAAATATACATAAGCGACAATGCTGAGTTTAAGTAGAATATACTATGGTGATTGATCTACTATCATTATGCTAAACTTAATTGATTAGCCAGATTCAAAAACTCAACTTAAACATTGGGCTAACAATCTCTCCCTTTTTTATTATGGCAAAACAGTAAAGTTTAAGACAAATATAATCGATGCATATATCTAAAATAATAAGTACAAATCATAATAAGTATACTACTTAAACATATACTTAAATATACTTAAACTTACTTCTCCCCCGTTGACATGATAAAAAAGAAGCTCCCCCATAATAGGATATATTGATATATCGGATATCAAAAATATATCAAGAAGCTTTTATATGTGAATAAGCTCCCCCATAGTACATGAGATATTTGGCGAATATGCACATATTTATCCTCATTTTATCAAAATATAAAGTTTACAGCTCCCCCGTACAACGAAAAATATATCATGAAGACCGGTAAGTAACAGAAAGCATATAATATGATCATGTGTTAAATGAAGAGTAAGTAGCTAAAAATTCAACATAAGGAATAAAGTAGAATAATGACTTGCATATCATAACCATATACTTACCAATTGGGAACTAGATAACAATTATAGGAAACTGGATGCAGTACATTAATATAGAAATATTGGATAACAATAATGAAAGAGAAGCATAATAAATATGCACATTTAGTCATGTGCAAGAGATAATTAAACAACTTCTCTCTAATATCATTACAACTAGTCAAGTCTAAACTCAAGTTTAAACTAAGTGATATAGTTCTAAAATAATTAGATATACCCAGTAGTGCTTACTAAAAGTCATAGTGTCACAGTTTATACTAAAAGTATCAACTTTAAATTCAATGAGTAGGCCTAAGATTCACTACTGTATTCTAAAAAATAATTAGTAAATAAACCTTTAACAAATTATTGTTCAATAAAGTATTAATCTTCTTGGGTTAGATGTAGGTGATAATAAACGAAAGAAATAAAACAAGGTTTATACGAAACCCTCTCTTTGGTTTACAAACAAGAAGTACAATTAATCCTATACGAGGATGTCAAGTACAAATTTTAATCTGGGTAAATATTGCTATAGGAGTCTGATCTGCGGTCGATCACTTTGTCCCTTGGACCACACGATGATGAAGAAGTGATGTAGAAGACAGAGAAGCTTCAAAGATTGCAAAGGGGAGTGGATGCTCGATGCCAAAATCGTTGATCACTACTCTTTGTCTGTTCTCTGGATTCTTCTCTCTGAAAAGATCAGTTTCCGACCTTGGACCTCAATTCTTCGACCTCCGAGTTTGCGACCTTGGACCTCTGTCAATAGAGGTCTCTATTTATAGGGTTTTAAAGACAGTAACCGTCCAGTCGGCGTAGAAGCCGGAAAATGGAGAGTGTGGCACTTTTTATGCGGCGGTTATAATAAAGCCACCCACATATAAATGATCTTCTGAATCTGCGTGTGACGCGTGTCCCATGATGAGGTAACGCATATAACCGCTACGAAGATCATGGCATGAAAGCCACGTGGTAACTGCCCCTTGCGTAGAAAAGGTTGGCGTAGAAGCCAATAACTGTCACCATGGCGTAGAACCCAAATAGTTTGTCAAGTTGGCATAGAAGCCAAGTAGTTCTTGAGTCGGCATAGAAGCCAAGTAGGCGTAGAAGCCTTGTAGGCGTAGAAGCCTGATGCTGCATGGATAGGTAGCTAGCGTACAAGATAGCCGATCCTCCTTTCTTGACTTAGGTCTTGAGCGTATTCTGGACCAAATAGCCTTATCACGCACCCATACAAATATAGCCTTAGTTGGCGTATTCCGAGGAGATATCACACGACGTACTCCTTATAGCTGAAAATAGCTCGGTTGGCGTATTTCAAGGAGATAGCGTACAACGTGCTCCTATAGCTGAAAATAGCCTGATGGCGTAGTATGTAGAGGTGATGATGTGGACGTATTAGCCGTAATTATGGCTCACCAGTCTTTGAAAATAGAACCAAATCTCGTGCATTAAATGCAGAGATCTGCCCCCATCCCGCGCATTAACTGCAGAGATGTGCCTCGAGCTCTGTATGAAGAGCAGCTTTTGACGTGGCAGTTTGTTTTATCTTCTGCTGAGTGTAAAAGCTCACATCTGCCTGTATAAAACTAGGAAGCGTATTCTCTTGAACGTGTAAAAGCAATTTGTATCAAGGAAATGTCACTAAACGATGGTTTGGGTCTCTGTGCCGCACTATCATTACAGCCGTCGTCTGGATAGTTGTGCAGTACTCTTTGTCAGGAGTCAGGTTCACTGCATGATCTGACAGGTTCATTCGAGGAATACGAAGAGTTCCCCGTACAACTTCCTACTGCATTAAAAGCGAGTAGGTTTTACGCCAAAGTGGCGATGTAACAACCTTTTTACGTCGAAGCAACCTGGAAATACTGCATTACGCTGGTTGTCCTGGAGCTTATATTTTACGCTATACTAGCGATGAAGCTCTGTTGTACGTCGATGGCTCTGAAGTCATGTTTTATGCCGCCCAGCACTAAAATATTGCGTATAACTCTACAGCATATTTTTCATGCTTCTACAAGACCCCCTTCAAAGTTTTCAAATTCCTCGTAATTTGAAACACTTTGAATGAAGCATGAAACGGTCAAGTCTGACTCGTTCCTCGAGGCTGACTTCTCGACAGATTTTTGGGATCTTATTGGGATTCGGTGTGTTCTCTTTTGCCTATATAAAGGCTGATGAGTTAACCTGTTCTTCCCACATTCCCTTCACCATACAGAGATGATTGTCGGAGTTCGTCGGGTCGACTTGAGGAAGAAGAAGATCATGTTCTTCCAGCATGTAAGGAGCCAAAAAAGAAGGCATTTTCAAGCAAATGTCCTCTGCAATGATGGATCATGGAAGGATATCATAGCTTCCTTTGCTCGGGATAATCAGCAACTTCATATGGTGATTCGTCCAGGAGAGAGGAAGGGTCACATTCGACCATACAGCTTGCAAGCTGTATTTTCTTCCGTCGTTGGTAGACGAGGGCAGACAAACTAGCCCTGTCTTCCAGTATTGAGTTGGGTCTGACACCTCAACTCAATCTGTCATGGCGTATGGAGGATGGGCTCTTGAATAATTTACATAGGCCCAGTTTTGTATCCTCCCGCCGTTAATTATTTTCTTGTTAATCGGTCGCGAAAGCCGATTAATCTGCTGTAGAAGACAACAAAGATCTCAACCACTACGAGAACCTGACAGAACAGGCTCTTGGTGTGATCCTTAAATGAAAATAAGAAACCCTTGGTAGAACAAAGATTTCCATCATATGTAATCATGAAGATGAAAAACCCCTGTAGAATGGATTTCTATTATATGTAATCATGATTAATAAAGTTGTCTTCTTTTACGCATCTGATGATTTGCCATATACTTTGCTGTGATGAAGTCTGAATATGTGTAGCTTCGACACGTCTTAATAACTTTACGCTGACTCTAAAAAAAGAGTATATGGTCTCGTCCCGTCTTTTATACATAATTGAAGACGCGTAGAAAGCTGCTTAACATTTAAGTCGCATATTCGAACTGTCCTGCTGTTTTGAACGAGGAGTTGCGTAGAATTCTGAACTGTCACTTCTCTGATAAGTAGAGTTTTTGTTCAGACTATCATCTTCAAGAATGATTTCCCAAAAATCCCTTAAAATAAGGCGAGAAATGGCTGTCAAAACTGAGTCGCCATTTTGAACTGTAGAGAAAATATTCAGACTGGATTTAGGATAAACTTCCAATCACCCAAGAAAAAAAGTCATTTTCGATGCTGAACTCTGTATGTTTTGGGTACTTGGGAGGTTTTGAGGCCAAGAAGGAGCATCTTCTGTGTGAACCTTTGTAATTGGCCGTCTTGAGATTTGTTCAGATATACGCATACTCTGGCCTACGTATTTTAAGATATGCGGAAAGTCATAGATCCGTAGTATAGATGAGCATAAAATCATAAGTTTGAAGCCTCTCGAGCGTAAAAGCTGCTGAGCATAAGAGCATCCGGGCATAAAACTGTAGATTTATAGCCTCTAAAAAGCAAACTTCCGAGCGTGAAGTCGTAAATTTGTCGCCTCTGAGCGTAAAAAGCTTCTGAGCGTGAAATCATAGATTTGTAGCCTCTGAGCGTGAAGTCGTGGGTTTGTAGCCTCTCGAGCGTAAAAGCTACCGAGCGTAAAAGCATCCGGGCGTAAAACCGTAGACTTATAGCCTCGGAGCGTAAAATCGTAGATTTGTAGCTTCCCGAGCGTAAAAGCTCCTTAGCGAAAAAGCACGAATCTGCTTTACACGAAAACAACTTTTTGAATTCGCTGACTGTCCACCTTCCCTGAGTAATAGACTGACGTGGTCCCCAATCATAACCGAATATTAAATATCGGATTTGGTTAGGGATTCAAAGAGTTTATCTGAACTCTATAAATACCCCAAGGCCTTCAAAGAAAAACTTTTTATCTGTCTTTTGCGAAAGAAAAACCTTCTTCTCTTTGAGAACTCTTCTTCGTTTTTTTTCTAAGCATTCTGAGTTTTTAGCAATGGCACCAAAACCAACCTCCACCTCTAAGGGAAAGAAAGTTGCCTCCTCTTCTCGCTCCTCTGCCCAAGCAAGAGCGACTCCCATCGGGCAGAGTGAACCCCGCTTGGAACGTAGTGTCCCACCGTCCAGCTGTGCACCGGGTGTTATAGGTAAAGCTCTTGGGACGACAAGAATGAAGAAAACCCTTCACACACGTTGTACGTGAACGCGCTAGGTCATCTTCTGTGCTGAGAGCCTCTTCGAGGAAGATGATGCACAGAGATATTTTATCTTTTACGCCTACATTCCTAATGTGTCAGCGTAAAAACTCCATATTTTTGCAGTCTGGCGTAAAAGCTTTGACTGTCAAAATTTGGCGTATACTACAAATTTTGGGTGTTACGCTCTGGATGAAAATTCTGGCATAATAACTCAAACTTTGGCAGTCTAGCGTAAAACACAGACTGCCAGATTTTTGTGTATATTGCCAATCTTGAATTTTACGCTTAGAAAATAGGTTCCAGCATAAAAACTTAAGTTTTTACAGTCTTGGCGTAAAAGCACAGACTGTTGATATTAGGCATAAGCTGCAAGACTGTGAGGTCTAGTATAGAAACTGACATGTTCTTCTTGCATTTTGTAGTTAACTTGCAGATACCTCCGTTGGCTGAGGTGATAGGTTCTGCTGCTGGGATGCTGAACTCCAATTATCTGGAGGATTTGTCCCATGTGACTTTTCTTATTTCCGGACCCCAATATCCTGAAGGAAGGGGGAGTTTGATATCGTCTCAGGGAGAGCAAATATTGTTGAGCATGATCAACGGAGAGCCCCTGAGGTATATAGACGGGGCCAAATATATAAAACCAGCTTTCCTTTTCGGGGATATGATTGATAAACAATCCCACACGAAGCCCAAGAAGGAAAATTAGGTTTCTACTGTTGGGGGCCTGGTCATGTACCTGCCCAGGATGCTGAGAGATTACCCTATCTCGGTATTCTTCCATGCCACGCATCCGAGGAAGATGTCGTGGACTATAATCCCTAATCTTTACGGCCAGCCGGGGAAGATATTTTATCATAAAGGATCAGACCAAGGATTATTTATAAGCCGCCCTTCCGGCCCGGTCACGCCTTTTAGGGGATTATTTTCGGGCAGCGTCCCGAGTGAAGACACTTTATTGCTCCAACCAGTCCAATTACCGACTTTCTGCAATAACTTCATGGGGCATAGAGGAGTATACCCCAAGGTTAATTCTCGGACCAATGGGTGGCTTATCCCTATAAATCTTCGATGGGCTCGTTTAGCTGCATGGGCCCTGAAGAACTTTCAGACGGAGCTGGAGAGCATTGGTCTATACGCGGCTGTGAGTGCTACCAGTGTTGGGTTACCTCTCAACCCTAACCTGTTTTTGGCTTTGATGGAGCGATATATCTCGCTCACTGGGACTTTCGCCACTCCGCTGGGGGAGTTGAGATTGACCCTTCACGAAATGGCAGAGATTTCTAGACTGCCAATGGGGGATACTCCTTATGAAGAGTATGTTCCCACAAACCGGGAGATGGGGGATACAAACCCTCGGGTAGTGGCAGTGTACCAGGAGCTAATGAGCCACTATTTAGCGTCCACTGCCTTCTATAATGAGCCCTCTTATTTGGCTCATACCAACAAATGGGAGTCCTACCTCTTCTTCCATCAGGCTAGAGATGTTAAGCCAGACAAAGTTGTGGATAGCAGGGATAGGCCTTTGAGCCTTCTGAGCGTGCTTAATGCTCAAGTAGTCGATGATCTTATTAAAGACGCTGGAGCTTCAGATCAGGTTCTCGACGAAAGGATAGGGAATTACTCTGCAGGCACTAAAGCCTACAGTTATTTGAGGCATTGCCGCAGGCCTCTGTCAAGGGAAGTTCAACTGGCTGGTTTCCTCTCTGTATGGCTACGCCGACTGGTAGTACCTGGCATTGCATCTTCGGATCGCATTCACCGTAATACCTTATGGCCTGCAGTGCGTCTGGTGTTTGGGGCAAGACTGGGCCTACTCTCTGCCATGGTATATCGGATACCCGCTGGCCTGAGGGCCATTACTGATGGGTTACTTGTCGATGAACCACGGCGTGACAGCTTTCCCAGGGTAGAATTACCGTTCCTGTATTTGATGAGATGGCTAATTCTTCATAACCCCAGGGTGATGTCTCTCGGCTCTGTCAGTAGTTCAGGGAATAATTTCTTGTTGAATTATAATAATTCTACCTGGAACGTGACCACCGTCGGAGACTATCGGCGGGCATTAAATTTTGCTCACAGCTGGAAGCTCTTCTGTATCGTCCCCACTGTACACCTCAATCAACAGGGGAGCAGGCTTCAGGACTCAGGTGAAGGGAAGACCATTCTTTCTCCTGAAGCTTTTTATTGGTTGGTCGGCATTAGACCTTCCTATTTATTGTACAGAAGTGAAGACTATTGCTTTTTTTAGCCCTATCTGCCTGGTCAGTTCACCAGGCAGTTTGGGTATAACCAATTTCACGTGGGCAATGCCATCACCAGCTTCAAGTCCAGAGGTGGACTTATTGATGGAGCGAGAGGATGGCGGTACTTCATAATGGGTTGTACTGGAGCGGCTTTTACTGTGGCCGCGACTTCTCTCTCTATAGAGTTGCGCATCCTCCATTCGTACGCCCAATTTTATGTGGCAATTAATACCTTCCATCGCGATTTTGATATGCATGGAAGTTTTAGGATGCCTCCACATAAGTCCGCTGCGAAAGAGGAAGTCCCATCAGTTTCCTCTGACGAGTGTAAAGACTCTGTCAATCCAGATAAGCTTTTGCTGGCAGTACCGATAGGCGTAATACCTCCGCCTGCAGAGCCTCTGGTTATCCCTGGTAAGCGAAGGGCTCATGTTCTGAAGGAGACTTCCCCTCGCAAGAAAAAGAAGATTGTTAGTGGTCCTGTCAGGACTTCCAGCCATGAGGCTCCTCGGAGTGAGCTTGTTGTTTCCCCTGTTGGGGATAATTCTTTGACTAGAGGTCCTTTGCCTAGTAGAGAGGGAACCTTCACAGTTCCGACTGGCAGTGCCGGAGACTCTTTGCTCGAGGATGCTGTCGCTACTATCGCTTCAGATAGTGGTACGAGATCGCCTTCGGGGCTGAGCGAAATGAGAATATCTTTATCCAGACCAGTAACGGGAGTAAACCCTGCCGCGTCTGTAAGTATACCCAGCGAGATTTCACCCAATGAGCCTCGAGTGGATCTCGGTGAAGACCTGGAAGAATACCTGCCAGTGTCAGTTGGCACACCCCCTTCTCCAGGTATGACAGCTCGCTTAGCATCATTAAGAAATGATTTAGCTGTACTGGCTGCAAACGCGCCATATATACCATCGGCCATGGGTAAATGTCGTCTTTACGCCTCTTTTAGAAAAAAATTAACATCATGTTGATATTAAATTTCTTTTGTCTTCTTTTCAGGGGAAGACATCAACGGGTAGGGCAGCATCGACGCAACTTTTGGCTTTGTTGCAGCTCCTGCTGATGACACGGAGGTGCCCAACTTTGAAGAGGAAACATTTTCGGGTGCCGGCTCGCCCGATACAGTTCCGATATCTCGAGAGGAGGATGAGCCTGTCATTACGACTATGCCTCCTTTGAGTACGCCAGCCACTTCGGCCATTGTCGGTGCCTCTACCTTTATCGCACCATCTACTGAAGCAACGACTGTGACGACACCCACTGCAGTCGTTCCTGGCAGAGGATTCGTCGATATTGCAGCCACTCCCAGTGTCCAATCTGATTTTGCCATGCTGATTGAGCAGTATACTAGTATTTTCTACACCACTTTGAATACGCTGATATCAATGGTGCTGGCGAAGAATCTAGGTTTTGAGGCTCTGAGGAGGTCCTCCCAGTTTGTGATAGCGTCGATCAGAGATTTCAATGACGCTGAAAGAGCTGATACACTGGAGCAGATAGTTAATGGTTTGGAACAACCTATTAACAATTATTTACAATTATCCCAGGGCAACATTGATAACCTGATTTAGGCTGAATATGACTCTTTGACTGTGAGGCTTGTCAGGGAGATGGAAACTCTGAGCAAGTGCATCGAGGCTTAGCAGAAAGAGATGAATGAGGAGCATGCTACATTGGAGAATATTATTCCCCAGCTGGCCAAGTGGGAGGCTGAATATGAGAAAGAGGCAGCGTGGGTCCGCCAATTGGAAGACGACCTCGCTAAGGCCAAGGAGAAGGCTCTCTCTTTGTCGACAGCTCGAGATATATTGAATGACCGAAGGGAAGCGTCTCAACAGAACCTGGCACGTGTGGGTGTCATCCACATAGATTTTGTACGTCATTGGTCTGAAATGTCTGCTTTGAACAATGAGGAGGCAAGGTTGGAGCGGGCTCGCGCTACCGGTTTGAGCTCCAGGAACAAGAAGATGGCCGTACTGGCACAGCTGATCCGTGATTTGACTGCTCCTCCCCAATAATGTACTATTTGCTTTTATATGTAATTTGTTATTTCTAGAGATAATAAAGAGACTTTATCTGACTTTGGTGGACCTATCATTTTGGAATATAAACGATAGAGTACAGTGAAAGTGATATCAGAGGTAATATGGACGTGATATACTTTCGGTAAGCTTCAGCTGGACATATCTATTCAGAGGTTATATGGACATGATAGAATATGATCCAACTAAAATTTTTACACAAAACACTATCAGAGGTAATATGGACGTGATAGGTTTTGATGTTCCAAATTAGTTTAGACATATCTATTCAGAGGTATGGACATGATAGAATATGATCCAACTAGTTCTTTGGAAGTAGTATTGTCAGAATAAGATCTTCACCATACTCCATTTGAGCAAAAAAGATTAAGCGTAGTACCTCTTCAGGAATTTGTCATTGATAGGAGCCATCAACAAGTCTCCATTAGGCTTGGCTAATCTGTAAGCGCCGTTTGAGAACGTCGTCTCGATCACATAAGGGCCTTCTTATTTGGGTTAGAATTTACCCTTACTCTTGTGAGTAATAATCATTGGCCTTCTCACAGCTAAAACTAGCTCGCCAACTTTGAACACTCTTTCCTTCATTTTTTTATTAAAAGCTCTGGAAATGCGTGCCTGGTAGAACGCGATGCGCTGTTCGGCTTGAAGGCGTTTCTCATCTAATCCTTCTAGCTCTTGAAGCCTTAATAGTTCATTCTTTTCCTGAGTCAACTTATTAGCCACTGCTATTCTGAGTGACAAAATTTGGATTTCGATGGGGAGAACTGCTTCACTCCCGTAAACCAGTGAGAAAGGGGTACAACCCGTCGTTGCTCGTACCGTTATGCGGTATGCCTAGAGACATTCTCCTAGCTTCTCGTTCCAATCTCTTTTGTTCGACGACATGAACTTTTTCAAGAGTTTGATGATGGTTTTGTTGAAAGCTTCTGCCAAACCATTAGCAGCAGGATTGTATGTCGTAGAGGCCATATTTTGTATTCGATTTTTATCGCAAAATCGATGAAACGCTTGGCTGATGAATTGAGGCCCGTTGTCATGAATTATCCTTTGGGGAATCCCAAAGCAATAAATAACATGATGCTTAATGAAGCTGATCACATTAGATGTCTTCACCTCAGCAAGAGGGACTGCCTCTGCCCATTTAGAAAAATAATCCGTGATGGCCAATATGAACCGATGACCTCTGGAAGAAGACGGGTGAATAGGACCAATGATATCCATACCCCATGCTTCAAAAGGCCAGGATGCCACTGTAGGATATAAATGTTTAGAAGGTTAATGTATAAAATCTGCATAAACCTGGCAGGCTTTGCATTATCTTGCATATTTTATTGCATCTGTGATCATAGTATGCCAGTAATAGCCCATCCTTCTGATACGATCATGTAGCTTAGGACTGGGTTGATGTGCTCCGTATACGCCGTTGTGAGCTTTACGGATAATTCGCTGTGCCTCATCATCGGAGAGACATCTTAATAGCAGTCCATCGTAGGTTCGGCGATATAGGCATTATGAAGACGCATCAAAATAGAAACGTAGTTATCGTCTTTTGATGGATACTGCTTCTTTAGGATCCTCCGGCAAGATTTCGTAGCTGCGTTCTATGTGAAAGTTGTTTTTCACACAGAATAAATCTCTGTTAAGAAGGATCACCGAATTCTGCCTTCTTATAGGAATAGCTAAATCTGCAGCTAGACTGGCCAGTGCATCAGCTTCCAGATTCCGAGATCGAGGCACATGCTCTAGGAAGAACCCTTTGAAAGACATGGCTATTTCGATCGTTGCTTGGTGATAAAGGATGAGGTCTGGATTACGGACTTCATATATTCCTCTGACTTGATTGACGATCAGCAGAGAATCACCGAAAGCTTCCAGATATTCGACGTCCAACTCTTTAGCGACTTGGAGCCCGATTAGTAGGGCGTTATACTCTGCCACGTTATTAGAACAGGGCTCGCTAAGAGAATATGCTCGATAGATGACGAGTTTATCAGGAGTAACCAGGACAATTCCTACTCCTGAAACCATATTTTCCCTGGGACCAATCCTGGAGGCACCATCGAAGAATAGCTGCCATGTATCACTTTTCATCAAGGAATTACATTCTGCAACTTCGTTGGGAATATCCTCGTATAATCTAGAGGTTTCCAGAATCGGATGAGCAGCTAGGAAATCGGCCAATGCCTGGCCTTTGATGGACTTCTGAGGGACGTACACCATATTATACGGTGTTAATAACATCGTCCAAGTCGCGAGTCAAAAATTAAGAACACTTGGCTTGTTTATCAATACCCGAAGAGGATTAATCCTGGAGATGATATGAATAGTCTGGCCTGTGACATAGTGTCATATTTTCTAAATGACGAACATTAGGGCCAAATATTCTTTTTCTACTAGATTGTACCGGTGTTCAGCTCCGACCATCATCCTGCATAAATAGTAGATAGCCTGTTCATGACCCTCATCGTTCTTCTGTGCGAGGAGAGCTCCCAGAGAATGATCCATTGCTCGAACATACAGCAAAAATGGTCTTCCTATGACAGGAGGCACCAGAACTGGAGGATTAGTGAGGTAGCATTTGATATCATTAAATGCTTGCTGACAGGCTTCATCCCATACGAAGGATACACCTTTCTTCATGAGATAAGAAAAAGGCTGACACCTCCCAGAGAGGTTGGATATGAATCTCCAGATATAAGCCAGACGACCTTGAAATCCCCTGAGTTCTCTCAGATTATGGGGTGGTCGCATTTCTAAGATGGCCTTGACTTTATTAGGGTCCACTTGAATGTCTTTAGCGGTAATGACAAATCCCAGGAATTTGCCACTGGATACACCAAGAAAGGACTTTGTGGATTCATTTTGAGTTGATGTTGGCGCATCAACTCAAACACTGTCTTTAAGTCTTGGATGTGATTATCCTTGAGGCGGCTTTTGACAGCTATATCGTCTGCGTAATGTTCCACTATTTTGCGTAAGAGCTCGTGGAATATGTTACTCATAGCTCGTTGGTACGTAGCTCCGATATTTTTTAGTCCGAAGGGCATGACCGTATAGCAATATACCCCTAATGGTGTCCGGAAGGTAGTATGCTTCTCGTCTTTAGGATGCATCTTGATTTGATTGTATCCTGAAAATCCGTCCATGAAAGACATACGTTCAAAACCGCATGTATTATCGATCATGACGTCTGTAATAGGAAGAGAAAACTTATCCTTGGGGCAGGCTGCATTCAGATCTCGGTAATCGATGCAGACATGTACTTTCCCACTTTTCTTTATGACTGGGACAACATTGGTGACCCAGTCAGGATGTTGTTCCTCCCGGATGAAGCCACGGGCTATCAGCTTCCTGATTTCGGCTTCGATGGCGTCCATCATATCCGGACGGAACCGGCGTTGATGTTGCTTCACAGGCTTCGAATTGGGTAATATATTGAGCTTATGAGTAGCTACTTTAGGATCAAGTCCAGGCATATCCTCATAATTCCACGCAAAGACGTCGATATATTCTTTTATCAGCTGGATTATTTCTTCATTTTCTTCTTTGGAAAGATTGTTACTGATAAATATCGGCTTTGGCGAAAGTTCATCCCCAACGTCGATCTGGATAACTTTATCTTCAGTGGGGGGTTCTCTCTGCTCGAATGTGAGTTCCCACTGTGTATCCATTTGCTGAGCCCACGAGTCATTCTCAAACGGTTCAGATTCTTGTTCGTCTGCTTCGAGAGAATTTGTCAATACTGTATTTACTGATAATGTTCGTTCGAGATCATCATATGAGCCGGAGGACGACGAGACATCTTGAGAAGAGGAAGAGATATCCTTATTTGACTCAGAAGTTGCAAGGGAGGTGGTATACCCTAACCTGAAGAGAGTTCATTGACAGTAGGGATCACCATGCAACGGCATTCGCCTGCCTTTCCCATAGTTGAGGCCTGGTTCTGATTTCATATCATAACCCATACTTTGTATAATCTTCAAAGCTTGCGGACTATATCTGTGAACTTGCATTTTGCCAGTATCGGGCTCGTGAGAGTCTTCTTGTACAATCGGTCCATTGCGCATGCAACCGAAGACTATTGGATGCTGACTACTGCGAGTAGGCGGGACAATAAAGATAGAATCCTCATATGGCCCATATGTTGTGATGACATTAGATGGTGATGCTACTTCCCACATATACGGATGATAGGAACATATAGCTTTCAAAAAAATTTGTGCTATAGGTTCTATATCGTTATGGGGATATGATTCATGTTTAGGAATTTGAGCATAAATGTACTGGAAAAGAGGACATTTATTATCATCAGAAACCACGTTCCTTGTTATATTTACATCAATCGGCTGCTTGTTACGCCGAAGGTTGATGACCAAGGGTGGAGGCTTCTGGTTCAAAGTGATCACTAGAGGATCACCTCCTTTTCCTGACCTAGTTTTGTTCAGGTGGATAGCCATGGGTTCCATGACTTTCGGACGAGTAGTTCGCCCTTTCACCTTGATTGACAGAGGTTGTTCGGCAGAGGGTTCTTCTGGATCCTGGTTGGATTCCTCCTCTGTCTTGCCTGACACCTCCTCCATGTAGTCTTGGATGTATAGCATGGCATCAGAGTAGTAGGATTCTACTCCTTTAAACGGGTTAAGATCAGCAAATGTCGTTTGTACTGTTCCTTGGGCATCTACATATTTGAAGCATTGATGTAGAGTCGAAGGAACGATGTTGTGATCGTGGATCCATGGTCTGTCCAGCAGAATATTGTAGGACACCTCTGAATCAATGACATAACATGTAGCCACAGATCTGAGGTCGCCAATCTGGATCCTCAGACGAATTTTCCCCAATGGCTTACTTTTCCTGGCGTTGAAGCCCACGATTGTAGTGGTGGTGTAAGCCAATTCGCTCGTAGGAATCCTCAGCGGTCTGAGCAGACTATGAGGAATGATACTGATCGATGATCCTGGATCTATGTGAATCTGGTCTACCTCCATGGAACCGATGTATCCGGTGTAATAGAGGGGTCTGTCATGCTTGTTATTTTTCAACAGCATATCATTTTGGGTAAAAGTGATATTCGGGACCACCTCTATCACACTATGGCATTGAGGACATGCCATAGGTTCTTCATTAGGGAACTTGAGCTGGGTCAAGTATGCATCCGCCTGCATTAATGCTTCACTCAGGGCTTGAAGAGTGTCTTTAGAGAGCCTGAGTAGTTCAAAAATGGACAATATGGCTGGTGTATTACCCAACTGGGCCAGGATATCGAAGTTATATGGCTTCTCCAAACCTTTGTTTTGAATGTTCTTCAAAGGTTTATCAAAGCGCACTTCTTTCTGCTTGCCCTTGTCCGCCGAAGTTGGTCTCGAAGGACCGGCCTCTGGTATGACAGGTTCCGGTTCTGAAGGCTTGGCAACTGAAGCTTCTGCCGATGCATCTTCCTGACTTCCTCTATAGTCCTTGAGGTAGGCTTTCCCTGAACGGGTTCCAGTAGCTAAAACCTCTTCTTCTGATATCGAGGATACCGTAACCATATGACATGGTTTACGCTTCGAGTTCTTCTTAGACTTAGCATTAGCAGCTTGAGTCTCTTCCTCGATCTCTGACACCAGAGCTGGATGAACCCACATAATCTCGTCCCACTGGATAGTTAGGGGTATCAGTTCATGATTTTGACCTCTGGCTGGAGGAAGATTAATGATGTCCATCGTTGTCTAGGAAATAGGTACAACACCATCCAAAAAATTTTGAGGAGGCAGATTGCCAAATTGAAGAGAGATCATGTTGGTTGTGAGCGTCTTCTCGCTGTTGCGTAGAGTGATGACCTTAGCATCGATCAACTCCTAGATTTTCCTCTTTAGTACATAACATGCCTTTGTGGGATGATGTATGTACCTATGAAAAATGTAGTACTTGGGGTTATTGGTACTGCTGACTTCGTTAGGCCGCTTTACCTCTGGGAGGGTAATCATGCCGCTTTTGACTAGACACTCGAATATACTTGGAATATCGTCGTCGTCAAAAGAGTACACTTCAATGGGCCTGGAAGTCCCAGGTTTCGTCTGTGTGGTTGCCACAGTCTATTGCCTGGACGTATTGATCGCCAGAGCTTCTTTTCCTTTGTAACCACGAGGATAGTCACTGTTGGAGGATGACCTCTTGCCTCTATCAGAGGCAGATATCATAATTCCATTATCATGTGCCTTCCGACTGTTGTCTTCAGCGGCTACCGCTGAGATGATGAACGAAGGCCAATCATAGAACTGATATGGTCCTGTGAACACCGAGATCACTAGAAGAAGATTCTTTCTGCAAATATCCACCAATGCTTAGTCTGGAACTCCATGAGGCATTTGTAAAGTGGCTTGACGAAAACGTTCGATAAAACTGCGAATGTTCTCTTTTTCCTTCTACTTTACTTCGATGAGAGAGGACATAGACATGTCCATCCCTCCTTCATAGAATCGTGCAAAGAACAAAGTCTTGAAATCTTCAAAGAAGGTAATGCAGTTGTCCGCAAGACTATGGTACCACTGATAAGCCACTCCCGAGAGACAGCCTTTGAACACTCGAGTGAGAAGGGCGTCATTCCCTTGCAATAACACCGTCATCATACTGAAGTAGTTCATGTACTAGCTCGGTGATGTCTTTCCCTCAAACAAAGCCATAGTCTGTGGTTTGTATTTATGAGGGAAAGGGATCTCATCCCAGATAGCTAGGTAAGGCTGGTTGATTCCTAATTTCTTGAGCTGATCCTTATGTTTTAAGGCATCAAACTGGGCTTTCAATTTCCGCACTGCCTGCATCCGATCTTCAGCCGGTAGAGGGACCGCGGAGTGATGAGAGATCGGTTGTATTGCAACTCCAACAGGAGGCAATATATTCTTCGAGTTAGAAAGTGGGGGAGCTGCTGACTCTTGATCCAGAGCAGGCTCCTGGTTCGCATTGGATGGTGGTAAGTCCACCCCCATACGTATCTGAGTTGGAGGGACCAATGCTTGAGCTATAGCAGCTGTGTGTTGAGTCAGCATCATCTGGTACATATTCTCCATCATGGATTGTATCTCTTTCAGAGATGTTTCCAACACAGCGATGCATTGCTCAGTACTTCCTGATAGGGAAGCCTTTTCGCGTTCATCTCCAATGGCATAGACTCCCATTTCTATGGATGTCATTGAAGGATTAGTATAGGTCTCCATAGAGATTGACTCTATACTTTCAGCATCTTATTCGGGAAACTGGCGACCCCCAGTGTCGGAATCAGAAGAATACGAAGCCGGTTATCCTGACCTCGAACGGGTGTTTTGGAACACCCCAACTTCAATGTTCTCAAGGAGTTTGTTGAATCTCCTCTGGCTTGGAGTTCTAGAGGGATGACTTCTTGAATTTAACCTTCCTCTAGGGACGTGTGAAGCCATGTTCACTGATGCATATGTAGGCTCTTCTTCCTGGAAAGACAAAGAGTAGTTCAACCGGTCAAAAACTGACCGTTTTGCTTCAGAACAGCAATAATTAACTATAATCCTATGACTATTACAATAGTGCTCCCTAGGAGGCGTAATTGACATGCTGGAAGATCTCCTATCCTTGCGCTTTTGGATCAGATATTCACGCAAGTCAGGAGGATTAACTAAAGAGGAAGAGGAAGGCTTGTTCCTCCTGTTTGTATCAGTTGGCATGCGGATATTGGGAACCATAACTTTTCCCCTGCCACCCGTATACAGCAGGTTAGCCATCTGAGTAGCATACGGTCCCCGAGGAGTGTGTCTCTCCGCAAACCGGGCCTTCTTTACGCTGAGGGGCTTAACCTGGCATAATTTGGAACTCTACTTAGGTTGGCGTAAAACTGAGGAAGTCCTAAATTGGCCATTAGCTTCTCGCGTAATTTGGAGAGCGGGCAGATTCTTTTCTTGCTGGCGTAAAGGCCGAGAAGTTGAGAAATTTGCCACTTGTTTTCCTTTGCGTAGATTGCAGGGACCATCTGCTTTTCCACGGAGGGCAGATACATTTTTACGTATGGAGCGCGTTTGGAATTTCTGATTTGGCGCTGAGGGATTATCAGAAATTTTGTCCGCTACGTCAGCGATGGGTGACGAAGTTTTATGCGCAGAGCGCGGAGTAGACTTCTGGACTAGCACTGAGGCATTGTCAGAAGTTTTGTCAACCACGTCAACGACGGGAGACGAGTTTTTATGCGCAGAGCGCGGAGTATACTTCTATACTAGCACTGAGGCATTGTCAGAAGTTTTGTCTGCCACGTCACAGACGGGAGACAGAGTTTTACGCACGGGACGCGGAGGTTACGAAGCTACAACCTTGTTGGTCGAAGAAACCAAAGAGTCGGCAGGAATGGTAGGGGATGTCCGGGGCATCAAAACCTTATGCAGTTTTCCGTTGTCTTGGACAGAGAGAGTGAGAGCTACACCCTGCTCGAAGAATATCTTCATAGCGGATTGGTCAAACTGGATGACCAAGGTCTTCTTTATTGATCCTACCGATACTATATCGTGTTGAGCAATTACTTTCTCGTCAGATGAGAAAGAGGTCCCCAGCAGAGTCGCCATCTTATGTTTGATAATAAACGAAAGAAATAAAATAAGGTTTATACGAAACCCTCTCTTTGGTTTACAAAAAAGAAGTACAATTAATCCTATACGATGATGTCAAGTACAAATTTTAATCTGGGTAAATATTGCTATAGGAGTCTGATCTGCGGTCGATCACTTTGTCCCTTTGACCACACGATGATGAAGAAGTGCTGTAGAAGACAGAGAAGCTTCAAAGATTGCAAAGGGGAGTGGATGCTCGATGCCAAAATCGTTGATCACTACTCTTTGTTTGTGCTCTGGATTCTTCTCTCTGAAAAGATCAGTTTCCTACCTTTGACCTCAATTCTTTGACCTCCGAGTTTGTGACCTTGGACCTCTATCAATAGAGGTCTCTATTTATAGGGTTTAATGACAGTAACCGTCCAGTCGGTGTAGAAGCCGGACAATGGAGAGTGTGGCACTTTTTATGCGGCGGTTATAATAACTGCCACCCACGTATAAATAATCTTCTGAATCTGCATGTGACACGTGTCCCATGATAAGTAACGCGTATAACCGCTGCGAGGATCACGACATGCAAGCCACGTAGGTAACTGCCCCTTGCGTAGAAAAGGTTGGCGTAGAAGCCAATAACTGTCACCATGGCGTAGAAGCCAAATAGTTTGTCAAGTTGGCATAGAAGCCAAGTAGTTGTCGAGTCGGCATAGAAGCCAAGTAGACGTAGAAGCCTTGTAGGCGTAGAAGCCTGATGCTGCATGGATAGGTAGCTAGTGTACAAGATAGCCGATCCTCCTATCTTGATTGAGGTCTTGAGCATATTCTGGACCAAATAGCCTTATCACGCACCCATACAAATATAGCCTGAGTTGGCGTATTCCGAGGAGATAGCACACGGCATACTCCTTATAGCTAAAAATAGCCCGGTTGGCGTATTTCAAGGAGATAGCATACAGCGTGCTCCTATAGCTGAAAATAGCCCGATTGGCATATTTTAAGAAGATAGCGTACAGCGTGCTCCTATAGCTGAAAATAGCCTGATGGCGTAGTATGCAGAGGTAATGATGTGGACGTATTAGCCGTAATTATGGCTCACCAGTCTTTGAAAATAGAACCAAATCTCGTGCATTAAATACAGAGATCTGCCCCCATCCCACGCATTAACTGCAGAGACGTGCCTCGAGCTCTGTACGAATAGCAGCTTTTGATGTGGCAGTTTATTTTGTCTTCTGCTGAGCGTAAAATCTCACATCTGTCTGTATAAAACTAGGCAGCGTATTCCCTTGAACGCGTAAAAGCAATTTGTATCAAGGAAATGTCACTAAACGACGGTTTGGGTCTCTGTGCCGCACCATCATTACAACCGTCGTCTGGATAATTGTGCAGTACTCTTTGTCAGGAGTCAGGTTCACTGCATGATCTGACAGGTTCATTCGAGGAATACAAAGAGTTCCACGTACAACTTTCCACTACATTAAAAGCGAGTAGGTTTTACGCCAAAGTGGCAATGTAACAACCTTTTTATACCGAAGCAGCCTGGAAATACTGTATTACGCGGGTTGTCCTGGAGCTTATATTTTACGCTGTACTAGCGATGAAGCTCTGTTGTACGCCGATGGCTCTGAAGTCATGTATTACGCCGCCCAGCACTAAAATACTGCGTATAACTCTACAGCGTATTTTTCATGCTTCTACAGTAGGGGGCGGATCACAGCTAGCGATGGTCCGAAAATACTTTACCATATCGCTTATGCTATTTACGTCTTTTTGACAGAAAGGGCCCTTTCGTTTTATAACCAAAATTAATCTTAACTTTAAAGAATTTTTATTTCACAGGTATATATGCTAATTATAACATCATAAACCATCAAAATTCATAATCCTAATTCTTGACGAATAAAATTTACTCAAAGATATAAAACATGCATAAATAATTATGTCATAAATGATTCCATCGTGACAACAAAAACTTTAGCTAAACAACTAGTTATGCTGGATGTTAGTATCTACAAGAAAGTTAACTAAGCATGTTAGTATCACATCTTACATAACAACTAAAGATATCCATAAGATATATTAGCAAAGCATTGATTAATAATATGCTAGATTCTTTAATTTTAGCTATTTAGGAAGAATCAATTAGCACATTACCAAAGTGGCTCAAGTGGCAATATTTATGTTGGTACAATTGCTTGGAAGATGACCTTTGTAGCTTTGCAATCACCAACATTCTCCTTGATGCTAAATCCCAACACAAAATGTTCTACCTACATCATTAGGCAGAGACTTTGGTATCCAAGATTTGGATCCATATTTGTTAGCTTTAGGAACCCACTTATACATATTCATATCTACCAACTTTTAAGCCTTGCATTGATGTGAAATATGACATTTCAAACCACAATAATGGCATATAGCAAAAGCATTTGTGTTAGGTGTAGAAGTATGAGTATGTGAAGTGGTATGGTGTGTTGTGTCTTTTGTTGATATTTGTAGTAAAATACATGATTATGTGCAGTATGTTGTATTTTACATGCATGATAATGTGAAGTATTTGGTTTCTTTGCTGGTGTCTTATTGTGAGTGCTCTTTTATTTAGCCACATATCTCATGTTAGACTGAGTAGTAGGTTTTACGGCTTTCCCAATCTAATCTCTAAATTTTTAGAGGTAGCATATAAATTATCATATTTAGCAGTAAGAGCATCAATTCTAAGTGAGGCATTAGAGTACTTCTTCCTCTCTTATTCCAAATCCTTCTTAAGTTTACCATTCTCTTGATTACTTTTATCAAAGCAGTAAAGTGCTTCTTATTAGCTAAGCTTAAGTTTGGAGATATAAACAGAATCGTCAGAAGAGGAATAGTCTCTATCTTCATTTAATAGACAAGTAAGCTTTTCATTCTCAAGCTGATATGATTTAATATCTTTTTTGGCTTGCTTAAACTTATTCATAAGCTTCTTATGATCTTTAAATAAATTATTGAAAGCATCAGATAATTCATTATAAGAAAACTCTTCAAATAAAAGATTATCTTGTACCTCATTTGATAATGTCGTTAAGCATACATTTGTAGCGTGTCGAGGGTTTTTTTTTTTGAATCGCTAGCTTCACTTTCATACCAGATGCATGTATTTACATATTTATAAGACGAAGATTCTTCTTTATTTGATCGTTCATATCGATTCTTTCTTTTTGCTTTGGAGCAATCTTTCATCATGTAGCCTAGCCTTTTGCAGTTGTAGCAAATGAGTTCTTCTTCAAGATCTTTCTTCTTTAGGTTTATTTTAACTAACTTCAAGAATCGTTTGAAGCTCCTATAAATTTAGGCCATATCCTCATTGTCTGAATCATTATTTGTTTCTTCATCCTCAGAAGCATCGTCAGAGGATCTTTTATGATACGCCTTGAGTGCGATGGCCTTCGCTTTGGGAGTTGACTATTCTTCGAGGTCGTTGAGGTCCACCTCATGTGTCATCATCTTCCCCATGAGTATTTCCAGCGTCATTATGGTGAGGTTATTTTCTTCAATGATCGTCGTTGCTTTTGGGTTCCAGTTCTTTGGAAGTCCTCTAAGTACTTTGCGTATCTTCTCATAGTTGTTGTACTCCTAGCCAAGAGATGATAGAGGATTGACGATGTCAAAAAATCTAGAGAACATCTAAGTGATGGTCTCATTTGATTTTATCTTGAATGCCTCGTACTCTTATGTCAGTCTGCTTATCTTAGATTCCTTTATCTGAATAGTTCCTTCATGAGTCACCTCAAGAAGTTTCTAGATCTCATGTGAAGTAGTATACGTAGATACTTGGTTGAACTCGGTAATATCTAAGACACAAAATAAAGCATTAACAGCTATAGCAAGACTGGATTATTTCTTCTTTACATCAGTATACTTATCTTTAGGTTTGTCTATGAGGTTACCATCTACAATAATTCTAGCAGGCCTTTTATAGCCATCCTCAACTATTGACCAAAAGTCAAAGTCTAGTAATTTCAAATAAAAACTGATACGTGTCTTCCAGTAAGTGTAGTTGGTACCGTCAAATAGGTGTGGCCTATTTGTGGACTGCCCTTCACCATTATTGGTGTAGATTGGTTATGTAGTTGCCATAGATCAACTCTAGGGTGTTAATCCTTTATCAAGAGAAACTTGCTCTGATACCCATTGAAGTTACGTATAGGCAACTCTAGAGGGGGGTGAATAGAGTTATGTGTCAATAGTGACCAATTAAAACTTATTAAGACTAAGTCTAGTAAGCAACTACTAATAAAGAAAATAATCAAAGAATAATAATGCAAAAAGTAAATAGAGTAAGGAAGAGCAAATGCAAACACAACGATATATCCTGGTTTTCCCTCGTGGAGGACTAGTCCAGGCCCGAGACCTTAAGCTCGGAGTTTGAATCCACTATCAGTGAAACATAAGCTTTGATTTGAAGGCTTGCAACTTCTTTTCAGACACGAGCTTTTGATCTGAAGCACTCGACTACTTCAACTTCGCAGAGATAAAACTTGGAATTTTCAAAATGAGAACACTTTACTACTCTTGTACAACTTCTAGTTGAATCGTACCGAGGCATCTTAGGGGATTAAGAAGTTGCGGCTAAGGAGATTTGGAAGAGTATAGCTTAGAAGAGTAGATCTTAAAAGATTGAGAGCTTGAAAGATAAGGGATAATTTGAAATGAGAGAATTTATACTCTATTTATACTAGTCTAGGTAGGCAGAGTTCGGCCAGAGTTTTGTCCTATAACGTTTAAAAAAATTGAACTTTGGACATCTCCTTACAAGGTGGAACAAAAACTTTGGTTGCTGATTTTAAGGGCACCGAGTTCGGTCCGAGTTCTGTCAGGGACCGAGTTCGGCCATAGTTCGGTCTGCCTCAGACTAGAAGCACTATAACTGGGTTTAAGAAGGTTTGATTTGGTTTTGGTTGGGTTCTGGACTTGGTTTTTGTTTGGTGGAGCTATAGAAAATATGTTGAGGTTTAATATGCCATAGTGCGACTCAACGTACATATTTTCTATATTAAAACAAAATAGAAAATTATATAGCTGAAAACCAAGAGCACCGATGACGCTAATCTTCTGAAACGTTCGCTTCCTTGGAGATGCATTTTCTCTTGACGGCAGTTGTCCAAAGATAAACAGATCTAGAAATATGAATACCTTTCAGGGGCTTCGCCGTCGAATCCCCACGATGGGTGCTACCCCCTCAACCTCCGTCCGCTAACCGGGCAGCGGAACCCCCGGGTGCGAGGCTCCGAATAAGTCGTAGGCAGTCGGACAAAATATTCTAGTATAATGCCATCTTTGGCTCATCATCATTTCATCGTTGCATATGCCCATGCTGGTTTTTGCTTATTACTTTCGGTAAGTACATGTTATACGAACAAGAAAATATACATAAGAAAATATTGCATATCTGGCTAATACTGAGTTTAAGTATAATATACTATAGTGATTGATCTATTATCATTATGCTAAACTTAATCGATTAGCCATATTAAAAAATTTAACTTAAATATTGGACTAAAAATCTTCCCCTTTTTTATTATGGAAAAACAGTTAAGTTTAAGACAAATATAATCGATCCATATATCAAAAATATTAAGCACAAATCACTATACATATACTACTTAAACATATACTTACATACTTAAACTTACTTCTTCTCCGTTAACATTATAAAAAAGGAGCCCCCCTCAATAGGAGATATTGATACATTGGATATCAAACAAATATAAAGAAGCTTCTATATATGCATAAGCTCCCCCGTAGTTCATGAGATGTTTGGCGAATATGCACATATTTCTCTTAATTTTGTCAAAATATAAAGTTTATGGCTCCCCCGCAAATGAATTATATATCATGAAGACAGAAAAGTAACGAAAAAAATATAATATGATCATGTGTTAAATAAAGAGTAAGTAGCTAAAAAGTCAACACAAGGAATAATGTAGAATAGTGACTTGCATATCATAACTATATACTTACTAATTGGGAACTAGATGCCAATTATAGGAAATTAGATGCAGTACATTAATATAGAAATATTGGGTAACAATAATGCAAGAGAAGCATAATAAATTTGAATATTTAGTCATGTGCAAGAGATAATTAAACAACTTCTCTCTAATATCATTGCAACTAGTCAAAGTCTAAACTCAAGTTTAAACTAAGTGACATAGTTCTAAAATAATTAGATATACCCAATAGTGCTTACTAAAAGTCATAGTGTCATAATTTATACTAAAAGTTATCAACTTTAAATTCAAGGAGTAGGGCTAAGATTCATTATTGTATTCTAGAAACAATTAGCAAATAAACCTTTAACAAATCATTATTCAATAAAGTATTGATCATCTTGGATTAGCTGTAGGGGCCGGATCCCAGCTAGCGGTGGTCCAAAAATACTTAAGTACCATGTCGCTTAGGCTATTTATGCCTTTTTGACAGAAAGGCCCCTTTCGGCTTATAACCAAAAGTAATCTTAACTTTAAAGAACTTAGATTTCACAGGTATATATGCTAATTATAACATCATACACCATCAAAATCCAGAATCATAATTCTTCATGAATAAAGTTCATTCAAAGATATATAGCATGCATAAACAATTGTGTCATAAAAGATTCCAAAGTGACAACAAATATTTTAGCTAAATAACTAGTTATGCTGGATGTCAGTATCTACAAGAAATTAACTAAGCATGCTTATATCACATCTCACATAATAACTAAAGATATCCATAAGAGATATTAGCAAAGAATTGATTAAGAACATGCTAGATTATATAATTATAGCTATTTAGGAATAATCAATTAGCACATTACCATAGTGGCTCAAGTAGCCATATTTATGTTGGTGCAATTTTTTGGAAGATGACCGTTGTAGCTTTGCAATCACCAACATTCTCTTTGGTGCTAAATCCCGATACAAAGCGTTCTACCTACATCATTAGACAGAGACTTTGGTATCCAAGATTTAGATCCATATTTGTTAGCTTTGGAAACCCATTTATACATATTCATATCAACCAATTTTTTAGCCTTGCATTGATGTAAAATATGATATTTTAAACCACAATAATGGCATGAAGCATAAGCATTTGTGTTAGGTGTAGAAGTATGAGTATGTGAAGTGGTGTGTTGTGTATTTTGTGGATATTTGTAATAAAATGCATGATTATTGGAAGTATGTTGGGTTTTACATGCATGATATTGTGAAGCATTTGGTTTGCTTGCTGGTGTACCACATGTCTTATGTTAGACTGAGTAGTGGGTTGTACGACATGCTTTCCTAATTTAATCTCTAAATTTTTAGAGGTGGCATATAAATTATTATATTTAGCAGCAAAAGTATCAATTCTAAGTGAGGCATTAGAGTACTTCTTCCTCTCTTGTTCTAAATCCTTCTTAAATTTAGTATTCTCTTGATTACTTTCATCAAAGCAGTCAAGTGATTCTTGTAAGCTAAACTTAAGTTTGGAGATATAACCAGAATTGTCAGAAGAGGAATAGTCTCTAGCTTCATTTAATAGACAAGTAAGCTTTTCATTCTCAAGCTGATATGATTTAATATATTTTCTGGCTTGCTTAAACTTATTCATAAGCTTTTTGTGATATTCAAATAAATCATTGAAAGCATCAGATAATTCATTATAAGAAAACTCTTCAAATAAAGGATTATCTTCTACCTCGTTTGATAATGACGTTAAGCATACATTTATAGCATGTCGAGGGCTTTTTTCTTTCGAATCGCTAGCTTCACTTTCATACCATATGCTTATATTTGCATATTTATGAGACAAAAATTCTCCTTTGTTCGATCGTTTATATCGATTTTTTCTTTTTGCTTTGGAGCAATCTTTTATCATGTGGCCTAGCCTTCTGTAGTTGTAGCAAATGAGTTCTTCTTCAAGATCCTTTTTTTTAGGTTTGTTTTCACAAACTTCAAGAATCATTTGAAGCTTATATAAATTTGGGCCATATCCTCATTGTCTGAATCATTATTTGTTTCTTCATCTTCAGTTGTGATGCGCCTTGAGTGCGAAGGCCTTCGCTTTGGGAGTTGACTCTGCTTCGAGGTCGTTGAGGTCCAGCTCATGTGTCATCAGCTTTCCTATGAGTATTTTCAGTGTCATTGTGGTGAGATCATTTTCTTCAATGATCGTCGTTGCTTTTGGGTTCCAGTTTTTTGGAAGTCCTCTAAGTACTTTGCGTATCTTCTCATGGTTGATGTACTCCTTGCCAAGAGATGATAGAGGATTAATGATATCAAGAAACCTAGCGAACATCTGAGTGATGGTCTCATTTGATTTTATGTTGACTCATTAATTTTTGCCTCGTACTCCTGTGTTAGTCTGCTTATGTTAGACTCATTCACCTGAGTAGTTCCTTCATGAGTCACCTCAAGAAGTTTGCAGATCTTATATGCAGTAGTACATTTAGATACTCTGTTGAACTCTGTAATATCTAAGGCACAAAATAAATCATTAACAGCTCTAGCAAGACTAAATTATTTCTTTTCTACATCAGTATACTTATCTTTAGGCTTGTCTATGAGATTCTAACAAGCTTTTTGTAACCATCCTCAACTATTGACCAAAGATTAAAATCTAGTGATTTCAAATAAAAACTCATACGTGTCTTCCAGTAAGTGTAGTTAGTACCGTCAAATTAGGGTACCTATTTGTGGACTGCCTTTCACTATTGTTGGTATAGATTGGTCGTGCATTTTCCATATATTAGCTTTCGGGTGTTAATCCTTTATCAAGAGAACCTTGCTCTGATACCAATTAAATTTACGTGTAGAAAAACTCTAGAGGAAGGGTGAATAGAGTTATGTGTTAATAGTGACCAATTAAAACTAATTAAGACTAAATCCAATAAATAACTACTAACAAAGAAAATAATCAGAGAATAATAATGCAGAAAGTAAATAGAGTAAGGAAGAGCAAATGCAAACACATCTATATATCTAGGTTTTCCTCGTGGAGGACTAGTCCAGGCCCAAGAACTCAAGCTCAGAGTTTGAATCCACTATCAGTGAAATACAAGCTTTGATCTGAAGGCTTACTACTTCTTTATAAATACGTGCTTTTAATCCGCAGCGCTTGACTACTTCTTCGCATAAGCAATACTTACAATTTTTCAATTGAGAACACTTTATAACTCTTGCACAACTTCTAGCTGAATCGCACCGAGGCACCTTAAGGGATTAGGAAGTTATGGCTAAGGAGATTTGGAAGAGTATGCTTAGAAGAGTAGAGCTTAGAAGATTAAAATCTTGAAAGATGGGGGGTGATTTGAAATGAGAGAATCTACGCCCTATTTTACTAATCTGGATAGGTAGAGTTCGGCCAGAGTTTTGTCCCCTAATGTTCAAAAAAAATTAACGTTGGACAGCTGGTTACAAGGTGGAACAAAAAATTAGGTTGCTAATTTTAAGGGCACCGGGTTTGGCTCGAGTTCGGTTAGGGACCGAGTTCGGCCCGAGTTCTGTCTGCTTTAGACCAGAAGCTCTATAACTGGGTTTGAGTAGGTTTAGTTTTGGTTAGGTTCTGGACTTGGTTGTTTGTTTTGTGGAGCTATAATAAATATATTGAGGGTTGATATGCCACAGTGTAACTCAACATACATATTTTCTATAATCAAACAAAATAGGAAATTATATAGCTGAAAACCAAGAGCACCGATGACGCCAATCTTCTGAAACGTTCGCTGACTTGAAGATGCATTTTCCCTTGACAGCAGTTATCCAAAGATAAACAGATATGGAAATCTGAATACCTTTCAGGGATTTTACCCCCAAATTCCCATTATGGGCCCTGCCCCCTCGACCCCAGTCCGCTGACCGGGCTGCGGAACCCCCGGGTGCGAGGCTCCGGGTAAGTCGTAGGCAGTTGGACAAAATCTTCTAGTATAACGCCGTCTTTGGATCATCATAATTTTATCGTTGCATATGTCTATGCTGGTTTTTGCTTATTACTTTCTCCAAGTACATGTTAGACGAACAAATAAATATACAGAAGCAAATATTGCATATCTGGACAATGCTGAGTTTAAGTAGAATATACTATAGTGATTAATCTATTATCATTATCCTAAACTTAATCGATTAGCTATATTCAAAAACTCAACTTAAACATTGGGCTAATAATCTCGCCCTTTTTTATTATGGCAAAACAATTAAGTTTAAGACAAATATAATTGATGCATATATCAAAAATAATAAGCATAAATCACTACACGTATACTACTTAAACATATACTTACATACTTAAACTTACTTCTCCTCCGTTGATATGATAAAAAAGAAGCTCCCCCGTAATAGGAGATATTGATACATCTGATATCAAAAACATATAAACAATCTTATATATGTGTGTATAAGCTCCCCCGTAGTACATGAGACGTTTAACGAATATGCACATATTTCTTCTTATTTTGTCAAAATATAAAGTTTAGGGCTCCCACGGAAACGAAGAATATATCATGAAGATAGGTAAGTAACAAAAAGCATGTAATATGATCATGTGTTAAATGAAGAGTAAGTAGCTAAAAAGTTAACACAAGGAATAATATAGAATAATGACTTGTATATCATAACCATATACTTACTGTTACGACCCGCACCCAGTGTAGGGGTACTAGTAGTGAACAACGTCCAGCATATGCCGCAACATCGACGGTAGAACGCTGTTTGGAAAAACTATCTATCTAGCAATCAAGATATAATAATGCCACCAATGAAATATGAATACTAAATCACAGATCTATAAGATGGACAATCGCACGAATATTATATAAAGAACTGAAGAGTCAAATAAAACTCACAAGATAAAATAATATCTAATGTGTTATCAAATAATAAGAAATACTATATCAAATGCTTGAGACAAATCCAGTACAATAACCTATCTACTGAGCTACAGGTACTAGGTCGTATGTCTCAACCGGGATGAGACCCACCTGAGCCAAAGTCTCTGACTCTAAGCCAACTACCTCATGAGGACCGTAGTGAGTGGGATACCACTCCTCAGTATCATCTAAAAAAAAAATCCAGTCAGGAAAGGAGCAAAGTACACCTCTAACAGCAGTTCCAATAAATGATAAAAACAATGTAACAGTAAATAGAGAGAATATACAAGATGCAAGATACAAGTACAAAAGATATACAAAATAGGAATACTGGAATTACATACAAGAAATGAGCATAACGAAAATGAGCAAGAAATACTACTACTATGTGAGTGAGTACCAGCTTCAACATGTGATCGGCTTGGAAACTTGCACAAGGATTAGAGCCTGGTTAATCATACATGCGGTCTATGATCAACACTCACAATGACATGCACAAGGAGGGTATGATCACATATCTACACTAACACTCCCCGTCCCGACTGTTATAGTGGATCCAACCATGGTACGTTATGACCCGGGATTCACTGGGTAGGTAGCTAGTCTCCCCAAGAATCAATGTTTGTACATGTACAACAAAAATGAGGAACAATGGTTGCACAAGATACACTATAAATACCAAGAAATAAAATCTTATGACGAGATCCGGATATACCAATCTGTGTAACCATTGTGTCAAAAAATTAAGGAAATATATACTAAATACCAGAAACATAGGGGATATCATAAATGAAAAACTATCAGAGAATGTACTTGCTTGAAATCTGGTGAACAGTATCAAATATGTTCGGAATAGTGCCTCGGAGACCTAAATATAGAATATTATATCAATACAAGATTTTGGAATGAAAATAAGTTAAACTAGTCAAATTCTAGATCGTAAAAGCTATTTCTAGTTCAAAACAGTCAAACTAGGTAAACTCTAGGTCAAACTAGTCAAACTTGGTCAAACTAGCAATTTATGGGTTGTACGAGTACATCTCTATGATGTTGGGTCCATACAATATGTAACTAGGCTATACTTGTTATGTTAGGATACTAGGATACTAACAATATACCGTATCATAAGATATATAAAATATTAGATATAAAAATACAATAATATATATATACAAGATAAAAATATATAGTATCCCTAGCTAAACTAATACTAAGTGGATACCTTGGCTTTGAGCCAATACGGTATCACACCACCTATACCCCCCTTGATACACAAACCCAATACCTTGAGTATAAGCCAATATCTTGACATTACCTTGGTGTATCTCAATGTAATTCAAGAACTAGCCTCAACCCATATTAATATCTATTATATCTAGTGTATAACTATATACTAACATATACAATAACTTATTTTAACTAATAATCATGATACTCTAACTAAATACTAACATGAGTATCTAACAGTTAATATCTAGAGCTAGCATCATCTAACACAATATAATACTAACATGCACTTATACTCATAACATATATCAATACTATACTAAACTAACATAACTAGCATACTCATGCTTCTAACATGTACTAACTAAATTAGTAACTAAACACTAACATATAACTACTAAACTACTAACTAACAAATACAAACCTATTAACAGTGGCATCTAACCAACACTTAACTTCCAATAAACAAACCCGACCCCTCATAGCCTTATTGCTACTGTTGCTGCCCCTACGGGTTGCATTTGTTACTGCTATTGCCTCTTGCATTTGCTGCTGCTACTTGCTATTGCCTCTAGCATTTGTTGCTGCTGCTTGCTTCTGCCTCTAGCATTTGCTGCTGCTATCAGCATGTTGTTGTTACGGCTGTTCACTATGTTGATGTTGTTGTCGTTCTCTATGTTGTTGTTCACTACTTGTGCACCAAGTGCACAGACCCGAGTCCCCCTCCTATACCTTGCCTCACTTACACAAACACATATACACACACACACACACACACACATACACACACCCATATATATATATATATATATATATATATATATATATATATAACAACTACAAATACAATACTCTAAGTATGTAATTCCAGTATATATATACCAAGGTAAATTGAATTAGAATACAAAATATCAAACACGTGGAGTGCACCGCACCTATATCACACTCAATCAATGATACGCTTGCGATACGGCTCCACCACACCACTAAATGTATCCCGAAGGACACGACAAGTCTAGAATCACAATTAGAAGTACTACGAAGATCTATCTATGCATTCGCGTGCCCGTATTAAAATATGACATGCTCAAACCCCCGTGTCGAAAGAAAACTCCCAGATTAACCTATATCGCCAAATTATTATGATACGGCCTACACGTATCCAATTGTAGACACGACACTAGTCTCACACAACCAAACACATGTCAATTTGGTTTAATTAACCTATTGACAAATACAATATGTGCCAATTTTAAAATTCTCAAAAATTGACACAAAATACCACATAACTTCTTTCATAGGCCTCCTATGAACCAAATTCCACTTCCTATGGGTAGCCTTAGTATATGGGACGCTTTCTAATAATTAAATTATAGATTTAGAGTCTAATTAGAGAGAAAAAACTGAATTATACCTATTAGGAGATGGATTTCTAATGCAAGTCTCTAAATTAGTGTCAAAAGCCTTCAACTTGTTCTCCTTCCTCCTCCTTGTAGATCCTTGCCTTCTCTTATTTCAATAGCCTCCAATGGTGAGTAGAGAAGGAATTAGGAAGAAATTTGGGTAGAAATTAGTGTAGGAATGAAGGAATTTGGATAAGAAAAATTCTAGATCTAGAATTAAAATAAATGGATGAAGAGAGAGAGAGAGTCTCTCTCCTCCCCCTACTATGGCCGACCTTGCCCCTACTCCAAGTTTCTATGAAAAGTCCACAATACCCACTTGGGGCTTGTCATGAAAGAATTAATTAAGGAAGGAAAGGTTCTAATCCAATTGATTTAACTAATTAATTCATCCTCCTAATGAATGGGCTAACTATTGGGCTTGTTTGTTGGGCTCAATCTAACTAGAATTAATATTGGTCCATGAGTCTAGTCTAATCTACTTAGGTCCACTAACACAAGTCCAAAATCAAATTTAATATCTAACCATAATTAAATAATACAAAAATAAATATTCAATAAGCACATAAATTAATTAATTATGAAATAACCAAAAATACACTTTCTAAAAAATATGGTAGTTACAAGTCTACCGCCCCCCCTAAAATAATTTCTTCCTCAAAATTCAAAGAAGAAACTACCCTCATAAAAATAAAACAGAATTAGGAAAGAACATACCTCAAGGTACAAACAAATATGGGTAATGCTCTCGTATTTTATCCTTCCTCTCCCCGGTAGACTCACCCGAAGAGTGATGCCTCCATGCAATGCATACCAAGGAAATGGTCTGGTTCTTGAGCACTTTCTCTCTCCGATCCAGAATCTCAACTGGCTGCTCTGGATAGCTAAGAGTAGGGCCCACCTCTATCTCCGAGTGATCCAATACGTGACTAGGATCCGCCACGTACAATCTCAATTGTGACACATAAAATATGTTGTACACTCCCTCTAATACAGGTGGCAAGTCTAATCTATAAGCAACTACACCGACCCTCTCGAGTATAGTGAAGGGTTCGATGAATCGCGGACTAAGCTTCCCGTCTTCACCGAAATGAATCGTGTCTCATGTCGAAGAAATCCTGATAAATACTAGACCACCAACCTAGAACAAAACAAAAACTTAAAATTATAATCTATAACAAACAACCAATATTAACACAAAACAAAAATCTAAAACTATATCTCAAACTCCAATGGTCTTCGGTGGCTATCGGCCCAATGTCGCTGTTTGTCCTGCGACACTCGAAGTCTATCCATGATCAACTTAACATTCTCTGCTACATCCAAAACCATCTCTGGCCCTAGCAAAGATCTCTCTCTAATATCGTCCCATGACAAGGGAGTACGTCATCTTCGACCGTACAGAGCCTCAAATGGTGACATCTTTATTCTAGCCTGGTAGCTGTTGTTATAAGCAAACTCTACCAAAAGGAGATGGTCCTCCCAAGATCCTTTAAAATCTAGTACACAGGTGTGTAGCATATCCTCGAGAGTCTGAATGGTCCTCTCTGACTGCCCATCTGTCCAGGAATGATATGTAGAACTAAACTTGAGCTGGGTGCCTAAACTCGCCTGCAAACTCCTTCAAATATAAGAAGTTAAACAACTATCCGGATCCAAGACTATGCTGACGGGAACCCCATGTATCATTCCAATCTTCCTCACATATATCTCTGCCAGCTTCTCCGTAGACAAACTCACCTTGAAAGGCAAAAAGTGGGCCAACTTGGTCAAACTGTCAAAGATGACCCAAATCGCATCTTTTCCTCCTGGAGATAGTAAAAGTCCGAACACAAAAATAATAGTAATGTTCTCCCACTTTCACTCTAGAATGGATATTAGCAAAAGTAATCCACCTGGCCTCTGCCTCTCGGCTTTCTCCTGCAGGCACACTAAGCATTTGGATACAAACTGTGCCACCTCCCTCATCATGCGATACCACCACACACTCTCTCGCATATCCCAATATATCTTGTTGGTACCTAGATGCATGGAATACTGAGAGCGATGTGCTTCCTTCAATACCTCCTCACGCAGCTCTTCACCAGGCACACATAATCTAGCACCATGCCGGAAAGAATCATCCTCAACAATGGTGAAATCATCCTCCAATCATGCTCTCACCTGAGCTCTGATGCTCCTCAGAGATATATCCTCATACTGGGATGCCTTGATCATGTCCATCAACTCTGAGTGTATCTATAACCCCTATATCTGTATAAAAAAACTAAAGACTATCACCTTAATGCCCAAGCTTTCCAGATCCTCTAACAAATACCGATCCTGCATCAAAAATATACTACCAGATATCTACTCAAAGCATCGACAACTACATTGGCTTTTCCAGATGATACTGTAAGGATATGTCAAAATTCTTTATCAGTTCTAGCCACCGATACTTCCTTATGTTCAACTCCTTATGATTAAAAATGTACTTCAAGCTCTTATGGTCTGTGAAGATCTCCATACGCTCTACATACAAATAGTGTTTCCACAACTTCAAGGCAATAATGTAAACCCTCTCACCCAAAATTAGGCCTACTTGGCTTAAATAGTAAAACTAGGGCTAGTTTGAATATAAATATAAATAGAACACGGTGTTTATTTAATTTTACGATATTTTTATCACTTAGTGCACCCTACCGTTGCTTCGATAATTGGAGCACTACACTAGCCATTGCTTTCCTAAAAATTTCACACCCTTATCCTAGACATGCCAGCCATCTATTCTGACCTTTGTGTAACTTATAATCATGCACTCTTGTGCTACATTTTAGTCGCACAATATTCATCGCGGACGTTTATATTTAATTTTAAATAAATATGACTTTGTATCCTTGTGCGTTCCAATCAAAATTGGAGACACAATCTTGACACATTTCGTGCAACCCAAATTATGATAATATTCTATCCTGAGTCCTCTATGTCCATGACGCTTGTGTCCCACCTAATTTTAGCCCCATGTACTTCTAATTAATTTTAGAACAACATTTACATTAATTTTAATTAATTTAATTCAATTTTCATCTTTGTGTATTTTTTTAATTGTTGGACGCTTTTGTGCAAAAGTGCGTTGAGGTGTCTACACCATTGGATATGACACATGAAGAAACCCATTTTTCGTTCATATGAATTTTCCCATAATTTTTGGAATGTGCAACACACAACATCGCCCCCTAATTTAACCCAAGCCTTGCATTTTAAACAATGCAAATTATAGCCCTCCAAACATCCCCATGACAAGCCAAGGCCCACTCCAAGGAGGTGTTGACCAAGCCGAAAATTTTAGGTCAAACACTCAACCCTCATTCACATGTATAAATATCCTTTTCCTATTTTTTTCATCCACACAAAACCCAAAAAAACTAATACCTAGCAAAATCCATCCCTCCCATACTGTTCATCTCCTTCTCCCCGCAGCCCGAGCCCAGCCACCTGACCTCGCCTGACCTTCGCCTGACCACCGCGCTTGCCAGAGAAGCCAAAGCAACCCCATCCGTCCTCCACCTCCTTCTCAGATCTCCTCCACCCGCAACCCCGGTGAACTCCCTATCACAGTCTCCTTCCTTCCCTCGACTCCTCACCCCTCGCCGGAGCCACCGGCCTGGACTGCAACCCACGACCCCACCGAGTCTTCAACCTCGACCACCCTCCTCTTCTCCAACTTTTCCTCCTTTTCCTGACCTCAACCTCTGCCGGAGTCGATTGAACTGACCGTCATAATCCTCTCCTCATTCCCCCGCTGCCATTGCCGTCGGAGACCCGACTGCTTCGATACAACCTTCCATCCTTCGGTCGACTACACCTGACCCTTCCCTGACTGACTGAACACCTCCCCCGATCGACCCAGAGCCTTCTCCGCCGCCTGAGCGCCACCACGACGGACTTTGTCCCCCCTTCCTCCTGCTGTCATCATCTATCCTCGCCGGACCACTACCATCAACACCACTATCACCACCAACACGACCCCCACCTTCTTCCTGCTCCATGTCCTTCTCCCTCCTGAGCTCCTCCTCCTCGACCCCATCCTCCTCCTCCTTCGCCGGACCTTCCCCTAGCCGGAGCAGCAACACAACCATCATCATTTTATCTCATCACCACCTTCATCATCATCTCACCATCATCATCTCATCATCTCACCATCATCATCTCGCCCTAATCACCATCATTAACCTAATTATCTCACCCTAATCACCATCATTAACCTAATTATCATCACCATCACCCTATCATCATCCTCGTTATCTCACCATCATCATCTCACCATCATTATCTCACCCTAATCACCATCATTAATCTAATCATCATTACCATCACCCTATCATCATCCTCGTCATCATCATCATCACAATCATCATCCCCTCATCATTATTTCCAATCATCATCACCATCATCGTCATCGTCATCATCGTCAACCTCATCGTTGTCATCGTCATCCCCGTACGCGTACCCCAAGGTTCGAACCTATCCCTCTTCTCTTTTTTATGTGTGCTTGTGTGTATGTCAGTAGGACATTAGTATTGCTTTACCACAGTTAGTTGATATCAGACCCTGAGTCGGTGAACCCAATATTGCATACACATACTCGTACGCGTACGCGTATATTATTTAGTTTGGTATATTTATATATATTTTTAGTATATGTATACTATTTAATTTGGTATACATATAATTATTGATTGATATATACATATATATGGTATATATGTATATTATAAGTAATTAAATGCTAATTATGACCATATAATGTGTTATCTGCTGTACGACCCTAAAATAATTATGGATATTCTATATGTACATTTAACCAAGTAACCCTAAGAAAATCTTAATTGTCTGCCTTGTGTACACCGACATACTGGCTGGACAAGTATTAGTTGACTTTCTAATTGTGCACAGTATTTGAAGATGTGACACCCGCATAATTAAACGCATAATTTACCTTGTTAGTTGACTAGTGCCACCCTAGTGTACCCTCTGAGCCCAGTGCAAATATGGTTGTGTATGTGCTAGTGTAATGGCTGATATTATACTATATTATATTATATGTATATAGGGTCTATCAGATTGATCTGTGCGACTTCAGGAGAAGGTTATTGGTAATATGCATTTTCTTGCCTGGCAAGTATACTTTGCCATTGTACTGTTATTCACATTCCATATATTGCATGCATCTTTATTTATGTCATTTAGTTCATGTATTTTAACTACTATATATAAACTGCACGTCCAAGGAAACTTGGGTTCAAACGACGGTGTCGTCGTAATCTATTTTTATTATGTATATGCATTGACCTTGTTTATGAGACTGCCCCATTATCATAAAGCATTATTAGGTTTCATTGGCCGTGACACATTTTTTATACGAATGTGAGTCTCATGTAAGACACGGACTCGCGTACTGTGTTGGCCTCATGTACGTATGGGCCGTGCGTTAGGGATAACTGCTGTTAGAAACTTTGCATGCTAGTAGACCTGGCAGTTATTAGAGGTATTATCGTGTCATGGATATGACATGCTTAAAGCATGGGGTGGGGAGAACAACAAGTAAGGCGTGTGGGCTCCGTTGCACTTTCCTTATGTAACCCGTACGCACCGCCGGAGATGCGTGGTCATGATGACCACTATATATTATATATTATATATTATCAGGCGGCCTCTGCCGTTCAAAAGATGATATGCCTTTTAGGCCCCTGAATCTCCAAGATAATTATATCAATCCCATTTTAGCAAGATAGCTTACACGTTGGGAAAGTTGTTCTTAAACTGCATTCACATAGATGGTTCGGCGACCCATTGGATATTTATTTCAGTACTTTATTGGCATGCTTCTATGTATTTTGTTTGTCCCTCTGAGGACATAGTCTCTTTCCAGGTGTAGATGTTTGTGACTATTAGCAGGAGCGCAGATCCAGACTGGTTACTTATATTTCGAGGAGGTTTTCTCTTTGAGCCTTATTGCTTATTATTGGATGTATTTGTATTATTTATTGTATATTCTAGTTGGTAGTGGATTTGTTACCACCCTGCTATCATCTTTTGATACTTTATATCGAGATTTAGTTATATAGTTATTGGTTATTTAATTATATTTGATTTTTCTGTGGATGAGACTTAGATTGTGCCCTGTAACTGTGATATATTTATACTACTTGTGAATTATTATTCATATTACAGCGTACGTATGTTATGGTTTCCATATATTGGAGTTGCCTTATACATGCAGTTGGCATGCTTACGTGTTCCTAGTCCTAAGTATTTTGGGACTAGGGCGTGACATATTTTTAGTGGTGGCCCATGCAGGTCGAGAGTATATTGTCTTGGTTACGTTACTGTATCGAGCAAGCCTGTACCTAGGATTAGAGTATAGGATCTCATCCACATTTGACTATGACTCACTTTCTTCCAATTTATTCTATTTAAATAATTGTATGCTACTTGATTCATGTACTTTCCTAATAGTTGCTTGAGTATAGCCTCTCCTAGAATATAGGAATCCTTGTTGTTAGGATGAAAATTAGGGTAATATTTGACCATATTGTGTGTCCTAATAACACATCACTAAGTTTAGACTACCTAATAAACCCTAGCATCCCTTACTACCTAGTGAACCCTAGCATCCATTATCTATAGATTGGTTTACCATTATCCCTTGATACAATTATGAAAGACTTGAGAGTAGTATAGACACTACTAGAGTTAGAAATTTGACCATATTGTGTGTCCCTAGTATTGAGGAACCAATAGAAATCCAAGGTTAAATACTAGGACTAAACCTAACTTTTATAGTGAGATAGTATTATAGAACTATAAATTTAGATTCTTATCTTGATATTAGCAGACAGTACCTTAGGAAGCCAAGAGGAATGAATATAACATTTTCCTTGATCATACCTCGAATACAGAGATTAACACATCACCTTCCCCTTAGAAAACCATGATATTATCTAGAGTCATTCTATTTAATTTTATATCTTGTTCCCCTGAAATCTTAACGTTCGACGACTAAATTTCTTTTCTTCATCTCTTCAAGTCGTGCCACCTAACTCTTATGATTGTAGGCCAAGTGATTTTATTTTATGCTAGGATTATAGTTATTATTCTAGAAGTTTGAAATTTTTGTGCTAGGTAGTTAGAACTTGATAGTTGAGTATTCAATTAGATTATAATTTTATGGTTATACCTTAGTTTTAAATTAAGTAATTTATTCCCATATCACCACATAGGTTATATCCTCTCTCACGTGAGAGTCGGTAACTTCTCCATTCTTAGTATTAACCCTTTTGTTCTATAAACACAGTGATTAAGACTTAAGATGGCCATTACCTATATAATGCAATAGGGGACCCTAAATAGGTACCAAGATCTTTTTCTCATATAGCCCAATAAGAGTTCTATTTTATTTACAAGGACAATATTATTTTATCGAAACCCCTAAAAGCAGTTACAGTATTATTTAATTATTTTAAGTTGGGTAGTATGTCTCACAACCTAGTATCACATAGTCTTTTGACCTATTATTGAAGTATTACTGAATGACATTAACTGTATACTAGTATAAGACGATAGTGTTTATTCAGACTGTAGAACTTAGAGGCCCATACCCCAATTTGGTCGACTAGTGACTTAGACAAGGAGTTAATATGACAACTGTAGAGATTGTGGAGTCTTATCTTCTTTGTGAACTTGAATTATTATGTACCTTCTTTCATCATAATCCAGCATATTTATATTTGTTGTACTACCTTGACTTATGCCGCTATTATAGCCTAGTTTTACAAGCTTACTCTTTTATCGAGCTTGATCATGATATATGTATTATTGGGTATACACACTAATACATTTCAGAATCAGTGTATTATGGTCTAGCAAACCATAGTGCGCTTGTTTCGCTCTTCGCATGACTATTTTACGTGGATTGAGATATATAGTCGACTAGTAGACGAATATACTTACCCCTAGACGTGTATGAGCATATCGTATCCATTACATAACTATACTGATACGAGCATGCGAATAAGAATTTACCAAATAGGATTTTAATCCACAACTGCCTTAACAATTCCTTTTGAATTCCTTAAACACCTTGATCCCCATACTTGTATTCTATTACCTCCCCCTTGAACTCTTTATTATTGTTGTTTTTCGTCTTTCCCTATTTTGGAAAGATGAACGCTCGTTCTTGGTATAAGATTGATACACAGAGAGTACTAGATATAACCCATAGGCCAACCGTATTATTTGACGACCATTTTTTGTAATTAAGGGCATATCATATGTGTTATATTTGGTGTTAAAAGTTTTGAGGATTGAATAACATGATTAAATAATTTAAGAAATATCTTTCTTAAATGTATAGCCTTATAGGATAGATCGATAAATTCTAAGTTGGGTAGAAGTTGCATTATCAACTTGAGAGGAATTTCTTTTAGATTGTGATCAAGCAAGATTAGATTAACAGACTAGGTCATTTTAAATGTTGAAAATTTTAGAAGAATGATTAATATGATGAGGATTTAATGAATTTTGATATCTTGATATTGCGGACCAAATATTTATACTTTGAGTACATGATTTAAATTTTGAAAACTGAAGATTGAATCATCGATTTAAACTTTGAGAATAAATATAGAATTTTAGACTTGAACATTGGTGGATTGAATTTAAAAATTTTACATTTTGATGATTTGAATTAAGAGTTAAAATTTGATTGTTGGATTACCTATTTAAAATATTGAGGATATGAATTGAATTTAAAATTTGAAGAGTACAAAATTCATAAGTGAAAATAGGAATAATATGGGATTAGAATTATTTTCTAGAGAAGATTATGATAGTTGGAGATAGTAGTATGGGTTATTTAAATCTTGAAGATGTTGTATGGATTGACTTAAATTTGGATGTTGATGATTTGAAAATCGAGAAGAGACTACGATAGAATTGAATCTTGATTTAAATAATAGTTATTTTAAATTTGAAGTAAGTGCGATGGATTTGAAAAGATTATGTTATTTAAAATTTTGGAGAAGATCGCGATTGACTTGCCTTATGTACGACTGTGAATAATTTAGAAAATTATACCTTATTTTAATTTTGAGGACGAAATTATTTTAAATTGGGTAGATTATAAACTCCCTCACCCAAAATTAGGCTTACTTGGCTTAGATAGTGAAACAAGGGCTAGTTTGAATCCAAATAGAAATAGAACACGGTGTTTATTTAATTTTGTGATATTTATATCACTTAGTGCACCCTACAGTTGCTTCGATAATTGGAGCACTACACTAGCCATTGCTTTCCTACATATTTCATATCCTTGTCCTAGACATGCCAGCCATCTATTCTGACCTTTGTGTAACTTATAATCATGCACTCTTGTGCTACATTTTAGTCGCACAATATTCGTCACGGACGTTTATATTTAATTCTAAATAAATACGACTTTGTATCCTTGTGCGTTCCAATCAAAATTGGAGACACAATCTTGATCCATTTCGTGCAACCCAAATTACGATAATATTTTATCCAGAGTCCTCTATGTCTATGACGCTTGTGTCCCACCTAATTTTAGTCTCATGTACTTCTAATTAATTTTAGAACACCCTTTGCATTAATTTTAATTAATTTAATTCAATTTCCATTTTTATGCAATTTTTTAATTGTTGGACGCTTTTATGCAAAAGTGTATTGAGGTATCCACACCATTGGACATGACACATGAAGAAACCCATTTTTCGTTCATATGAATTTTCCCATAATTTTTGGAATGTGCAACACACAACATCGCTCCCTCATATCGCTCCCTCATTTAACCCTAGCCTTGCATTTAAAATAATGCAAATTATAGCCCTCCATACATCCCCACGACAAACCAAGGCCCACTCCAAGGAGGTGTTGACCAAGCCCAAATTTTTAGGTCAAACACTCAACCCTCCTTCACATGTATAAATATCTTTTTCCTATTTTTTTCATCGACACAAAACCCAAAAAAACCAATACCTAGCCGAATCCATCCCTCTCATACTGTTCATCTCCTTCTCCCCGCAGCTGGAGCCCAGCCACCCGACCACGCCTAACCTTCGCCTGACCATCGCGCACACCTGAGAAGCTGGAGCAACCCCATCCGTCCTCCACCTCCTTCTCAGATCTCCTCCACCGCAACCCCGCTGAATTCCCCATCACCATCTCCTTCCTCTCCTCGACTTCTCACCCCTCGCCGAGGTACCCGCCTGGACCGCAACTCACGACCCCACCGAGTCTTCGACCTCGACTACCCTCCTCTTCTCCAACACCTCCTTTACTCGACCTCAACCTCTGCAGGAGTCGGCTGAACTGACCGCAGTAATCCTCTCCTCATTCCCCCGCCGCCATTGACGTCGGAGACCCGACTGCTTCGACACAGCCTTTCCTCCTCCGGCCGACTGCACCTAAGCCTTCCCTGACTAACTGAACACCTCCCCCGATCGACCCCCGGCCTTCTCTGCCGCCTGAGCACCACCACGACTGACTTCGTCCCCCTTCCTCCTGCTGTCATCATCTTTCTTCGTCGGACCACTGCCATCAACACCACCATCACCACCAGCACGACCACCCCCTTCTTTCTGCTCCCTGTCCTCCTCCTCGACCACAGCCTCCTCCTCCTTTGCCGGACCTCCCCCTGGCCAGAGCAGCAACACAACCATCATCATCTCATCTTATCACCATCATCATTATCATCTTATTATCTCACAATCATCATCTCACCCTAATCACCATCATTAACCTAATCATCATCACCATCACCCTATCCTCATCCTCGTCATCTCACCATCATCATCTCATCATCTCACCATCATCATCTCACCATAATCACCATCATTAACCTAATCATCATCACTATCACCCTATCATCATCCTTGTCATCATCATCATCACAATCATCATCCCCTTATCATTATTTCCAATCATCATCACCATTTTCATTATCATCATCATCGTCAACCTCATTATCGTCATCGTTGTCCCCGTGCGCGTACCCCGAGGTTCGAACCTGTCCTTCTTCTCCTTTTTATGTGTGCTTGTGTGTATGCCAGTAGGACATTAGTATTGCTTTACCACAGTTAGTTGACATCAGACCCTGAGTCGGTGAACCCAGTATTGCGTACACATTCTCGTACGTGTACGTGTATATTATTCAGTTTGGTATATTTATATCTATATATTTAGTATATATATACTACTCAATTTGGTATACATATAATTATTGATTGATATATACATATATATATGGTATATATGCATATTGTAAGTAATTAAATGCCAATTATGACCATATAATGTGTTATCTGTTATACGACCCTAGAATAATTATGGATATTCCATATGTACGTTTAACCAAGTAACCCTAAGAACATGTTAATTGTCTGCCTTGTGTACACCGACGTACTGGTTAGACAAGTGTTAGTTGACTGTCTGATTGTGCACAGTATTTGAAGACGTGACACCCATGTAATTAAATACACAATTTACGTTGTTAGTTGACCAGTGCCACCCTAGTGTACCCTCTGAGTCCAGTGCAAATATGGTTGTGTATATTCTAGTGTAATGGCTGATATTGTATTATGTTATATTATATGTATATAGTGTCTATCAGATTGATCTGCGCGACTTCAGGAGCAGGTTATTGGTACAACGCAATTTCTTGCCAGTAAGTATACCTTGCCATTGTACTTTTATTCATATTCCATATATTGCATGCATCTTTATTTACGTTATTTAGTTCATGTATTTTAACTGCTATATATAAACTTTGCGTCCAAGGAAACTTGGGTGGAAACGACAGCGTCGTCATGATCAGTTTTTATTATGTATATGCATTGACCTTGTTTATGAGACCGCCCCATTATCATGAAGCATCATTAGATTTTATTGGCCGTGACACATTTCTTACACGAGTGTAAGTCTCATGTAGGACACGGACTCGCGTACTGGGTTGGCCTCCTGTACGTATGGGCCATGCGTTAGGGATAACTGATGTTAGAAACTTTGCATACTAGTAGACCTGGCAGTTATTAGAGGTCTTATCGTGTCATGGATATGACATGCTTAGAGCATGGGGTGGGGAGAACAACAAGTAAGGCATGTGGGCTCCGTTGTACTTTCCTTGTGTAACCCGTATGCTCCGTCGGAGATGCGCGGTCATGATGACCACTATATATTATATATTATCAGGCGGCCTCGGCCGTTCAAAAGTCGACATGCTTTTTAGGCCCCTGAATCTCCAAGAAAATTATGCCAATCCTATTATAGCCAGATAGCCCATGCTTTCACATAGATGGTTAGGCGACCCATTAGATGTTTATTTCAGTACTTTATTGGCATACTTATATGTATCTTGTTATGTCCCTCTGAGGACCTAGTCCCTTTTCAGGTGTAGATGTTCATGACTATTAGCAGGAGCGCAGATCCAGACTGGTTACTTATATTTTGAGGAGGTTTTCTCTTCGAGCCTTATTGCTTATTAGTGGATGTACTTGTATTATTTATTGTATATTCTAGTTGGTAGTGGATTTGTTTCCACCCGACTATCATCTTTTGAAACTTCATATTGAAATTTAGTTACATAGTTATTGGTTATTTAATTATATTTATTTTTTTGTGGATGAGACTTAGATTATGCCCTGTGACTGTAATATATTTATACCTCTTATGAATTATTATTTATATTACAGCGTACGTGTGTTATGGTTTCCATATATTGGAGTTGCCATATACATGCGGCAGGCATGCTTACGTGTTCCTAGTCCTACGTATTTTAGGACTGGGGCATGACAAAAGATGACTGCTGCCAACTCCAAATCGTGGGTAGGATAGTTTTTCTCATGAGGACACAATTGTCTAGATGCATAGGCAATCACTTTCCCATTATGCTGAAGAACATAACCCAATACTTTCCCCGATGCATCACTATAAATAGTAAAATCTCCTGACCCTGATGGCCACGTCAAAATAGGTGCAGACATCAACCTCATCTTCAATTTCTCAAAAGTAGCCTGGCACTCCTCTATCCAAACAAACTCTGCGTCCTTCTTGGTGAGTCTAGTCATCGGCTCATCAATCCTTGAAAAATCTTGCACAAACTTCCTGTAGTAACCTGCCTGACCCAAGAAACTTTTGATCTTTGCCACTGAACTCGGGGTCTTCCAAGATTCCACTGCTGCGATCTTCTTCGAATCCACTAGAATTCTATCACCAGTCACAACATGTCCTAAGAACTCTACCTTGTCTAAGAAGAACTCACACTTGGACAGTTTTTCATACAGCTTCTCCTTTCTCAACATATCCAACGTAATCTGCAAATTCTCCTCATGCTTCTTTGGCGTCTTCGAGTATATGAGTATTTCATCGATAAATACCACCACGAACTTGTCAAGGTACTGGTGGAATACCTTATTAATCAAGTTCATAAATATCGTCGGGGCATTAGTCAACCCAAACGGCATCACCATGAACTCATACTGGCCATACTAAGTCCTTAAAGCAATCTTCGAAATGTCCTCCGGCTTCACTTTCACCTGGTGGTAGCCTGATCTCAAGTCTATCTTAGAAAATACCTTAGCGATACTCAACTGATCGAATAGGTCATCAATATATGGAAATGGGTATTTATTCTTGATAGTAAGATTATTCTATGTCCTGTAATTGATGCACATGAGCACCGATCTATCCTTATTTGGTACAAACAATACCGGAGCTCCCCATGGTGAAGAACTGGATCTGATAAAACTCTTATTCTGCCATTCATCTAATTGCTTCTTTAGCTCAACTAGCTCGCTATTATTTTCTCTATAGCCATGTTGTGAAATTGGCTCCGCACCTGGTACCAAGTCTATAGTGAACTCAACATCTCGATCTGGCGGCAATTCTGGCAATTCCTCAGAAAACATCCAAGAACTCTGCTATCAAATGGTGCAGCAACTCCTTGTTTTCCACCATAGCTCCACAGATAATGTCTTCTCTCTGCTCTGTAGCTCCTCTAAAAATCTCAAACTCTGGCTCTCCTGACGGGGTAAACAAAACTCTACCTCCTCTGCAATCTATTTTAGCATGGTATCTACTCAACCAATCTATCCAAGTAAAATGTTATAGCTCGAAAGTAGCATTACAAGTAGACATGCACTCAGCTCCTGGCCTACCAGAGTAACTCTTTGATCCTTACAAATATCACTAACCAGGATAATGCCTCTCCCGATCATGATCTTGCAAGTCCAAAGCAAAGCTTCATATACCGAATGATGCTTCAAAGCAAAAAAATAGATACAAAACTATGGGAAGCACCACTATCAAACAATGCTAAAGCTGGAATAAAATTAAAAAGAACAAAACCTGTGATGATATCTCCAGTGGGCTCGGCCTCCTCGACCGTCATAACAAACGCTCGTCCATAAGGTGCACCCCCTGATGCTGGTGCTGGGCATAACACTGCTGCTAGTTGAAAGCGGCGGTCCCCTCGGCTGTACTGCAAGTGTCCTCGCCTGTGTTCTCAAAGATGGAGCTACTCCATGAACTGCACGACGAGGGTTGGAAGGATAATCCCTCAGCTGATGTCCCTCGGCACCATAATTTAAACAAACTCCCAACATCTTCCTGCAAACTTCCCAGATGTGGTCGTACTTCTTACAGAAGTGGCAGGAAGCTTGTTGTGACTGTCTCTGCTGCTGTTGTAGTGCCTGGTGAACTGGCATCATAGCTAGAGTCTGGTGCTGTTGTGGCTGCTAAAAAGCCTAGATTGGAAATGAGGACGCTTAGCAGGCACTGTGCTGCTACTAGCCCCTAGAAAAGAATTGCGGTCTCTCTTCGATTTCAAGCCCAACTCCCGCTCAATCTTGCGTGCCTCCATAAGTATCTCTGAACACATCTTATAGAAAGACGGAATAAGGATCTTCACTTCCCAGTTCAGACCCTCATGGAAGTGGATAGCCCGAACCTCTGGCTCCCTCACCAAATACTCCATAAATTGGCTCAACATACCGAATTCTGCGACATGCTCCTCCATGAACATGCTCCCCTAAATAAATTCCTCAAACTTTCTCCCCAAGTCTAATATATCTACCCGAGCAAAGAAGTTCCTCTTTAAGGGTCCTTGAACACCTTCCAAGACTGTCCCACATCAGTAAGAAGTGGCTCAATCCTGAACCAAGTGCGGGCGATATCGAACAGCTAAAGTCCTATTGCTTCAACCTTTAAATCCTCCGCAAGATGGGACACCCTCATAAGACACTTGATATTCTCGAGATAATCATTAGCATAGACGATGCCATTGATTCCCTTGAAGATCTGAGGTTCCAGCTTCTTGAAGTCCAAGATATTATCCGGCCGAAGCTGGACAATCTACGGAGCAACCTGCTGCTGGACCGAAGCCCCTCTCTCTACTATAGCTAGGGCAAGATGATGAGGACTCTCAATAACCTGTCGTAACACATCGGTCTGCCTCTGGTAAGCCTCTGACTAGGCCCACTGAGCCTCCAATATCTCATAAAATAATGCGAACAGCTGAGTCACATCTGTCGGCACGGAAGGTGGAGGTGGAAGTCCCTCGACATGGCTGGAATAGTCCTCTGAGCTGGATGTGGACCCCCGAACGCAACAGATACGTCAATCACTGGAGAAGTGACTGGTGTAGGCCCTCGGAAAGTCACAGATCTCTCAGAAACTGCTCCTTTCTGCTGTGATCGAGTCTTAGGCGGCATTATGAGGCAAAGCGAAAGGATAGAATTAATATGGCACATTATATAATATATTCAAAGAAGGATAGTTAAAGATCAAATATCAATATCTAGAAAAAATAGTTGAAATGAATAATAGAGTTATTTTTAGATATGATTGAGTATTCTCAGCCTATAGTCTATATCCTATATCCTGAAACAGGCTCGTAATAGCACTCAAATAAGATTATCACTACGAATTGCACTAATTGCGACCTCAAAGACCTGCATAGACCACCACTAAAAATGTGTTACGACCCACACCCAGTGTAGGGGCACGAGTAGTGAACAGCGTCCAGCCTACGCCGCAGCATCGGCGGTAGAATATTGTTTGGGTAAACTATCTATCTAGCAATCAAGATATAATAATACCACCAATAAAGTATGAAAACTCAATCATAGATCTATAAGATGGACAATCGCACGAATATGATATAAAGAACTGAAGAGTCAAATAAGACTCACAAGACAAAATAATATCCAATGAGTCATCAAATAATAAGAAATACTAATATCAAATGCTGGAGACAAATCCAGTATAATAACCTATCTACTGAGCTACAGGTACTGGGTCGTCTATCTCAACCGGGATGAGACCCTCCTGATCCAAAGTCTCTGACTCTAAACCAACTACGTCTTGAGGCCCATAGTGAGTAGGATACCACTCCTCAGTGTCATCTGAAAAAATTATCCAGTCAGAAAATAAGTAAATTACACCTCTAACAGCAGTTCCAATGAATGATAAAAACTATGTAACGGTAAATAGAGTAAATATACAAGATGTAAGATACAAGTACAAGAGATATACAAAATAGAATAGAAATACTGGAATTACATACAAGAAATAAGCATCAAGAAAATGAGCAAGAAATACTACTACTATGTGAGTGAGTACCAACTTCCTCAGTGGTGGGGGAAACCATATGGCAGGACTTGGCTTTTCGTGTTTTATGCTTGACGGCGGAAGGCACTGCTTGCTGCGTCAAGTTTGGGAGAAGATCCGGGTGGACCCTCATGATTTTGCCCCGAGGTATAGTAAGAGGTGACAGCCCGGTTGCTTGGTCGCGAGCTGGTGGAAGATTGATTACCTCCATTATTGCCCTCGGGATCGGTATGACTCCGTCCTGGGTCTTTGTTGCAAGGAAGTTCCCGAACTAAAGGGACATTATATTGGACACAATTGTTACGTCATCGAAGTCTAGGGAAAGGACCTTGGTATCGATCAAACGCTGGATTTATCGGTTCAAGGAATAGCAGTCCCGCGTCGGGTGGTGGATGTAGCGGTAGAAGTGGCAATACTTTGGTTTATTTAAGTCTGCCACTTTTGGTTGGCGTTTGATGTCGGGGAGCCAAAGTTTTCCTCCCTTCATCAGCATGTCGAAGATGGGCATGATATTATCAACCTCAAAAGATTAAGTCTCCTTTGGTTTCAGAGCTTTCGCCTATTTTTGCTCCGGCTTCTTGGTTAATTTGGCGACCAAGGCTTGCTTCCCTTTTCCCTCGTGGTTGTTGTTCCCACCGTTGTTATTGTTGGGACGTCTTCCCCTATCATAGGCGACAGGGATCTCTATGCCCAAGAGTCGGGCATTCTTGACCTTCTTCTCGGCGTCGATAGCGTTTATAATGAACGTCGTCTAGTGTTTGGCTGGCTATCACCCATCCAGAGGCTGACTGTCGAAAGTAGGTTTCTCCAGCATATCTCCATCAGCGTCATCTCGGGATTGCCAGGAGGCAGCTTCAACGCAGCTTATCGGAACCGCTCGATATAATTTTGTGCTAGTTCTTTTTCTCCCTGGGCAACATTCATCAGGGAGTACATAGTCATGTCATCTCCCTCCTCATAAAATCTTTGGAGAAAAAGAGTCTTGAGGTCGTCGAACGATAAGATGTAGTTATCTTGGAGACTACAAAACCAGTCGATGGCCACCCGGAATAATACCCCGACGAAGAGCCTAGAGAGGATAGCATAGATGCGGGGTAGGTGTCCCATCGTATTTTTGAAGTAGCTCATATACCAGAGGGGGAAGGACTTTCCATCAAATGTGTCAATATTGAAGTTATTATACTTGGGAGGATATGGTACATCCTACCATTCCAGCGAATATATCTGTCGCACTCCGAGATCGCGGAGTGAGTCCCGATTGCTCATGGAATCTATGCAGGCTCGGAGTTCTCGGACCTCCCTCATCATCTACCTAGCTTTGTCTATTGCGGGAGAACCAGATGACCCTGGTAGAGCATAACGGCCCCCAATGGGGGGGAGCGGTTGTATTTGAATCTGCATTAGTTCCAGGGTCTTGACCTGAGACCCTTAGTGGTTGGGAGGCTACAGTCGCTTTGATGTCTAGCACTACTTGGGTCAAGTCTTGCATTAACTCGCTCATAGTTTGCATCATGGCCTCGTGGGTTTTGAGGCACTGCCGGTCACTGGGGCCTTCGTGGTCATCCTCTGCCATATATTTTATTCTTACATAAGGAGAGTAGGAAGGGACGGTTGACGTAACCCTTTTTGTCTCAAACTCTTGTAGTAAATAGTCATCAGGGAGATCTGGTAGTATTGCATACTGTTTGAACTCTGATGGAATACTACCCACAGTGTATGAGGCTGTGTCTCCTTGGTGAGGGTGGCTACCCCAGTATCTTTTTCTTGAGAATTGCTAGCTCCACGGAATGTTAGATTGATGTATAGGTCCGAGGGATTACCACCCCCAGCTTGTGCAACCCCTATAGTTCTGAGGAAGAAATACCCCAGCAGCTGGGAGCTTCTTCTTCGAGCGGGTGCTCTGGAAAACATCTTATGCATGTCCTGCTGCTGGTACTCCTGGTTACTGCCTTCGCAGCGCACTGGTTGAAAGCGATGGACTGGAGGTTCCCAACTTTTTCCTCCCTTGGTAGCTTGAAGCTTCCAAGTCGAGTATCATGGGATGAAGGGCAGCTCTTCCTCCTCTGGTACTTGCACTTGATCTCCGAGTTGTTGCCGGATATGTGTTGTTTGGTGTAATTGCTACAAGGCCAACTGCCTGCTTGTGGGTGTTGCCATTTTGTTGCAGCAGCAATTGATAATGATCTTGGAACATTGATGCCCTGGAGAGGATATTTTATCGGCCATAGTTATTTCCCTCGCCTTGCGCTTGTGATTGATTATATTATGTTGGTCAAGCAAGGATTGTTCCACCTTTGTACCCTTTTTGTGGGCCCGTAAGGATAGAGAGCACAGGTGTGTAGGTATTTTATTTGATCCTTGATCCATGGTTCATACAAGAACTTTTCTCGGATCATTAGGGAAAGACTTTTGAGACCGACGCTGTCCATTTGTCGATGCGGTCTTGATGCACGAGACGGTCTTATATTGCTTTCCATCAGGGACCCATGTAACGATTAACAGTACATGCTGACGGTCAGCTAACTAGATAATTGCTTGAGTCTGACAAGCTTGCACTACCCCTGGCTTCTTTGACTTATCACCTGCAGGCGCTTAGTATGAAGAGTCCAAGTTTGGACTTTTTCTATTCTCGGCGAGCTGCATAGGATCTGCGCCAAATGAGATACGGTCAAAAACAGTTCTATTGTTGTCAGGGCCGCATGAGACCATCTTCCTGTGGCTATGAGCTGGTGCCGCATGGTCAGTCTTATACGGCCTTATTCTGGGACGCATAGCACATGTCTCTGCACCAGAACGTCTGGTATCATAGTACTTTCCTCTGCCAGAGTCTAGGTGCTGAGCAGTTTCTGCGTCAGACGAGGATGCCACATAGACGTAGACGTCATGGGTGTTTCCCTGACGACCACCATCAACAACAAAGTGAGAGGTGGGAAGCGTCTGCTCTACAGTTGGGTGAGGCACAGCGACCTTTGCTACTCACGTCCTGCCAGTCTTCTTGGGCTTGGCTAGGCTTGGCGAAGGACTAGCACTTCCTTCCGAGGGCATTTCCTCAAACGCATGCTGGTCAAAATTTGAACTACTAGGATCTTTTGCGTTGAGTCGAGCTTGTTCGCATCGGACTGCGTCACCAACTTCTCATCAGAGGAGAAGAAGTTCTCCAGCAGAGTCGCCATCTTGTTTCCCATTGAATCAAAAGGAGAACTAAAATAACTTGATTTAATTAACAAACTAAAGAAAGTAAAGAGAAGTCCTAGAAGACAATCTAAGTACAAATTTGTTTTTTGGGGGGTGACGATAGAGGGTTAGGTGTATAGCAACTCTCTTTACTTCGTGGATAATCCGTTGCAGAAGCTCTTCTCTCGCTTGAGTGTAAGGGTACCTTGTTATTTATAGCCGTCCTATGGACGTGCTATGGATGCCGTATATGTTCCTGCTTGGTGGCCACATAGGGCTACTTCAATAACATACGGTTGTAAATATGGCTGCATGTTATGGGGAAGCTGCCACGTGAGTTCGGTTCAGATATGTTGTTGACAAGATCTCGGGATTGTTATCAACCCGTTATGGGCGTGACTTGGTCAGCTGGACACGTAGTTAGCACCAACTGTATGAAGATCTCTGTAGTTGAAACGGAAAGATCTTGTGAGCTGGAGGCTACATAAAAAGTTGTCCGCATAATGGTGAGACCGCATGGGTCTTATAGCCGCATACATGCTCTTGTTTGGTCCTTGGTCCAATTGACACTCTAGCCGCATATGTGCTATCGTCCGCCTTTGGTCTAGTGGACACTTTGGCTACCTGAGGACGAGGATGCATAGAGTCGAGGCTGCATGTGTACTCTTGCCGCATATGTGTCCTGACCGCATATGATCTTTCATCTGACTGAGGTAGCATATCATCGAGGCCGCATAATATTGAAGCCACATAGGACATGTGGCATGACTCGTCTGTCGAGGTCATTAATTATTCGATGTGACTCTTTATCTTTTTTCCTATCGCCCCTTTGCGAGTCTCGAGGCCGTCAGGCCTTTTTTGTCAGGCATTGGAGACTGTGTCGAGGATCCTTTATATGGCCTCTTGCTACTTGGTTGGTCTGGCCGCATGAAGGCTATTATGCAGCTTTCGTCTGGCTGTATCTATCATGTTTTATATGGCATGCGCTCTATGTAGCCTGTAATATTTTTATTCTTCTACAAAGTAGAGTGGTAAATAAAATAAATAAGTTATGTAGAATCAGTGTCCAAAATACCTAATTCTCGACGAATAAAATTGAAGCAATCTTCAGCTAAGGGTTTAGTAAAAATTACTACAAGTTGATGTTCTGTGTCAATGAATTCTAAACAGATATTACCATGCAATTGATGATATCTTAAAAAGTAGTGTCTAATCTTAGTATGTTTAGTGCGTGAATGACATATTGGATTCTTATTGAGATTTATAGTGCTAGTGTTATCACAAAAGATGGAAATATTTTTAATCAATAAATTATAATCTTTTAAAGTTTGTCTCATCCATAAAATTTGTGCACAACAATATCCTGCAGCGATATACTCAGCCTTAGTAGTTGATAATGCAACCAAAAAACCAGAGACTTTTCCAAGATATGACACATACTGCCAGTACTCTAATGATCGACCTTGCATCCAGTAAAATCAGCATCCGAATAACCAACAAGATCAAAAGATGTGGTTTTGGGATACCACAAGCATGTTGTCTGAGTACATTTAAGGTATCTAAGGATACGCTTAGCTGCACATACATGTGATTTCTTAGGATTTGTTTGATATCTAGCATATAGGCATACAGAAAATATAATATCTAGAAGACTAGCAGTTAAGTATAAAAGAGTACCAATCATACCTCAATACTTACGTATATCTGTAGGCTTGCCATTTTTATCAAGATCAAGTTTGGTTGATGTTGTCATTGGAGTTCCAATAGATTTTGCGTTGTCCATATCAAACTTCTTTAGAATATATTTTCTGTACTTTGCTTGATTAATGAATATTCTCTAAGAATTCTGCTTGATTTGTAATCCGAGAAAAGAAAGTAAGTTCTCCCGTCATGATTATTTCAAATTTTTATGCATACACTTAGCAAACTTGTTACATAGCATCTCATTAGGAGATCAAAAAATAAAATCATCTATGTAAATTTGCACTAATAAGAGATTGTCATCATGAGATTTTATAAATAAGGTACTTTCAACTTTTTCTTTAGAAAAAATATTTTCAAGTTGGAAGGAGCTAAGGCGCTCATACCAAGCATTAGGGACTTGTTTGAGTCCATATAGAGCCTTTATAAGCTTGAAAACATGATTATAAAATTTAAAATCTTCAAATCCAGGGGGTTGTTCCACAAAAACTTTCTCTTTTATAACACAATTTAAAAAAGCACTTTTGACGTCCATTTGAAATAGTTTAAAATTATGAATACTTGCAAAAGCATAAAGCATAAAGCATTAAGATAGATTATATTCTCGCGACAAGAGCATAGGTCTCATCATAGTTAATACCTTCTTCTTGATTATAACCTTGAGCTACGAGACGTGCTTTGTTACGAGTGACTATACCGTCCTTATTAAGTTTATTTCGGAAAATTTATTTGGTACCAATGACTGGATAATCATTTGGTCTGGAAACGGGTTTCCAAACTTGATTCCATTCAAATTGGTTGAGTTTCTCTTGTATTGCGGTAATCCAAAATTTATCATCAAAAGCTTCTAAAAAAAATGTAGGTTCTATTTGAGAAATAAAAGTAACATTTACAATAATATCTATAGTTGTAGAGCGAGTACTTACACCTTACGATATCTCACCAATTACTAAGTTCTCTGGATGGTTAGTTGAGAATTTTAATCTTTTAGGTAAGTTGTCCAGATAACTTGTTCCATCTTCAGGGTTCTTGTTGGAGGTTATCCCGATATCTTCATCATCACTGTCACTTGCTACTTGACTATTAAGCTCATCAAAAGTAACATTAATCGATTCTTCAACAGTCAATGACTTTTTATTAAAAATGCTAAAATCTTTTATCTTTGTAGCATAACCAAGAAAAATACCTTCATCAGCCTTGGAATCAAATTTATCTAAGTTATCCTTAGTATTCAAGATAAAATATTTATATCGAAATACTTTGAAGTAACTGATGGTAGGAATTCTATTAAACCAAAGCTCAGATGGAGTCTTCTTCGATATAGGTCGAATAAGAACCCTATTCAAAATATGGTATGTTGTATTGACAACCTCAGTCAAAAAATATTTAGGAAGGTTATACTGATTTAACATGGCTCTAGCCATTTTGCCAAGAGTTTTTTTCTTTCGCTCAATAATACCATTTTGTTGAGGAGTTCTAGGACAGAAAAATTCATGCACAAATCTATTTAAATCACAAAAGATTTTGAAATCAGAATTTTGAATTCGCCACCATGATCACTTCGAAAAATAAATCAGAACCCTATTCAAATCATGAAGCCTTTTTTGAAATCATGAAGCCTTTTTTGTTTTGTACCTTTTTGTAAAAAGTAAAAATTCTAAAAAATTCTTATTTTTATTTGCTAGAAAATAAATCCAAGTAAATCTAGAAAAGTTATCAACAATCACATAGGAATAAAGCTTACCACCAAGACTGGCGACTCTGCTAGGTCCAAACAAATCCATATACAATATTTGAAGAGGTCTAAAAGTACTTATAGCGTTATTGATTTAAAAGAAGATCTTGTTGTCTTATTCTTTTCACACTCAGCACAAAATATATCTTTCTTTAAAAGTAATTTTAGGTAAACCTCTTACCAATTTCTTTGAAGATAGTCTGTTTATAGTATTCATATTTGCATGTCCATGGCGCGTATGCCACACCCAGCTTTCGTCTTTGATTGTGTATAAGCATCTTCCTACATTGTTAGTATTTTTTGGGAGATAAAAAATATATATTTTATCTTCTTTTTTTCCTCGTAAGTTATCTTACTATTAGATATATCATAAAATAATATTTGTAATTCATAAAATTAATGTCATAACCATGGTCAGCCAATTAACTAATGCTAAGTAGATTAAGTTTTAATTCTATTACTAAACATACACCTTTAATAACAGGAGAAGGATAAAAACCTATATTACCATTACCTATAATATATCCTTTTAGATTATTATCGAAGGAGACGTATCCTTCTTTCTTCATCGATAGAGTTGCGAATAGATTTGCATCACCCGTCATATGACGTGAGCAAACGCTATCGAGAATCCATTTGCTTCTTGTGTGAGAGAGAAAGTCCACCTATAACAAAAGTTAACGATGTAACATTTGGTACCCACTTTCCTGAGGGTCCTGATTTGTTAGTTTTTGGAACCCAGATATATACATGCATATCAACTAATTTTCTAATTCTACATTATAATGATATGTGTCCTTTAGTAACATAATAATAACATATAGCAGATGTGTTGATACTAGGTGCAGAGGCATGATATATATGTGAGGTAGTATGATGTGATTTACGTGGATACTTGTAATAGAATGCAGGATTAGAAGGTTTGGCCTTCTTGGGCTATGTCTGGTGAGTGTTCTTGGACCTTGAGTGACACGTGTTAGATTGGGAAGCAGTCTGTACAGGGTATTTTCCTAATCTAATTTTCTATTTTTTGAAAGTGTCATATAACTTAGTATATCTAACAGTTAAAGCATCAATTCTAATAAGTGCATTACTACTCTTTTTCTTCTCTATTTCATAATCTTATTTGAGCTTGATATAATCCTTGTCATGTTGCTCATTTCTAAGAAGTGCTTCATGTAAGTTCAATCTAACTGATGCTAATTTATCTAAATCACTTAGGGATTGTGTCTTTCTGATATCATCTAGGAGTATAGAAAATCTATTAATCTCAAGTTTGTGTGCCTTGAGTTCCTTCTTTGATTTTTTTTATTTATCAAGCAGTACTTTGTGATTATCTAGAAGGTCACTAAAGGCATCACCTAGCTCATCAAATGTAAAGTCATCATATAGGGGGTTCGTAGATACCTGATCGAAAGACATTAAACAAACATTTATAGAATTGTGAGGATTCTCTTCTTCTTCAGAATTGCTTGCTTCTCTTTCACACCATATGCTTGTGTTAGCATGGTTCCTTGATGAAGTTCTTCTTTTGCTTGAATGTTCATAGTGACTTTCTTTTCTAGCTATATGATAGTCCTTCTTGATGTGGCATGTCTTCTTGCAGTTATAGCATATTGGTTCTTCCTCGGTATTGTCTTTATAGTTCTTCTTCCGGTTTGATCTATCAAACTTTAAGAACTTTCTAAAATTCCTGGAGATAAGGGCTAGGTCATCATTATCAAAATCTTCGTCTTCTGAGTTATCGTTGTAAAACTTCTTGTGATGTGCCTTGAATGCAATGGTCTTCCCTTTTAGCGTTGATTCTTCAAGGTCTTTGAGGTCTAGCTCATGCGTCATCATTTTTTCTATAAGCGTTTCCATTTGTGGTGAGATCATTTCCTTCAATGATTGTAGTTGCCTTGGGGTTTCAGTTCTTGGTGAGTCCCCGAAGCACCTTGCGGATCTTTTTATGATTTGTATAATCCTTGCCAAGAGATGATAGAGGATTTACAATATCCAGGAAGCGAGTAAACATTTGGCTGATGGTTCGTCTGGCTTCATCTTGAATGCTTTGTACTCTTGTGTCAGCCTACTAATTTTTGATTTCTTCACTTGGGTGGTTCCTTCATGAATAACCTCAAAAAACTTCCAGACTTTATGTGAAGTTGTACAGGTTGATACTCTGTTGAATTCAGTCATGTCTACAGTACATAATAAAGCATTAATAGCCCTAGCATTAAGACTAGCCTGTTTCTTTTCCAGATCAGTATATCTATCATTGAATTTTTTAACAAGATTACCATCAATAACTATTCTGGCTGGCTTTTTGAAGCCATCAGTGACAATTTCCCATAGATCAAAATCAAGAGATTTTAAAAGCTCATCCGTGTCTTACAATATATGTAATTTGTTTCATCAAATAGTGGTGGCCTATTTGTGGACTGGCCTTCACCATTTTTGGTATAAATTTGTCGTACAGTTACCATAGATCTTCTCTAGGTGTTAATCATTTATCTAGAGAACCATGCTCTGATACCAATTATAGAATCGTGCAGCAACTCTAAAGGGGGTGAATAGAGTAAGTGCATGTGGAGCAAAAAAATAATTACCAATTGAAAATTCTAAGTTTTAGGCTAACTTATAAACTACAGAAACAAAAAGAGAATAAGCAGAGTATAAGTAATGTTTAAAATAGCAAACTCAAACCCAGAGAATTTTATCTTGGTTTCCCTTGTGGAGGACTAGTCCAGGCCCGAGAACTCTTGTTCGGTGTTAATCCACTATTTTTGAAATAGGTACACACTCTCCTTTGATCCGAACAACACGTCAACTTCTTACAACACAAGCTTTTGATCCGAAGAGCTCGAAGACAGGAATTAAAAACTAGCTTTTTAACCAAGCTTGTACAACTCGACTTAACTTCTAGTCGGAACGACACTTGGGCACTTAGAAGGAAAGAGAGTTGTCTTGAGATTTAGGAAGGGTAAAGCTCTTTATAGGAATAGAGAAGATGAAGAATGATTTAGTTGATGTTGAAAATGGAAAAAAAATTCCCTATTTATAGTATTTTTGTAGATAGAGTTTGGACCGAGTTCGAATGCATAACATTCGAAATTTTGAACGTTGGGATCCTGGTCTTTAGGAGATGAGTCTGACTAGGAAATATGTTTTGAGTAACTGAGTTCGGTCCGAGTATGGGCAGAACTCATACCAAGTTCGGTTTAAACTCGCCCCGAGTTTACTTGATCTATTTTAGACTATTTTGACTTTGAGTTTGAGTGAGTTTGGGTTTAGGCTCGAATCCAAACAAATTTTTGATTTGGGTAAGCTTATGTTTGAGTGGGCTTTGGTTAAGGTTCAATCAAAATGCCAAATTTTTGTTCTGACTCACACAAATGCGTACTCAAGAAAATAAAAAATATATAACAAAATATAAAAGAAACCTAAACACAATCATCTTGTAGTCATAGCTTGTGGTGAAGTAATGAACCATCTTCTTCTCAAATCCATCAGAGTTGTAATGTATCTACTCACAGTTTGGATCGATTATTAAAATCGGTTTTACCATGACCAGATGGGATGACAAATAAAACTTACTGACTTAACTTTCGGTCTTTCCTGTCTTAGATAAACCACGTTAACTAGCAAATAATACATGAAACAAAAACCTAAGGATGCACATACACAACTTAGTGTTACAAACGTGTTTCTGCCTCAGGTGCATGATGTACTCAGATTATACAGTTATGATACTCTCAGATTATTCATATTCAGATATGTTACGCAGTTTATACATATTCAGAGGTGTTACTCAGGTTATTCAGATTTAGATGGGTTACTCAGGTTATACAGATTCAGATATGTTACTCAGGTTATTCATATTCAAATATATTACTCAAGTTGTACAGATTCAGATATATTACTTAGGTTATTCAGATTCATTGTCGCAATGCAATGACTTGCACACGGATTACCGTAATCGACCCAATCTTAATCTATATGACAGAAGGTCACTGACATAGACATAAAGGACGGATTGGTGCAACACAGAAATTCGGACTTCAGGCTTCACAGATCTAGCCCGATTCAGACGACTATCAGAATATTTTGTCCGAATCGGATTGGCCCTGATGCACCGGCGCACCGTCCGCGTAACCAGAAATACCCTGTGCACAGGTTGTCCGTGATCGCGCGTGATTATTTCTTTTATCTCTTTTTTAGTACAGTTCATTGATTCTTTTTTCTGACTTAACGGGCTACCCGAGCCATTTTAAATTATCAACTAGGTTGGCGACGCTCCATGCAGTGCGGGTAACGAGCCCCGCTGTACATCACCAACATACCCGTCTATACACTTTTTAATATTTTTATTCTTTCTTTTATTTCTTTATTTATTTCATTATATAGCTCCCATTGTAGGAACCACCTCGGCGACCTTATGGTCCCGTAGCCAATCCATGTTTCTGTTGCTTGGCTCAAAATGACTATTTTGATAGTCATCCTGCCTTAGATGAGGGAACCATATTCCATGGTGTACTTTACTCCGTGGTATAATCTAAGTGACGAGCGATTCAGTAGTATAACAATTAAGCATATTAAATGGCATGTAATGTAGTGTCCCTCTCCGTATTAGTACTATGTAACAAGAGATATCAGTTTGCTGGCTCGAGAAGAAGCTTTCACGAAGAGCTCCTTGTTGAAACATAAGACGATTGATCTTGGTGAGTAGACAAAACTTTATTCTCTGATTCTTTCATGACTAATAAAGAATCTGTTTTTATAATTGCTTGTTGCTAAGTAAATTATTGTTCATAAAAGAAGTGATAGAACACAACTCTATATATGCTTAATAAGATAATTTCTAATGCTTGCCTAATAAAATAAACCTCGTCATGATAAGTCAAGAAAATAATATTTCATGCTAAAGTATACAAGGACACTGCTATTAAATGAACTATTGCCATGCTAATAGAGTAAAGTAAAAGAATGATTGAATATGTTCCTTCATCATATGCTAATCGAAAGTAGAATTACATGCTAAGTTACAAGAGATATAGAAATGTTGCCATACTTATTTTAATAGAAGACTGCTTAGATGTTTCCTTCATCATACTATAAAGATAGAACTGGATGAAATGCTTATACTGTAAGAAAGAGATGATGGCTTGTTCGCACAAAGATAAGAGACTAATAGTGTACCTTGAGGTTTGTAGTCCTCGTGATCAGAGGGGTGTGGATATTAGAAGAGAAAAGAGTTATTGAACCTATTGATCGATTGAAGAAAAGAGAATCGATTGAAGAGTTTGCTTGTTCATGAATATGTGTATCATAGAGTTTTTATCTGTTAGAAGTTATATGCATTGCATTAGTCTCGGACAATTTATGCACAAGGAAAATCCCAAGACCGGTTCCTAGGGCACTGGGAACCATTCGCCCTAGGGGGAATCAGAGGAACACCCTGAGGAAAAGAAGTCATCATGATCAGGCGGATGTTTATGTTTATTAGTTAGTTAGATCATGCGTCAAAGCAGCTAGTATGAACGTATACTAGTGTAGTAATCGACCATGACAACACCGCTACTAATCTTGAGAAACCAACACTCAGAGAACATCATGTAGTTTGGTCGCATGCTAGGATTCAACCTTCTTGCATACCTAACCGTTTGATGCAGAGACGAACAGGGAATAGTACATATAGGTTTATACGAATTGTTGCTAAGTTGTGTGTTTGTGTAGGGATAACCGTTTGACGAAGGATAAGAATCACTGAATAAGTGATGGTTCATATTGTTTATGTTCTTTATCGTAACTGCTCCTGATAGTTATCTGTTTTACATAAATTATTGTTGCCCTTTTGATAAGAGATGAATAGTCCACTAGATGCTGCTATTGTCTATAGGAGAACAAATATGGCTCATAATACATGCTGCGAACTTCACGATAGAATAATCCCTACTGTATGTTTGCTTGAATCAATTATGAAATCTGATTTCAATGATATTTTTCAAAGAAGTATAATCTGATTCTGATCTTCTACTACATGAAATAAAGATAGATAAAAGTACAAAGATTACTAATAATGCAATATTTTATCACATTATTACTTAGTGTTTGTTTTAGAGGGTGTTATTTTTGTTCCTCACCAGTGCTTTCACCAAAGTGTTGACCCCCCACCAGTTTGTTCACAGGTGCTGGATGTCCGAAGCGATAGCAGATCCTCATCCTCAGGAGCTAGAGATCAGGAGTCGATCCCTTAAGATACATTGAGATATTTTGAGATATTTTCTGTAAAAAGGAATGTAATGTATGGAACAATGTTATTGTATTATGTATTATGTATTGTGCAAGAGAGATATAAGCCAATTTGTAATGTACTGAAAGCTCGTAATCTTTTCAGATATCAATAAAGAGATTATTTTCTTACACCATTGTGTTTGTTTACTTTTCTACAATATTGTGCCGCTGCTTCGAACTCTGAATAGCTTATTTTGTGATTTTTTAAACCTTGGCCTTGTGTAAGCCAAACTTAAGCTTGTACGGCATCACGTCCAGTGGTGACTTTCGGTCCTCCGGGATAGGGACATGACATGTACGATAGACTATTTAAAAAATTAGCTAATCTACTTGAACGATTCTAAGTGGCAGGGGGAATGTCCATTTCTAGTTAGCCACTTTACTTCCATGTTCTATGCAGTAATACAAAATAGGATTATTCCCTTAGCTAGGTTCTTTGAATTCTTTTATTAGCATGCAAGAGTTATCGTCTAGCGATTTAGCATGTATAATCCGTATTTTTAGCTGTGCAAGCTAAGCAAAGACAGATTCATCAGAGCCACTCACCTTAGCGAAGAAACACATCGGAAGAGCGAGACTCTGAGCGCGCCTTTGTAAGTCTAAGTCCGAACTTTTCTGAAGGACCAAGTCTAAATGCCTTTGCATCAAGCGAGTCATCTCACCAAGCAAGGCGGGATGGGTCGTTGTACTTGCTCCGTTTGAATCAGCTCTTCGCGTTGAACGGAGCAGGTCATCAATAATATCCCCCATAAAGAATGGGTCAACTAAGGGCATACCATCATCCTTAAGTTTTTGACGTAACTTAAAATATTTATTGACTTGAGGTAACATCGTCTTGTCATCCTCAAATTTCATCTTCTAGAACTTTTATGTCACATGAATCTTCTTTCTGTTCTTATCAGACTTGTAGTGCTTATCCAGAGACTCCCAGATGTCCTTAGCATGGATTGTTTTGTTGTATGACTCCGTCATAGAATCCTCCATGGAGTTCAAAATAAGCAGTTTATAGAGGTTGTTGTCTCTCCTCTACTTCTTATGCAAAGCAGAGGCCTCAACGATCCTCCGAGCATTATCATTATCCGAAATAGTAGACTCAGGATATGTCAACACGTAATCTACTTTTATGATTTGAAGATTGAGACTGGCCTTTTTTTTCCAGATGTTGAAATGTTCACCGTCAAACTTCTCAAGTTTGTTAAAATTTGTGTAAAGAAGACTTGCACGGTTGTTCTCTATCTTACTCGGGTTTTGCTTTGAGATTGTTAGTCCCGACACAGATCAGAAGATGTCGGACCAGAGGCCAGGAACAGAAGTTCAACAAACTTTATAGTCTATCCTCTGTTTGATCAAATAGATTTAGTCGAGATCATATATATATATATATATATATATATATATATATATATATATATATATATATATATATAACTTCATTTGGAATACAAAACTAAAGAATCACAAAACGTTCTTTCCTGCAAACTCAGTTACAATTGGGACAAAACGTTTACAATGAGAAGTAGAAGAAGAAGAAGAAGAAGAAGAAGAAGACAGGAATGAGGGGTTGCTGGGGTGATGATGATCACCATTGCTCAAAGAAAGATTCGTTCCACACGATCTGCTCTCAGTAACCAGCAAGTTCTGAAAAGAACTACGGGAACGCTCTTCGTCACCTCTATCCTGACTCGCACGAACTCCTGGACTCCAATGATGGCCGCAGGACGATACTCTTTTATGTCTCTCAATTTTGAAGCAAGTCCTCAAAATTGCATGAAGGGAGTATTTATAGAATATGATGGAAACTCTAACCCTAATCCTGACCGTCAACCAATTATGGAAAGATAGGAATAAATTAAATTCAAATCACACAAAAATCAGATATGATTAATTGACTCAATCTTTCCACAACTGTTTAAATCCACAATCAGCAGAAATATGCACATATTTTGTTTTCTAGCACAAAAGCCCATAAATGCGCACATACACGCTCAGCAAATGATACTTTGCACCTTTGAATCCGAGTCCGAGTCAGAGTTGCTAAGCTCCTTTGGAGGTTAGCTCCTAAGAGAATTTTTCCAAGAGTGTGACAAAAAGTATAAATGCATGCTTTCTTTGAGGAGTTTAGCCATAATCCTACTAGAAAATAATCCCACATGGCACCCACCCTTGGACCATCACTCCATATGTATCCCTCAATACTCACATGGTATTATATTGAGATACCCACTTGAAATATTTTTCAACGTGGGACTATCTTTCTAGTCAAGAGGAGGAAAATCTCCTCAAGTAAAGAAAAAATTCCAACAATTAACAACAAAGACCTCTTTTTTTTAGGCTTTATTAAGGATACTATTGGACTAAAAACATAGCGAGATCTTTTGATGATAATTTGTCAATATCCCTGACCTTACATACCTCCCTCGGCATTTTATTTCTTAACATTAGAAGAAATCAAAAACTATTTTACCGACACAATGCAAGTTTATTTAGTCTCAATGGCCAATTCACTCCATCCTAGGGGTGATAATGAAAAGAGCGACACACCCTATGCTCGGGGTCGGCTTGCTAAAAAAATGAGTCTAAAATAATGCTCATTTCAGTTCTCTAAAATATTTTCGCTCTTGTTAAACTTGAACTATAGACAACTTAGGGTTGTACTGATCTTCTTTGTATGCTCGTGAGATTCGTCCTAAGCAAAAAAAAAGTATGTATATAGCTAAATAAGCACATTTTACCAAACTAGAAGTGTTTAATGAACTTTATATCAAACTAAAAAATATTGTATGATGTTTTTTTTTATATCAATATATAAATAAAAACGAGATGGCTCAGGAGCTCACAAGTCGAGCTACTCTAAGATCGTGTTTGGCTCTTTATCCAAGGAACATATTCTTAGGCTCGAGCATATGCTATTTAGCTAAAAAGACTTGTATGACCGAGCTCGAGACTGTTGGTTAATAACTTGGTTCGTTAAGACACCCAGTAGTAGGATTTTCCTAAATCGGTAGGATCTTATGAGGAACGAAAAAATATACAAATTAAATAAGTTAAATCAAAAAAAAATTGACAAAATAATTCACGTGACGATTAGAATCAAATCCCAAAAAGACTCCACCAATGGAATAAGTATATTTACTCCTTTACAAATTTTTTCACCGATCCAAACTGATCACAACAAATATAAAAGAAGATTATCTAAGACAGGATGACGAGGAAGAACCGTTGTAGAACTCCTCGAAATGATCTATTTTCTAAATAATCTCAGAAATCCCTTATCTCTTCCTCTCTTTAGAAAGGTGCAACTTTAATAAAGTTCTCCACCTTTTAATCTTAAGAGAATTTACTGTAATAAAATTAAATTATATTAAATTAATACAAACGAAATAAGTTTAATAAAATTAAAAAATAAAGACAGAGTCAGCCAACTCAGTTGGCAAAAAACACAACAGATCGAACATGTAGGCAAAAAAAATTAAAAAAAAATCAAATGTGGACAGCACAGGCCAATTTTTGCCAACATTGTTGGCCAAAATTGTACTTGCACAATTTCGGCCAACAGTATTGGCGAAAATTGGTCGGTGGGACCCGCGGTTGGGTTAGGGTGGTTTGGTTTGGTTTGGTTTGGTTGGTTGGTTTTATTTGGTTTATTTTATTAGTTATTTTTTTATTAGTTATGTTTTGATTTTTTTGATTTAGTTTTTTTGATTTAGTTTAGTTTTCGAATTTGGTTTACGAAAATTTATTTTAACGAAATAAAATTAAAATAAATTAATTGTAAATAAAAATTTAGAAAAAAAATTTAAAAAAAAACGGTTTGGTTTTTTTTAGAAAATTGTAAAGAAAAATTTTCCTTAAAGAAAAAATACGACTATTGCAATGTTTGATAAGAAAAAAAAAACTAAATAAAGAAACATAAATTCGTATTTATTTGTGTCCTTAATCTTCTGTTTATTTTAATGGTTTAGTTTTTTTTATATGAAAAAAAAGACTAAGTAAAGAAGAAAGACAAATAATAGGTTGGAGAATGATTTGGTTTTTATTTCGGTTTGAAATTGAGTCTGGATCTATGGATTGGTGTTGGTTTAGTAGTTGGTTTATGTCCAACGGCTATTTCACAACCGCTCTTTCAACGGCTCTTATTTTTTCAACGTTCATATCCAACGTTCGTCTAACGATCGTTTCGAAGTTACCTATATAAATGTAGTATTTGTTTGATATCAGCATATCAAACATTGCAATCAAAAAATTTATTTCTTTCCATACGTAATTTCTTTCTTTTCACACAGGAGAAGCTCAGTTCAATATAAATATACATTGGCAACGGTGAAACATTCGTCATTAGTACGCTAGAAAATGTACATTCTTGTTTAGGTGGACTTACAACGAAAAATTATCCATTAGTGAAAACTATATGGGTTAAGAATAAGATTATTGATAAAATTCGTGATAATCAGTCGTATAGTCCATCGCATGTTATAAATGATATTTATAGGGAACACCGAATACATATTAAATATTGTAAAGCTTGAAAAGCTAGAGAAATTGCTCTATCATAAATAAATGGTAGTTATATTGATGCATATAGTAATCTTTAAGAGTATGCTTTTACAATCATTGAGACAAATCCAGATAGCAAATGTTATATAAAGACTACAGAAAATAATATATTTCAAAGAATTTTTATTTGTTTCAAGGCATGCATTGATGGCTTTTTAAGGGGATGTTTACATGTGATTAGTACTGATGCTACATTTATTTTCTCTAAATTTTAAGGTATTTTATTTATTGCGTGTGCTTATGATCCTAACTATCAGTTATATCCAATTGATTATGATGTTGCTGAGAGCAAAAACACGGATTCTTGGACTTGATTTTTAAACGGTTTGAAAACATCTTTTGAAGGTAGTTTTAATGTGTAGGATTCAATTTCTTTTATATCAGATAAACAGAAATGATTAATAAATGTCATACGTGCTACTTTTCCAGAATCATCTCATTTTTATTTTATTCAACATTTTAAACAAAATTTAAAACAAGTATGTAGACTGCCTTATTTTCAACATAAATTAGACTACCTTGCAAGATGTTATAATAAGACAGATGCGAATATTTGCTTTGAAACAATTAAGGCTGAAAACATCGATGTTTACAATTGGCTTGTTGGAGTAAATGATGAAACTCGTATTTTATCACACTGGATAACAGCTTATTCTCCTTGTCCTAGAATAGATATTAACACGTAGAACCTTGCTAAATGCTTCAATAACTGGGTTAAAAACTTACGCGATAAACCAATAACAACACTACTTGATGATATTCGAGCCAAAATTATAATACTTCAGGACAAAAAACGGCAAAAATTTAAAAATCTTGCAACTGATTATTGTCCGAAGATGTTAAATACTATAGCCAGTATCACACAAAAAAGACACCAACTGCAAATATTGAGTATTGTTGGTTATTTGTTTGAAATACCAGATCGTGAAACAAATAGAACATATGTTGATAACTTAGATAAAAAATATTGTACATATTTTAAATGGTATCATACTTGTCTGCCATGTGTACATGTATGTTATGCATGTAATTCTAAAAATATTAGCATCAAGAGTTTTTATCCAGGTATTTTTCCAAAGAAGCATTAAAACGCATATATGAGCCGCACTTGGAGCTAATTCCAGTCCCTTACAACATTCAAAGTATATTGGTTATAGGCAACATTGGAGTACCAGATGTACGACGGAAAGTGGGAAGACCAAAGAAGAATAGCATTATGACGAAGGATCAATCATTAAGAGATCTCTGATGTAGCAATTGTAATGGTTTAGGACACAATCGAAGAAGATGTACCAACCAACCAAGAGAATAAATGCATTGGCATAGATTTTCTTAGAAAAGTTATAAGTTCATTAATGTAATTTTATTTCTAATACATACATTTCTAATAAAACCTAACAGTACAAGATTTTTATTCTCTGCCTCTTGCCATCCTGTCATAATACCTACGAGGCCTTGGCCTAAGACCAAGTCTATTTCTTCTTGCTACTGTATCCTCGGGTCTCTCCCATGACAATGGTGCACATGGGTCAAATTCATCAGTCTCCTGTGTCTGTATCGGCGTTGTTGGAGTCACAAATAACTGAGTAGCTGTAACAAACTGGAGTGCATCAAATATAGAAGTGGTCATCTGCATGCATTAATCCCAATAGTCACCACTAGGCTGTGATGTACCCTCACCCGCCTCTCGGTCCATCTGTCGAGTACGTGCCTGTGACGTCCCCTCTGTCACGACCCACACCTGGTGTAAGGGTACAAGTCAGAAACAACACCCAGCCTACGCCGAAGAATCGGTGGTAGAACGATGTCTGGATAATCTATCTAACAATATAATGAACCACCAACAATGATAATATACTCAATCACAGATCTAAGATGAAAATGAGCATGAATCAGATAAAGAACTCATGAGTCTAAAATAATACATCAATGAGTCTGAAAAAAATAACAAAATAAGACGGAGACAAATCCAGTACAAAAACTTCCATCAATGAATGATCAATGTTCCATTTGAATACTAAGAAGCTACCAAACCCGGGTCAACTGTCTCAGTTAGGATAAGTCCCTCCTAAGCTAGGGTCTCAAACTCTAGGCCCACAACATCCTAAGGTCCATAATAGGTAGGGTACCACTCCTCAGTGTCATCTGAAAAAAAATATCCAGTCAGCAAAGGAACAGAGTACATCTCTAACAGCAGTTCTAATCAATGATAAAAACTATATAACAGTAAATAGATGTGAATATACAAGATGCACAATAGATACGATAGATATATATACAATAAGGAAATACTGGAATAAATATAATAATGAACAATAAGCCAATAAACAAGAATACTAATGACTAAGTGTGTGAGTACTAGCTTTAACAAGTGGTCGGCTTGGGAACGTGATACAATATATATGGCCTGGCTAATCATACGTGCAGTGTATGATTAACACTATTCAATAACAGTACTTGATACAATAGGGATATTGATCATATATCTACACTAAAGTACTCCCCACCTTCGACTGGTATAATAGATTCAACTACGGTATGCTATGGCACAAGATTCCCCAAGAAGATAGCGACTCTTCCCGAGAATCAATATCTGTACATGTACAAGATAACCAATAAAATAATACTTGCACCATATACACCATATACAAGGAATAACATCTCATGACGATATTCAGATATACCAATCCGTGTAACCATAGTGTCAAGAGAACATGGATATCTACACTAGATACAGTGAACATAGATGATATCATAAATGAGAAACTATCAGAGAATGTACTCACCTGAAGTCCAATCAATAGTCTCACAGATGTCTGACACGGTGCCTCGAAGAGCTAGATATGGAATACAACATCAATACAAGGTTTCGGGAAGAAAATAAGTTAAACTAGTCAACTTCTAGGTCAATAAGTCAATTCTAAGTCAAAAGTCAAACTATGGTCAATTATAGTCAAGGTATGGTCAACTATGGTCAACTATAGTCAAGCTATGGTCAACTATGGTCAACTACCTATTTCTAGGTAGCACAAGTCTAACACAACAAATTGGGTTCAAGATACTAAAGTCTACGTCACCAAAACCATATCTATATATTAGAATACCGTATCTCCGGATACGTGAATCCATAGGTAAAACATC